>CAUYUJ010016707.1:120547-145679 GCA_963575745.1 Prorocentrum cordatum
TATTGGGTTTTCAATGGTTTTGGAGCCTTGTCTTGCGAAGTTGATGGAAGCTGTGGGGAGGAGGGGGAGCGGATGAGGGGAGGGAGGAGGAGGAGGAGGAGGAGGAGGAGGAGGATTTTTTTTTGCATGGGACCATGCTGCAGCCCACATACACCACTCAGGGTGGGCGAGGCCCTGAGGGACAACAGTAAACTGAGCCGTGACCGATCGCACACACAACGAACGGAACGGACCAGCGAGTGCGCCTTGCACTGTGCAAACAGGGCATAGCACTCACAGATGGCAAAACGTGCTTAAATTGACGGAGACCCCACTCTTTTTTGGATGGAACCCCTTTTTTCAACTTAGTCCACGGATTGCTGTGTGTGGCCACTTTGTCTGGCTCACACTTCTTGTCGAGGTTCCGCAATTGGCCTCCCGAGGCCATATAACCGCACTTGTGGCAAATACAAATAAAGGACCCGTCCGAACAATCGAGCAGCACACACACGTGCCCGAGCGCTCTGAGCCTGGCAGGTGAGACTTTCAGGACAGCATCGCACTTGCCAGCAGGTGGCTGGGCCGAAGACATGCCGCGCTTGCCTCGCAAACGCGCGGCACACTGCCAATAGGTGCCCACCCAGCTCCACTGATGGACATTCCTTTTCTCCCCCTGCGGACGCTCCGCAGGGGGAGGAGGATCACGCTGGACATTGGGGGCCCAACACTAAGCGAGGCCAGAGAGGAAGCAGCATGGCCCCTAGTCGGCCGACGGCTCTGGCAACAGCAACATCGCGATCAAGGCCCTCGAGATCGGCGGACGACGGCACAGGATGCAAGAGTGCCGCTTCCTTGGCCGTCTTATCCGCCCAATCGTTGCCTTGGCGCAAATAACGATCCCGATCGTCGGCGGCAGCCTGGACGTCCAAATGGGCCTTAACCTTTTCCAGCTGCACCTGAGACCAGTGATCCTTCAAATGCTGGGCCATGCCACTATACATACGCTTGCCTGAGCACATCTCAGGCCACGGCAGCTGCGCAAAATCCACACAGCCCTGGCGGGTCAGAAAAAATCGTGGTTGGGCCAGTCGCCCACTGCGCGGCAACTGACATGGCATGATATTATGCAGCCTGCGGCGTCTGCGGGCACGGCGCCCACACTGGACCTTTCACTCGCACAATAGCATTCCCCGTTTCTTTGGACGCGACCACGATCGACCAACCAGCGCGGTTTAATTCGCCAACTTTGAAGCGAGTGCACGGGCCGTCCACGAAAATGTCACCCTCGAAACACTTGACAATGTCCCCCTCCTCCTCCACCCAATCCACCTTGATGCCCCCCGACACTAGGGGCTGCGGGAAGTTGGAAGGGTGGGGGAAGACGCCGTACCAGGCCAAGTTGTCATCCGCCTAAGCTGCCCACGCTTGGATATCCTGTCGAACTAGCTGATCACGCAACTCGACCACCTCGGGGCATTGACAATCCCAGAGGCGATGTCTAGGCGTGTCTAAGCCATCACCACAGAGCGGGCACACCGTGGTAGGCAGCACGTAACCTCGGCTGGCCGCCCGTTGGCGAGTGTAAATCGCCTGGCAAAAAAGAGCCCGTAAACAACCTTTCTGAAAGGGGGTGTATTTGGAGCTATGGAGGTAGCTGCGGACAGGATCGACACACGCTCTCCCCTTCATATTGAGCCTGGCCCCCAGATCCCACTCGAGGCCCCTCACAACAGCCTTCCGCAGAAGCGCGCGGATCATCTGGGGGGGAAACTCCGCAAGCTTGAGCTCCTCCCCCAAATCGGCAACCAGGACCCCGAACGCAGGCATAGTCCAGGAAATGCGCTCCAGAGACTTACGAAGGGCCGTGACAGGCCCCGAGACACTTCGCCACAGCGGGGATTCACCCTCAAAGCCAGCCTGCCAAGCAGCACGAAGCTCAGGCAGAGACAAGGTGCGCCGATACAATCAATGATGGGCCCACCAAAATCTCCTTAGACCAGCGTATAATGGGAGCGACACTCGCATGCCAACACGGCTCCCCGTGCGCAAGCAAAAGAGCGGTCAACGATCGGCCCTTAGCCGACTGCTGCAAAACAGCTCCAGCCCGGCGCCGATAATTCAAGAGCTCGAAATCGGAAACCCCATGGACCTCGGACCCGAAAAGCTCCGACGCCAAGGCCCCAGAAGCAAACACGTTTCGGGCAACGCGGCCCCCAACCGTAGGCCGCAAACGGGCCAGCCGAGCAACGAACCCCACGCTTTTCCGTTCACGCTTTTTATGCTTGGCACTCCGTCTCTTGACTCGACGAGGCCGGCCAGCACAATCATCAACCCCGAGGTTCGGCGCCGACGCGACAAGAGGTCCAGCCAGCCCTCCAAGCTCGGCGGCCAGCTCGCGCCCCAGCGCCTTAGAAGAACAAATCAGCGACCGCTTCCCTTCGTCATTACTGACCTTAGCCCCCACCCCGTCCTCCAAGACCGAGTACAGCTGACGAGCAACAGGAGGCAAACTGGCCACGATGTATCCCTCAGTACCCGTAGCACTCACCCCTGAATCGTCAATGTACTACTTAAAGTGCACCTGGGGGGATCTCAAGCTTGTCCAGGTCCTGAATAGCATAAACCCGAAGAAAAGTAGTGGCGAACGTACACCCCGCGATAATGCCCCCCTCGGCCCAATAGGGCCCATCCACGAACCCGTTAAGGACGAAAAAACGAGCCTGGAGGTACATGGCAATCGCCAGCCGAGCGATAGCCAGCGGGAAATGCATCTGCCTGGCGCGCCACAACAACATTTTCAGGTTAATGGTTTCATAGTACTTGTAGAGGTCAAGCAGCACCGTAGCCGCTTCTTTTTTAGACAAGGTAGACGTCTCCGCACGGACCGCCTGCCTCCAAACAACGTCCTGAGCCCCCATCGAAGGGGCCCGCCGCAAAATACTCACGAGAGTGGGTGAATTCCCACTGCTGGGCCAGCGGGCGCCTCACCTTGCCATACGCACGGTGCAGGGCACAGAAGTTCCCAACGGGACGAAACCCCACACTCGCTTTAGGGATGAGGGAAAGAAGAGTGACGGAGATCTGGACTGGGATCAAAGCCGCGAGCTCAGGCAAACAGGTCCACGACCGCAAGCAACGACGCGTCACCCATAAACGAGAAGTGCTTCATGTGAAAGCCATCCACACTGACAGAAACATTGTCCTTAAACTTCCTAGAAAAGTTCCTTTTGGCTTCCACAGGCACGGGAGGCAGAGGCGGGGCCAACTCACCGATCTCGAACCAACTCCCCGTCCCTCCGTCCCCCCAGAGCTTCGAAAACTTGGAAGCTTCAGCTTTGAGTAAAGACAGAGGGTCAGCCACCACCACCCCATCCAGGGACAGGGTGGTGGTGGGGGTCCAGGGAAAGGCCCCCTTGGAGACCATGTGCACACGACGGGCCCCCCGATGCGCTTTGAAGAGAAGCCACTCCCTCCATTCCTGATTGGCTTGCTTCCTGGATCCCGCTTCCACCTCCGACAGAACAACCTGGAAGGTGCCCACCAAGTGAGCAAAAAGGTCGAAGCCGGGCCCGTCCTTGGCCTCGTACATCGGCAACTCACGAATAAACTCGAGCAGAGCTGACAGGTAGCTGGCTGCTGGCCCTAAGTACTGCGAAAACTGAGGCGGCGACTCCAAGGCCTGGAGCACCGAGTGGATGCCCGTCTGGCTGCCATCTGACCAGAAGCCTTCGAAATGACAAAACATGTTGGCCAACCACCTGCACGCGAACAACTCATTAGACTTGCTAGGAGCCCCTTGAGAAGCAGGAGGAGGAGGAGGAGGAGGAGGAGGAGGAGGATGAGGGGGAGGAAGACGAGGAGGTGCATAGTGAAGCCAGGGTGCATCAATGATGCTGTAATGCACCCTTCCGTATTAGGAGCGAGAGGAGGATATCCAGAGTGACGCCATGATGCATCAACGATGCTGCAATGCACCATCCCGTAGGAGGATCAGGAGGAGGAGGACGAGGAATAGGAAGTTCAGAGTAAGCCCAAAATGCACGAACGATGCTGTAATGCACCCTTCCGTCCCATGCTCCCTCCTCCTCGTGTGCGATTGGCGCGTGTGCGATTGGCGCGCTTGCTCGTGAGCGGCAAGCTGTCTTTTCCCAGGCGCGCTGCAGCGTGGGTACCCACGCTGGCCAGTGCGGAGCGCATAAGAGATCGGCGCGGTCACCGTGCATGCGGCAGTTAGCGCTGTCAGAAAACATTAATCAGCATCGCCGTCGCCTCTGATCCCTTGGAACATCGCGTATGCGAAAACACACAGGCCACCGAACAACCGATGACCTAGTAGTAGTAGTAGTAGCAGCAGTAGTAGTATTAGTCGGCGTCATCTTCGTGGGTATAACAGGAGTAATTGGTGTTTTAATAGTAATAGTAGAAGTAGTAGTCGTAGTCGTCGTAGAAGTAGTAGTAGTGACGAGTACTTTTATAAAAATTGCAAATAGTGGTAATAGTAGCAATAATAACAGAATAATTCATACTAGTAGTAGTATTCGCAATAATAAGAGTAGCCGGAATAGTTACAGCAGCAGGAGTCGCACAAACAGCTTCAATGGTAAAAACAATGATAATAGCAGTGGAATAAGTAGTAGTAAGTATTGTCGCACTAGTAGTAGCAGTAGGAGTAGTAGTAGTAGTAGTAGTAGTAGTAGTAGTAGTAGTAGTAACAGTAACAGTAGTAGTAGTAGTAGTGGTAGTAGTAGTAGTAGTAGCAGTAGTAGTAGTAGTAGTAGTAGTAGTGGTTGCAATATTCGTGGACGTCGTAATCGTAATCGCAGTCGTAGTAGTAGTAGTAGTAGTAGTAGTAGTAGTAGCAGTAGTAGTAGTAGTAGTGGTAGTAGTAGTAGTACTATAGTAGTAGTAGTAGTAGTAGTAGTAGTAGCAGTAGTCGGAGTAGTAATAATAATAATAGTAGTGCTAGTAGTAGTAGTAGTAGTAGTAGTCGTAGTAGTAGTAGTAGTAGTATCAATAACAGTAGTAGTAGTAGCAGTAGTAGCAGTAGTAGTAGTAGTAGTAGTAGTAGTAGTAGTAGTAGTGGTAGTAGTAGTAGTAGTAGCAGTAGTGGTGGAAGTAGTAGTAGTAATATCAGTACAAGCGGCACTATCAGTAGCAATAGCAGAAGCAGTAGCAGCAGTAGTAGTAGCAGCAGCACTGGCAGTAGTAGTAGTAGTAGTAGTAGTAGTAGGTAGTAGGTAGTAGAAGTAGTAGTAGTCGTACTTTCAAAAGTAATGATAGCACGAGTAGCAGGAGTAGCAATAGTAGCAGTAGTCGTAGTCGTAGTCGTAGTAGTAGTAGTAGTTGGAATAGTAGTAGTAGTAGTAGTAGTAGTAGCCGTAGTAGTAGTAGTAGTAATGGTAGTAGTAGTTGCAGTCACAGTAGTAGCAGCAACAGTAGTAGTCGCCGTCGCGGTCGTAATAGTAGTCGTCGTCATAACGCCAACAATGTAGCATTAGCCGTGGCAGTGGTGAACTTGTAGTTGTTGTAGTAGTAGTAGTAGTAGTATAATATAATATTCGTAGTAGTAGTGATGGTAATACGGATTGTAACTAGACAAATAACATTGAAAATAGTAAGACGTCGTAGTAGTAGTAGTAGTAGTAGTAGTAGTCGTCGTCGTAGTCGTGATACTAACAATTGTAGTCGTCGTAATAGTAGTCTAGCAGTAGTAGCAGTCGCAGTAACAAAGGTCGTACTACTAGCGGTAGTTGTAGCAGTAATCGTACGAGTATTAGTAGTAGAAGTAGTCGTAGTAGTGGTAATAGTAAGTAGTAGTAGTAGTAGTAGTAGTAGTAGTAGTAGTAGTCGTAGCAGTAGTAGTAGGAGTAGTAGTAGTAGTAGCAGTAGTAGTCGTAGTAGTAGTAGTAGCAGTAGTAGTAGTAGTAGTAGTAGCAGTAGTGGTGGTAGTAGTAGTAGTGGTCGTAGTAGTCGTCGTCGTAGTAGTAGTAGTACTCGTAGTGACCGTTGCAGTCGTTGTAATCGTGATCATCGAAGCAGTCGTAGGTAGGTCTGTGGGTAGGTAGGTAGGTAGGCAGGTAGGTAGGTAGGTAGGCAGGTAGGTAGCAGTAGTAGTAGCAGTAGTAGCAGCAGCAGCAGTAGTAGTAGTCGTAGTAGTAGTAGTAGTAGTAGTAGTAGTGATAATACTAATAATAGTAGTAGTGGTGGTAGTAGTAAATAGTAGTAGTAGTAGTAGTAGTAGTAGTAGTAGTAGTAGTAGTAGTAGTAGTGGTAGCAGTAGTAGTAGTAGCAGTGGCAGTGGTAGTGGTAGTAGTAGTAGTAGTAGTAGTAGTAGTAGTAATCGTAGTAGTAGTAGTAGTAGTAGTAGTAGTAGTAATCGTTGTAGTAATCGTAGTAGTAATCGTAGCAGTAGTAGTAGTAGTAGTAGTAGTAGTAGTAGTAGTAGTAGTGGTAGTGGTAGTGGTAGTGATAGTGGTAGTAGTAGTAGTAGTAGTAATAACAACAATAATAAGAATCGTCGTAGTCGTAGTCGTATAAGTAATCGTAACAGTAGTCGTAGTAGTAGTAGTAATAGTAGTAGTAGTAATAATAATAGTAGTAGTAGTAGCAGTAGTAGTAGTAGTCGCAGTCGTAGTCGTAGTAGTAGTAGCAGTAGTAGTAGTAGTAGTGGTGGTAGTAGTAGTAGTAGTAGTAGTAGTAGTCGTAGTCGTAGTCGTAGTCGTAGTAGAAGTAGAAGTAGTAGTAGTAATAGTAGTAGTAGTAGTAGTAGGAGTAGTAGTAGTAGCAGTAGCAGTAGTAGTAGTAGTAGTAGTAGTAGTAGTAGTAGTAGTATTCGTAGATGTAGATGTAGATGTAGAAGTAGTAGTGGTAGTAGTAGTAGCAGCAGCAGCAGCAGTAGTAGTAGTAGTAGTAGAAGAAGTAGTAATAGTAGTAATCATATTCATCATAGGGTGGTCATACAAGGGAACTTGCGCGGCGCCTGAGCGGAGGCGCAAGTCTCGGACAACAATATTCGCGGCGCCGAAAAGAGAGTGGCAATTCGCCCTCTTGCGCGAAGTATGCGTCGCGTTCCAGACTTGCCACGCATTTCGCCACACCGACGGCGGAACGTACATGATGAAAGGAAAAACGTGGACGCTGTATTGTTGCAGTTGGATGCAGATGGGATGGAACCATCCAGAGCGCAACGTTCAAAAGACAATTTAATCCACCGCGCGCGCGAGCGGGGCCGGCGCCCGACGAATTGTGGAGTGAGAAATGCGCGCCGCGCCCGAGGGAAAACGCAACGTCCAGTAAAACCGAACTCCCAGCAGGGCCCCAGAGGGCCCCAGGCAGCCCCAGCAAGAGGCGTCAGGAAACCCAAGGGGGCCCCAGAGAGGCCTCAGGAGGCCCCAGGCGGCCCCGGGACGTCCCAGGATGAGCCAGGACCATTCAGGAGACCCCCCCCCCCCCGAGGCCGCAGGAAGCGCCAGGAGGCCCCAGGAGGCCCGCCCCCGGATGCTCCAGAAACCCGAATAACAAAAACCCACAGGACAAGAGGCCCCGGGAGGCCCAGGAGGCCCCAGGATCCCTCGGGAGACCTGAGGAGGCCCCAGGAAACCCAGGAGGCCCCAGGAGGCCCAGAAAGCCGCAGGAGGCCCCAAGGAGGCCCAGAAAACCGCAGGAGGCCCCAAGAAACTCAGGAGGTTCCAGGACACCCCAGGAGGCTTCAGAAAGCCCCAAGAGGGCCGCAAAACACTCCAGGATGCCCCGAAAAGCTCCAAAAGACCCCAGGAGGCTTCAGGAGGCCCCAGAAGGTTTCAGAAGGCACCAAGAAACCCCAGGGTGCCACAGGAGGCCACAGGAGGCCCCAGGAGGTTTCAGACGGCCCGAGGAAGCCCAAGAAACCTCAATAGGTTTCAGGAAGCTTCAGTATGCCCCAGGATGCTCCAGGAGGCCCGGGGAAGCCCCAGAAAGCCCCAGGAGGACTCAGGAGGCCCCAGGAAGCCCCAAAAAGCCCCAGGAGGCCCCAGGCGCCCGACGAGTTGGCGAGCGACAAATGTGCGCCTCGCCATGGCGGGAGCGCCACTTTCAGAAAAATGTGTGCGGCGCCGAGACGATAACGACACTTCGCCCTTTCGCGCGGGGAGCGCGCCGCGTCCCACTCCTGCCGCGCATCTCGCGACGTGGACCACGCACGCCCATGTTGAGAAGAAGAACGCAGATGTTGTATTGTGTTGCAGGTTCGGATGGGGCTTCCCGTGTTGGTGGGCCACAGGAGGCCCCAGGAGGCTTCAGAAGGCCGAAAGAAGCCTCAGAAGGCCCCAAGAAACTTTTTCCCAACCATCTTGTGGTGTTGGGTCCTCGTTTTGAAGAGACGGTCCCCGCGTCCTCCTCTCCTCTCCTCTCCTCTCCTCTCCTCTCCTCTCCTCTCCTCTCCTCTCCTCTCCTCTCCTCTCCTCCTCCTCTCCTCCTCCTCCTCCCCCTCTTCCCTGCGTTTCACCCACCCAGTACAGCGCTTCGTAGCCCCATAGGAGCTCCGCCGAAGGCCCCAGTGCTGCCGCCCGCATGCGTCACCACACCCAATTCGGCACACCCCTCACACGTTCGTGGCCCCATAGGGAGCTCCGCCGAAGGCCTCAGTGCTGCCGCCCGCATGCGTCACCCACACCCAATTCGGTACACCCCTCACACGTTTCGTGGCCCCATAGGGAGCTCCGCCGAAGGCCCCAGTGCTGCCGCCCGCATGCGTCACCCACACCCAATTCGGCACACCCGTCACACGCTTCGTGGCCCCATAGGGAGCTCCGCCGAAGGCCCCAGTGCTGCCGCCCGCATGCGTCACGCACACCCAATTCGGCACACCCCTCACACGTTTCGTGGCCCCGCTCCGCCGAAGGCCCCAGTGCTGCCGCCCGCATGCGTCACACCCAATTCGGCACACCCCTCACACGTTTCGTGGCCCCATAGGAGCTCCGCCGAAGGCCCCAGTGCTGCCGCCGCATGCGTCACGCCCACCAATTCGGCACACCCCACACGTTTCGTGGCCCCATAGGGAGCTCCGCCAAAGGCCCCAGTGCTGCCGCCCGCATGCGTCACGCACACCCAATTCGGCACACCCCTCACACGCTTCGTGGCCCCATAGGAGCTCCGCTGAAGGCCCAGTGCTGCCGCCCGCATGCGTCACCCACACCCAATCCCATTGGAGCTCCGCGAAGGCCCCAGTGCTGCCGCCCGCATGCATCACCCACACCCAATTCGGCACACCCCTCACACGTTTCGTGGCCCCTAGGAGCTCCGCCGAAGGCCCAATGCTGCCGCCCGCATGCGTCACCCACACCCAATTCGGCACACCCCTCACACGCTTCGTGGCCCCATAGGAGCTCCGCCGAATGCCCCAATGCTGCCGCCCGCATGCGTCACCCACACACAATTCGGCACACCCCTCACACGCGTCGTGGCCCCATAGGAGCTCCGCCGAAGGCCCTAGTGCTGCCGCCCGCATGCGTCACCCACACCCAATTCGGCACACCACACACACGTTTCGTGGCCCCCTAGGAACTCCGTTGAAGGCCGCAATGCTGCCGCCCGCATGCGTCACGCACACTCAATTCGGCACACCCCTCACACGCTTCGTGGCCCAATAGGGAGCGCCGCCGAAGGCCCCAGTGCTGCCGCCCGCATGCGTCCCGCACGCCCAATTCGGCACACCCCTCGCACGTTTCGTGGCCCCATAGGGAGCTCAGCCGAAGGCCCCAGTGCTGCGCCCGCATGCGTCACGCACACCCAATTCGGCACACCCCTCACACGTTTCGTGGCCCCATAGGAAGCTCCACCGAAGGCCCCAGTGCTGCCGCCCGCAGGCGTCACCCACACCCAATTCGGCACACCCCTCACACGTGTCGTGGCCCCATAGGGAGCTCCGCCGAAGGCCCCAATGCTGCCGCCCGCATGCGTCCCGCACACCCAATTCGGCACACCCCTCACACGTTTCGTGGCCCCGTAGGGAGCTCCGCCGAAGGCCCCAATGCTGCCGCCCGCATGCGTCCTGCACGCCCATTTCGGCACACCCCTTACACGTTTCGTGGCCCCATAGGGAAGGAACTCTACCGAAGGCCCCAGTGCTACCGACCGCATGCGTCACGCACACCCAATGTGGCACACCCCTCACACGTTTCGTGGCCCCATAGGGAGCTCCGCCAAAGGCCCCAGTGCTGCCGCCCGCATGCGTCACGCACACCCAATTCGGCACACCCTCACATGTTTCGTGGCCCCAAAGGGAGCTCCGCCGAAGGCCCCAGTGCTGCCGCCCGCATGCGTCCCGCACACCCATTTCGGCACACCCCTCACGCGTTTCGTGGCCCCATAGGGAATGCGTCCCGCACACCCATTTCGGCATACCCTTCACACGCTTCGTGGCCCCATAGGGAGCTCCACCGAAGGCCCCAGTGGGTGTGACCGCGTGCGTCCCGCACATCCATTTCGGCACACCCCTCACGCGTTTCGTGACCCCTCACACGTTTCGTGGTCCCATAGGGAGCCCCACCGAAGGCTCCAATGGGTGTGCCCGCATGCGTCCCGCACACCCATTTTGGCACACCCCTCGCACGTTTCGTGGCCCCGTAGAGGGGCTCCACCGAAGGTCCCAGTGCTGCCGCCCGCATGCGTCCCGCACACCCATTTCGGCATACCCTTCACACGTTTCGTGGCCCCAAAGGGAGCTTCGCCGAAGGCCCCAATGGGTGTGCCCGCATGCGTCCCGCACACTCATTTCGGCACACCCCTCACGCGTTTCGTGACCCCTCGCACGTTTTGTGGTCCCGTAGGGAGCTCCACCGAAGGCCCCAGTGGGTGTGCCCGCATGCGTCCCGCACACCCATGTCGGCACACCCCTCGTACGTTTCGTGGCCCCGTAGGGGGCTCCACCGAAGAAGATATTCACAACTGCGGTACTCACAATTGCATATGGTTGGGTCCTTCGCCAAGATAATTTTGATCCGCGGGTCGAGAGCGAGCCTCTTCCGGTCGAAGCTAAGCGGGCCGCGCACAGCTTTAATTGACAGAGGGGGAAGGCAGAAGGAAGGGCCTCACGTCAAGGCCAAGAGAGGGCAAAGCCAGGCCCCAAGAAACAGGAGGCTTCGGGATGCCCCAGGAAGCCCCCGGGCCGTTTCTGGGCCGCATCTGGATCATGGGCGAACCGAGGCCCCACAAGCCCTTCCGTCCCGCCTCTCTCTCTCTCTCTCTCTCTCTCCCCCCCCCCGCCTCCATCTCTTTCCGATGCCGCGGCCGCGAGCACGGGGGAAAAAAAGGGTGCCACCGCCACGCTGGACCCGCACCACGCGGCACCAGAGCAAGTCCAGTGGTGCGCCCAGCCCTTTAGGGGGCCACACGCGAACCCTATCCCGACCCCCCACGATTTCTGAGGGGGAGGGTGGGGTTCACTTCGCTCGGGAGCTCCCAGACGAAGTGAACCCCACCCTCCCCCTCAGAAATCGTTGGGGGGCGGAGGTAGGGTTCGCGTGTGGCCCCCTATCTGCGGCGGGCAGCGGCCCGACGCCTCAGCGGCGACGAGCCGGACGGTCTGGAGGCGGAGCTGCGCGCGTGCGCTCGACGGGCGTCGGGCGAGCCAGCTTGCCGACGGTGCCGAAGCCTTGCCGTCGCTCGGGCGTCCCCTTCCCGTGCACGGTGTCGGCTTCGTGCGTGTCCTGTTTTCGCTCGATGGTCCAGGATGGTCCTCGATGGTCCTCGCCGGGAAGAAAATGCACACGTCCGAGGAGGAGGAGGAGGAGCAGGAGGAGGAGGAGCAGGAGGAGGAGGAGGAGGAGGAGGAGGATTGAGTGGTCGAGGGACTCGACGAGGAAGGACGGCATGAGCCAGGCCTCCAAGTGGCTGAAGCAGGGCGCCCCGTGGTCGCCTCCCCCTCGCCTGCGGAGGCGCCCTGCAGGGCGCACGCAATCAGTGGCGAGGCCAAGCTGGCCATCGATGGTTGCATGATCATCGACCTGGGATGGAAAAAACACAAGTGGCCATGTTGGAAAATCCTTAACAACTCTTCGTCGGCAAATTATCAATTTTAGGCGGCGCGCCCATCGCCGAGCGGGGGCGGGGCGGAACAGATAGGGCGGGGCGGGGCCGCAGCTGATGCCAGAGCTCGATATCGAGCTCCGGCATCAGCTGCGGTCCAGGGGCTCAGGGCGGGGCGCCATCGAGCGGGGGAGCGACGACTTCCGAGGGGCCACCGTCGAGCTGCCCACGGCCGACGAGGTGCGGAGAGCGTCGCACGCCCTCTCGGGGATCACGGGCCGCGGCCGCGACGTGGTGCACACAAGGCACCCTCGCGCTGCTCGGCGACCAGGCGATCATGGCGCTCATCTGCATCCGGGGCAGCATGCTGGCGCTGGGGCGCGCGCCCATGGCGAAGTCGCCCTCGTGCGCGAGACCCTGATACCGAAGCCTGACGGTGGTCGCCGCACGATTGCGATTCTCCCTGGGACGGTGCGGCCACTTGACCCGTTGAGGAGGAGGAGGAGGGAGGAGGAGGAGGAGGAGGAGGAGGAGGAGGAGGAGGAGGAGGAGGAGGAGGAGGAGGAGGGAGGGGAGGAGGGGGAGGAGGGAGGAGGAGGAGGAGGAGGAGGAGGAGGAGGAGGAGGAGGCTCAAAGATGGCGAAGGCGGCAGATGGGCAGACGGACGCAAACGTGACTACGCATACGGAGTGGACGGGCAGGGGCAGAGCCGCGAGGCCCGCGCATGGACCGCATGGAGGCAGGCCGCGCAGGCCTGGGTGCGCCCCCGCGCGCGGCCTCACGGCTGCCTCGGCACTGCTCGACCTCACCGAGGCCTGCGAGCACACGCGCTGGCACCCGCTCGCGACCACGGCTCGGGCCCTGGACTTCCGCGCGCCGCTGCTGAGGCGGATGGCTGTGTTTTACAGTACGCCGAGGGTTCTGTCGTTCGAGGGCCTCCTCCTCCTCCACCTCCTCCTCCTCCTCCTCCTCCTCCTCCTCCTCCTGATCGTGGGCGCGTTCAGCCCGCTGAAGTGGGCAGTGGCTGGATGCCCGTTCGCCGACCTGATGACGGGAATGTTTCCTGCTGCCGATCCTGTACCGCGTGGCGGACCTGCCGAACCTCGACCTCGGCATCGTCGTGGACGACGCCCAGCTGCAGCCCACGGGGCGCGAGGAGCGCGTGGGCGGCACGCTCGCCAAGGCCTGCGCGTTGGTGCGAGCGGGGCGGCTGGTGGACCACCTGGTGCTGAGCGACGCCAGGGGCCACAGGGTCTCCGGCCGCCACTCGGCGGTGGTGGCGCCGAGCAGGCGCTGCCCGTCGCTGCAGGGGGCGGGAGGCCCGATCGACCCGCAACCTCGGCTGCGACTTCTTCCTCGCGGCAAGCGATCTGGCACGGCCGCCCGCCGCAAGAAGATCGGGCGAGTGCTGAACGATGCGCGAAGGTCCGCGCCCTCCGCCGCGCCGGAGGAAAATGCAGGCAATTAGTTTCCATGGGGCAGGTGCCTGCCTGGACGTGGGGGGACTCGGTGACGGGGCGGGCTCGGGGACAGGTGGTGCACCTACGTCGGGCGGCCAGAGCGGCCCTTTTCGTGCGCGCTGCTCGCCGTTCTCTCACGCTCGACCTCGCGCTTTTGAAAGGAGACCCCGCCGCTGTGGACCCTGCCTATAAGTGCACCGTCGGGCCCATCTTCACGTTGTGCCAGGCTGTTTGGCCCCGCTGGTCCCCAGTTGACTGGATTGGCTTTCCCCAGCGAGGCCGGCAAATGTTTTGCCAGAACCAAGGGGCCCATCGGCCGAACCTGGTCGCTGGTCAAGGGCCTCGTCGCCGCTGCCCTTGCATCCTGCCTTCGGTTCGGGCGGTCGTTTGGGCCTGGCATCTCCTGTCTGCAGACGGCCCAGGGCGATGCGTTGGATTTCAGTGCCGTGTGTCCCCGCGCGATCCCGAAGATCGCCGCTCAGGTTGTCGGTGACTGGCTCCCGCGTACCGCTCATGCTGATTGCCCCCACCTCTCCTCGCTCTCCCACCCTCCGCTCCCCGCCTTCATTCGGCGCCTCTGCTCGCTCAAGCCATCGGCCGCCAGCGATTGGGCGGCGCTCCACGAAGCCATGGCACGGTGCCCAGTGGCCAACGGCAACTGGGACAATGCGCGCAAGTTTCGTGCTGGCCTCGTTGGAAGCCCCTGGCGTGAGTTGCGCGGCCTCGAGTCTGGGGCGGTGGCGCACCAGCGTTGGGGGGACCGTCCGAGAACGCGGGGCTTCCGGCGAGACTGCCAGCTGCCTGCCTCCCCGAAGACGGGCGCCCGCGAGAGGAGCGACTAAGCTCTCTGAGGCCATGGGCTCTTGCCAAGCCCTGGCGCCCAGTGCGCATCCCCCGCCCCGGAGCTCCAGGCGAGTTGGGAAGTCAGACCAGCTGGAGGCCACCTGGAGGGAGAGGCTGTGGGCGACGGATCCTGCGGTTCCATGTTGGCGCGCGAGCCTCGTCTGAAGCGCGCGGGCTTGTCCGCGGTCCAAGCGGCCGAATTGTTCGGCCTGCTGATGCATCGTGTTACCCGCGTGTCCTTGGGACCCTTTTTGTCCTACCTCTGCACTGTGATTGCGTAGTCACCAGTTTCAGTAAAGGCCGAGAGGCCACCGCAGGCGGCATGCGTGCGTGCGCTGACCTGTGGAAGCGGGCGCGGGAGCGGGTGGGCGACCTGGGGGGGGGGCGCGTGGAAGTGAATCATCGAGGTGGAAGGCCACGCGCTAGTGCGCGGCGACCTCGGGCAGTCCTCAGGCAGACAAGCATGCCAAGACTGGTGCTGCCAAGCGCCCGCAGGACCCGGCCGCAAGCGAAAGGCTCCTCCGCACGGCGAGCCTCTCCACGTATGCACGAGGGTGTCTCTCTCGGACTCTGCGGGCCGCGCGCCCTCCTGCAAGCGCTGTCTCGGCGCGGGCCTCGGGGGTTCGCGGCCGCAGACGCCCTCCCCCAGCAGGGCCCCAAGGACCCCAAGGGTGCCCCAAGAGAGCCCCAAGAGATCCCCACGAGGTCCCAAGAGGCCCCCAAGAGGCGCCCAAGATGCCCCCTAAGAGGCTCTCAAGAGACCCCCAAGACGCCCCAAGAGGCCCACCGAAGGTACCCAAGACGCCCCAAGAGGCCTCGGAGAAAAAACCTGAATCATTGTTTTCACTACGATATTGGCCACATTTCGGCCTCCAGGGGGGGGACCCCAAGTCTCCCCCTCTTCCTTCTCCTCCTCCTCCTCCTCCTCCTCCTCCTCCTCATCCTGCTGCTGCCCCTCCGATTCCTCCTCGACCCTCCCCCTCTTGGGGTGCGACGTCTGACAAGGGGAAAGTGTGTGGGCATCGTTTCTGGATGTATGGTCTGGCGGGGTTACGCGAAGCATCTAGACTAATGAAAGAGGAAGGGTGGAGGGATCGGGCAGGAGGGAAGGGGGAAGGGAGAGAGGATAGGGAGGAGCAGGAGGAGGAACGAGCAGGGAGGAGAGAGACGGGAATCATGCCCAACTGCACCTTGACGAACTGCAAGCGCGTCTGCTGCCCGGACGCGTCGGCCACCGAGAATCTGAGTATGAGCTCGAGCGTGAAGAGGACGCTAAAGAGGCCGTCCAGAGCGAACCAAAAGTCCTTGTCTTTTCCCCTCCCCGTCCTTCTGGTCCTCGTCCTCGCTGCTATTCCTTCCTCACTGTTCCTCGCCCCACCTCCCCTCCTCCTTCTATCACCGCCACCTCCTCCTCCCATCATCACATCTTCCTTAGAGAAAACAAGAAACATGAGAAAGAGAGAGTTAGAGAGAGGGAGAGAGAGAGAGAGAGAGAGAAAAGGAAGTGGAGGAGGAGGAGGAGGAGGGGGAGGAGTGGGAGGAGGAAGAGGAGGAGAGAGGGAGGAGGCGGAGTGGGAGGAGGAGGAGGAGGAGGAGGAGGAGGAGGAGGAGGAAGAGAAGGAGGAGGCGGAGGAGGAGGAGGAGGAGGACGAGGAGCGCCAGTACCCCTTGAGTCCACGGCTCTCTGGGCACTCATCGCCTCGCGGGTTTCAGCCAGGGGCACCGTCTAGCCGATCCAGGCGTTGTTTGGCATTTTCAGCTCCAGCTCACGGAAGTTCGGGCTCTCGCGCTTGTCCAACAGCATGTCCGAGTCCCTGAAGCCCGCCGCCAAGGTCGCAGTACTCACCATCTCCTGGCAGAAGTACAAAGACCAGGACCAGCCCATTGCTAGTGCACATAAGCGAGGAGTGCTCTTTCTGCCCGAGAGACCTCGAGCAGCCTGGGGATTCACGGCGCGAAGCGCCCCTTCGTCAACCGGCGGGAGTTCGCTTGAAAAACCTGCTGAGACCAGGGGGCGCCCTTACCCTTGAAAAGGCACTGTTGACATCCATCTGCGCAAGATATAGTGGGGCATCAGCTCGGGCGCGTGCGGCCGCCCGCGCTGCTTGAGACGGGAGGTGAGTGTGCTTGGGCTTCGCGAAGAGGCAGTTGACGCATCTCGCGTCGAGGATCATTCTGAGCGTATTGTTCTTCTTTCGGACGAAAAAAACGCCCGCGGTCGGCCCCTCGAGCTCACCGAGCCCCAGCACGTTCGCATTGTACACGGCTGAGCAGACAGACAGACAGACAGACAGAGGCCCGGTCAAACCACATGGGTTGGCCCGTAGACGGGCGAGGCTCCAGCACAGTGGCCTGAGCGCACACGTGCGTAAACGGAGAGCAAACGTTGTGCCTCCGGGGGTGAGGGGGGGAGGAAAGAAAAGAACGGGGGCGGTCCTCACGGCTGAGCAGAACCAAGCATATTCCCACTTCTCGCTTAATTGAGGCAGCATCCGGCTGGCCGGGGACACTGTCGCTGGGGGCCGGCTCCGTCGCCGAGAAGAGCTCCTGCCACCGATGCCAGAAGTCTCTAGCAGGCCCGTGCAAACGAGAGCCGCCGTCTGTCAGGCCGCCCTCATCTGGCAACGAGACCAACCCTGGCTGGTACCTCGCACTCGGGGCGTCGACCAAGTCACGCCCTCGTCCCGCTCGGGCGCCGCAAAGCTCATGAAAGGCTTCCGCGGACGCGCAGGACGGCGGGCCGGCCGATGCCGCAAGATCTGAGACGCGCTCCAAGACCTTCATCTGGCCCGCCGACGACTTGAAGGTCGTCGAGTCGAAGTCTGACCAGCCACACATGCCGTTGAGGCTCCTCGTCGTCTCATTGGCCCACAGACGCCAATTGGAACTCGCGTTTGCTCGCTTGCGGACCGCGCGACACCGGGCCGAACTGTCCAAGAAATCATTAGCGCTCACACCGGGGTAAAGAAGAAGAAGAAGAAGAATATTAATATTAATAATAATAAGAATAATACTAAGAATAATAATAATAAGAAGAAGAAGAGGGAACAGCTCCCTCGGCACGTTCATGGAGAGGCACACGCAGATGCCAGCCGCGGACAGCAGCGTGCTCTGGAAGATGCCCAGCCTGGTCGAGCAATCCAAGCCGGGCGCACAAACCGAACTTGATGAGCGGGCTACGCCGCCCCGCCCCCCCTGCCGCCGCCCTTCGGTCGGGCCTTGCGCTTGGGGGCGCCGTCTGGATGCTGCTTGCCCGAGCCAGCCGATGCCGACCCGCCCTGACGAACAGGCCGTAGCAGCGCGCACTCCTCCATCAACTTCCCCCTCTCCTTGGGAACCGCCCATTCCTTCTGCAGCTGCGTGGGCACATACTCCTCCAACTCGGGCGAGATCATCACCTGACCCCGCGTGGCATTCGTCCCCATGTACGGGCACTCGTCAGCTCCGTAGTCGTTCGCCGCGTCGACCTGCAGGAGCCGCTCCTTGTGCTTGAGCTCGGAGAGCCGCGCGCGCCCGAGGAGCAACTCCCGAGGAGCGCCCACGCTGAGCTGATCGTTGGAGAGCGCGTGCTCGAGGCAACGCGTCGCCACCTCCGTGCTCTGCGACCCCTGGGCCCCCCGGTCCCAGTCCAACATCCCTCTTCCAGCGAGTGTGCCGGGCCCGGGGGTGCCCATCCGTCTGGAGGATGCAGTTGCAACGCCACTGCACGGTGCGAGGGCCTGAGAGGGGCCATCCCCCCCAGTCTGTAGTCGAGGTCAGCCCCGCACCTTGCCGGAAGTCCTTGTAGCGGACCCCGTTGCCGTGCCGGGTGACGTTCAGGACCCTGGCGTCGAGCTCGATCGGAGTCGCCGTCCCAGGATCCGCCGCGTCGTCCTCCCACGCGCCCAGCTCCCCGAGGCCGGCGCCCTGCTCGCGGTCGCACTTGAACACGACCACCTCGTCCCCGACGCGCCCGACGCCGAGGCTCTCCACCGTCGCGTACTTCTCCCACTCGAGCGCACCCGCGTCGCCTTTGACGCCTCCCCTCGAAGACGCGAGAGCCCGCCAGAAACCACGACTGGGCTCAGGCACGGACCCGACGCCCTCCGAGAAGCCAGAGAGGACCAGCGCGCCGCCATCGCCGTCCGCACGCTGGCGGTCGCGACGCACGCCCTCCTCCGACTCACACTCGGCGAGGATTTCATTCATCTCCACGAAGGTCGGCAGGCCGTCGAATGCGTGAACCTGAGAGCGGCAAGAGCCCGACCCCACTAGCGACTCCGGTATATCCGAGCCGTTCGTTGTCAACGCCATCAGGCCTGAGAAGGGCCCGAGGACTAGCGCCTCGGGAAAGACGTCCATGTTCGGAGTCACGATCCACCAGAACTCTTCCTCGAGGTCCATTGGCCCTCTGCCGATGTACTGACTGTAGAGTTTCCTCGACGACGGGCGCACCAGCAGGCGCTCGTCATTCTCGCTCGCCCTGGTACTTCACGATGATGCGCATCCCTGAAATCAAATACGATGAATCGAGTTGCCTGCCAGGCTCCATAGCAACAGCCACACGAGCAACAGCCGACCACTACGCCCACTATGAAACTGACGAGGGCGAGAGTGTGCGCGCTCCCGAAGAGCGCGTGCTAGGAGGCGCAGTCAGCGAAGTCCTCGAAGAGAGCAGGCGATACCCAGGAGACAGCTCTGCTAACCAGCACAACCACAAGCGATCCAGCACCCCAGAACTGCGGCATGCGACCCGCGCGAGCGCAGCGAGTTTGAGCCAAATCAGCCACGGAGTGGCCCTGTGAGGTGTTCCCCCTCTGCGGCCTGGGCGCTTGGCTAGGAGACCGTTCAGATAACATATAATGCATGCATGCATACATACTTACTGACACACGCATACATCGCCACCTATCTGCCGACCTACAGCCATGCATATATATATATATACTCATGCGTACAAACATACATACACGCATACACATACACGTACACGCATACATGTACACATACATCCATACATCCATTACATACATACATACACACATACATACATACATACATACATACATACATACATACATACATACATACATACATACACACATGCATACATGCATGCATGCATGCATGCATACGTACACATATGCATACATACATACATACATACATACATACATACATACATGCATGCATGCATGCATACATACATACATGCACACACATACATACATACATACATACATACATACATACATGCATGCATACATACATACATACATACATACATACATACACACATACAAACATACATACAAACATACATACATACATACTTACATACATACATACATACGTACATACATACATGCATACATACATACATGCATACATATATATACATACAGAGGACATACATACAATCACACATACATACATACAGACAGACAGGCATACAGACAGACAGACAGACAGACAGACAAACAGACAGACAAACAGACAATCACTCATACACACAGACCAGGCAGACGTACATACATACAATTGTGTGTATCTATATATATATATAGATATATATGAAATCACCTGCCGGCCACGGGCGATGGCATCGGTTGGCGCGACGCCCGCGTGCCGGTGCGCAGGCACCGAACGCAACGAAGCTTGCCACGGGAACTGACCACATCGCGCCTGCTAAGCAGGAGGAGGAAGAGGAAGACGAGGACGAGGAGGCGGAGGAGGAGGAGGAGGAAGGGAAAGGGGGGAGCAAGGGCGGAAGATCAGGAGGAGAGGAGGAGGGTCAGCAACAGCAGCAGCAGCGTGAGGAGGAGAGGAGCAGGGTGAGGAAAGAGCGTCCTTCTCGGCCTGGGGAATTTCTGAGCCCGTCGAGATTAGCGGTTCGGCGACGAGCGTCAAGCAGGAGACCATGATCATCATGGCCATGAAGAGCGAGAACATCCCAGCGGTCCTGCTGTACTCCAGGGGAGTAGATGGGGCTAGACTGAGCAGCACGGCGAGGAGGACGAACGAACAGGGCGGGAGCAGGAGGGGGGTAGGGCGGCCAAGAGGAGCAAAGAAATCCCAGCTATCCTGCTCGAGTCTGGCCTCTCAAGAAAAGCCTGCACCTTGAAGGCGCAGTTGTCCTTCTCTACTGGCAGCTCCTGGCAAAAAATGCGCGAGTCCATCGAGCGCATGGCGTCCCACGCTGAAGGTCTGACGCTCGCAACGACCATGCTGGGGACGAGGTCCATTTCGTCCAGCGTCATCTTGGATACCCGCTTGCTCTGTGCAGGTTGAGCCGTCCTCGCCTTCTTCACGATTTTGGGTCTCGGAGGCAATTTTCTGGCAGCGGGATTCAGCAAAATAGACATGAAAGACGCCACCTCAAACACGTCGACGGAATCCTCAGAATTTGCCGTCATTTCCGATTCCGGGGCCCCCACGAATCCTGCCATCGTTATCATTTCCTGCGCTTTCTCTATGTCCAGGCTCGGAACCTGATCCTCACTTGCAGCAACCAACATCTCAGCAGTAATCCTGTGTACGGGGTCGCTGCTGGGGGGGACACCAACCTTTGCCAGCATGTCGAAAGCGTTCGTGACGTGCCAATACCTGCTGTGCAGCTTGGCAATGCGCGACATGATTCCGACGAAATCATCGGCGTTGAGACAGTCGCGCTGGTCGGCCGCCATCCAGACGTTGGCGACGCCCATCACTACCTCCAAGGACTGACCTTGTTCGTGAAGGAGGATGGGCAGAATATGAATGACGCGGAAGAGGTGAATCAGACGAAGACTGGTGCGCATCACTGGTGCTGCAACGCAGCAGGCACATACGATAAGAACTCTTGGTTTCGGGAGTCGAAGGGGGGCCGCTGCAACATGACAATTTCAAAAACATGATGGTGGCTTGTTTTTCTCAGACGACCTCACATCTCGCATCGGGCATCCACCCTTCGAGCCCGCACATCGTCGCTATGAGGATGAAGGAGGGTGATTGGTTCTGGATGAGGGCGATGATGGGGGAGGAGGAAGAGATACCCCTCAACATAAGCATCACTTATCTCCTCATCCCCATTCGATTCCTCCTCCCCTTCCTCCTACCCACTGTCCGCCACATCATCGTCATCATCATCATTATCCCCCTTCTCCTCCTCCTCCTCATCCTACATTTCCTGCTGCTCCTCCTGTCACTCCTGCTCCTGCTTCTCATTCCCCACATGTTCCTCCTATTCATCATGGTCCTTCTCCTCCTCCTCCTCCACCGCCGACACTGCACTACACCTGCCCCAACTGCTCTGCCCGCCCTCTTCTGCCTCATAGCACTTTCCTTACTCATATCACGCACCCCCCCCCCTCCATAGGGCCAGTGAGTGTAGGCTGGGAAGGTGAAGGCTCCTCCTATCCCTTCTTCTCCTTGTTTATCTCCTCTTCCTCATCCTCCTCCAGCCCCCCTCCTCATGCCTCCCCCTCCTCTTTCCAGATGGGAGACATGGGGAGGGGAAAAGGGGGAGTGATTGGTTCAGGATGATGGCGATGAGGAGGGGGAGGAGGAATACGATTCCTCATCATCAGTATCCTGCTTCTCCTCATCCCCATATTCCTTATTGATTGTTCCTCCTCGACCTCCTATACATTGCCTGCCACAACATCATCAACATCCTCCCACTTCTCCTCATCCGACTCCTCTTCGTCCCGCATCTCCTGCTGTTCCTCCTGTCACTCCTCCTCATGTTCCTCCTCCTTCTCCACATTCCCTTTCATGCTCCTCCTCGTCCTCATACTCCTCCGTCTGCTACGCAACACCTGCTCCGCTTCCTCCCCCCGCCCTCTTAGGCCTCATACCTTCCATAGGGGCGAAAGGGAGGAGACTGAAAAGGTGGATGACGAGTCATATGTTGAGAAGGAGGGCGAAAAAGAGGTGTAGGATGCTCAGAAAGAGGACGGAGAGGAAGAGGAGCTAAGCGTTGAGGTCTTCCTCCTCCTCCTGCTCCTCCTCCTCCTACCCCTGTTTCTCCTTTTTTCTCCCATCGTTCACGTCCTCAGCCAATCCCCCTCCTCATATCACTCCCCCTCCTGCTCTTTTCTCCATATGGGAAAGATCGGGAGGGGAAAGGACAGAATATGCGGAGGAGTGGTATGATGATGAAGGGGAGTGACTGGTTCAGGATGGTGATGATGAGGAAGAGGATGGGGAACACAATTCCGCAGCATAGTATCCGTGTTCTCCTCCTCCCCCTCCCCCTCCTCCCCCTCCTCCCCCTCCTACTCCTCCCTCCTCCTCCTCCTCCTCCTCCTCCTCCTCCTCCTCCTCCTCCTCCTCCTCCTCCTCCTCCTCCTCCCCCTCCTCCTCCGCCGCGTGAGCCCCAAGAGGGGAGGCGGAGGCCATCCCGCCGGCCGCCTGTCCCTTTTGCCCCCCGCTCTCCCGCCCCGGCAACCCGCTGCGGCTCGCTGCCTGCTTGTCCCGCCGGATCCCCTGCGCTCCCACCAGAGGTAGAGGAGAGAGAACTATGCACATACACCGATTCTGGCCAGGCCCATCCTGAGCCCGGGATCGGTGCATACGCCCTCTTGCCTTGGCTAGGAAGGTATATGCACCGATCCTGGGTCAAGGATGGACGTTGTCAGGATCGGTGCAAGTGCATAGTTCCCTTCGCCCGAAGAGGGGCCCAGGGACACACGAAGGAGCAGACACGGCTGCCAGGACTCCCCCTGTTCTTCCACCTCTCCCGGAGCCTCGTCCTTCCCCCCTCCCCTTCCCTTTTGGTTTTCCCCGGAATCGACGCTCCTTTGTGTCCGTGTGTCTTCTGCTCCTCCTGGTCTCGCTGCTCCCCCTCCCTTTGCTGCTCCTGCCCCCCCCTTGTGAACGTTTCCTTCTTCGGCATCTCGACATTGGGCGGAAGGGGGGGGGGAGGGGGGGGGAGGGTTCTGGCTCCTGACCTCTGCTTAATGCGACTGTTTGCACCAGTGCGTCCTCTGGGGGAGACTCCACCTGCCTTGAACAGCCGCCAGAAACAGCCAAGATCTACTCCAGGGGGGGGGGCGCGAGGGCCCGCGCCGAACGGCAGAACCGTGGACAAGAAAACCACTTTGCTGCTCCTGCTCCCCCTCCTCGCTTTCCCCCCGATCTCACTTCCCCCTCCTGTGTGCTGCTCCCCCTGCTCCTTCCCCTCTTGCGTGCGGGACAATTTGCAACTCCGCAGCCCGGATTCGCTCGACGCGCGACCAGATCGCCTCTTGACCGCTATTTCTTTCCAGGGTAGCGCTCGCTGCCGGGGGGGAGGTGCCGGGGGGGGGTCGGGCGAGAAGGCAACGGCAACGGAGGCCGCGACATGCACCCGCCAGGGTGCGTCCGCGCCGCCGGCGCATCAATCGCCTGCGTGCGCCACAGCATGCAGAGGGGGGCACGGGCCAGCCCCCCCCCAGTACGATCGTGAGCGCTACCTGGGGGAGGTGGGAAAGGAAACACACGCTCACCAGGGCTGAACCTGAACGGTGTTCTTCGTTTTCGTTCTCCCTCGCCTTCGTTTCCGTTTTCCCTCGCCTCCGTCTTCGTTCTCCCCCGCCCTGCCGCAAGACGAAGTCGAAACGAAAACGGCCCACGAAATCGCCCAAACACCGCCTTAAAACGACGCGAAGATCGGGACAAAATCGGATCGGGATAACTCGAGATCTCTGAGAATCGGCGGGCTTGGAGGATGTATTGGGCGCCGCGGCCGCTCCAGAGCGTTCCGGAACGCTCTGAGAGCGCTCCGGAACGCTCTGGAGCGATTTATCCCGATCCTGGCCCTGTTTTACTCCAATCGAGTCCGACTGCACAGGGGCCTGCATCTTTACCGCGTACCCTCACTGCCAGTTCCCGCTCCGCCTCGTCCACCCCTCGGCCAGGCGCAGAGGGGGGTAGCGGAAGGGGGGGTCGTACGCTCAGGTCCAGCCCTGCTGCCCCTCGGCGGCGACGCTCGGGGGCGGCCGGCCCCCGGGGAGCGCCGCACGCCCGCCTCCGAGGCTGCCGCTGGCCCAGCCCTCGGCGAGGCTCCCCAGCGAACACGCGAATCGTCGTCGTCGTCGTCGTCGTCGCGTCCTCGTCGTCGTCGTCGTCGTCGTCGTCGTCCTCGTCGTCGTCCTCGTCGTCCTCGTCGTCGTCCTCGTCGTCGTCCTCGTCGTCGTCCTCGTCGTCGTCCTCGTCGTCCTCGTCGTCCTCGTCGTCGTCCTCGTCGTCGTCGTCGTCGGCGTCGTCGTCGTCGACGTCGTCGTCGTCGTCGTCGGCGTCGTCGTCGCCCCCCCGCGCGACGGCACGGCCTCGGCCGATGCCCGCCTCGAAGAGCTCGGCGAGCTGGGCCCGCGGGAGGGTCGCGGAGCCGTCGTCGAGCCACGAGGCGGCCGGGCTCGCGCGGCTGGCCGAAGCCTGCCCTCCCCTCGTTGGGGGCAGGAACGGGGGGCCGAGGGAGGAAAGGGCGCACTGCGCCCCGAGGAAGGAGCGGAACATGGGAGAGGAGGAGAATGGGGATGGGGAGCAGGAGGAGGAAAAAGAGGAGGAGGAGGAGGAGGAGGAGGAGGAAAAGGCCGATGGAGAGGAGGAGGCGGAGAAGGAGGAGGAGGGAAGAGCAAGAGTGAGAGGAGGTACGGCGGAGGAGGCAGGACGGAGGGAACAGGGAACAGGTAGGATGGAGGAGGGAGGGCGAGGGCGAGAAGCGGAGAGGGGAAGAAGTTGGAAGGTGTGTGTGTGTGTGTGTGCGCGTGTGCGCGTGTGCGCGTGTGCGTGTGTGCGTGTGTGCGTGTGTGCGTGTGTGCGTGTGTGCGTGTGTGCGCGTGTGCGCGTGTGCGCGTGTGCGCGTGTGCGTGTGCGCGTGTGTGCGTGTGTGCGCGTGTGCGCGT
>CAUYUJ010016707.1:145779-218279 GCA_963575745.1 Prorocentrum cordatum
AGCAGGGCGCCGAGGTCCGGGAGATCGATGGGCAGGGCGCCGAGGTCGACCAGGGGATCGAGGAGCAGAGCGCCGAGCTGCCAGACGGTACCAGGGCTCGAAGGAGCGCGGAATGGGGGGGGGGCGGTCGAGGACCACTTCGTTTTGAAAAGTCGGTCTTGCATGCCGTGACTCAAGATCCTCCTCCCCCCATCCCCCTCCTCCTCCTCCTCCTCCTCCTCCCCCTCCTCCCCCTCCTCCTCCTCCTCCCCTCCTCCTTCTCCTCCTCCTTCTCCTCCTCCTTATCATCGGCGTCCTCAGCTTCATCAGCATCACCATCACCGTTAGCATCATCGTCATCAACATCATCACCATCACCATCATCACCATCCTTTCCTTACTCACCACAAGTCAAAGAGGCTCCCAAGGCCCACGGGGGGGGGCAGGAGGGACAGGGAGGAACGGTCAGCCAGCGCAGGCATGGTGACGATCCAGGTCGGCGGCGAGTTCTATAACATCAAGATGAAGAGGACCCCCCTGCTCCTTCTCCTCTTCCCCCTCCTCCTCCTCCTCCTCCTCCTCCTCCTCCTCGTCGCCACCTCCTCCTCCTCCTCCTCATCCTGAACTCCTCCTCCTCTTCCTCCTCTTCCTCCTCCTCCTCCTCCCCTCCCCCCTCCTCGTTGTCGTTCTCCTCATTGTACTTCCCCACCCTCGAGGTCCACGCACTTGTCCTCGATGACAGGGGTAGTGGATTCCAGGGTGGTGATAAGGCAGTGGGGATCTGCCCTACCTTCACTACCATGCCCGCGCTTCTGCGGGCTTGGGGATGAAGGAATGCAGAATTCGAAGAGGAGGGGCGCTGAGAAGATCAGCACTATCGTGTTCAGGGCGACCACAGTGACGAATGGCTGGCCGCAATTAATCCAGCGCGCCGACAAGACGTGGGGCGAGAGCGACAATGCCAAGGAGCTGAGCGAGACGTGCATGCAGGACACCAGGGGAAGGAGGACGAGGAGGGGAGCCGATCGAGCGGCTGCAGGATGGTGGGGAGGGGGGAGGAAGGAAGAGGGAGGATGGCGATCAAGAGGTCGATGCAGAGGCGAGCTCGAGGGGGATGACTATTTCAGACCGTCCTCCCTCTTCTGGGCTCGTGGCTACACGGGCCCTTGTTTCCTCCCACTCCTGCAGCCTTTCAGTCCTCCCATGACCCACCGTCCTCATCCCTCGTATAGTTCCAACTCCCACCTCCCATCGTCAATGCCATCCCCCCCCTTCGCCTCCTCCCCGCATGGCCCCGAAGTACGTCATGCAGAAGATCATCGAGAAGCCGACCGTCACCAAGGCTGTCGTGAGCTCGTACAGGAACAGTGTTGTGAACGAGCTGCGCTCCTCCAGTGGATCCTAGGTGAGATCCTGGGCCCAAGAGGACGAAGGAGGAGACGTATAAGGAGGAGAGAGGAGGAGGAAGAGAAGTATAAGGAGGAGAGAGGAGGAAGAGAAATATAAGGAGGAGAGAGGAATGCCAGCAGGAGGAGAGAGGAGGAAGACAAGCATAAGATAGCGCGGGATGGGGCTGGGAAGGACGAGCTCGGAGGAGGGTGGAGGGGAAGAAGCACATAAGGATGATCGGGAGCACTGAACTTCAAAATCTACACGTTCGAAGCATCTCCCTGTGGTGCCAGGGTCACGTGGGCAAATCTGTGCCCACGCGACCCTGACATCACAAAGCAGCGAATGGTCTACATCGATCCGCATCCTTCTGCTCTCATCTGCTGCTGGTGCTCCAGCCTTCCTTACGCCTGCGACCCTTATCTTCCTGAGGCCCCAGCTGACGGAGTTTCGGTGCACATCTGCCATGTGTATCATCATGATTCCTTCCCAGAGGTGACGACACATCGAGAAGATGACCTGCTACGTGTGGGCCGTGGCATGGCCCAGGCCAGCATCGGGCCATACTTATCCCCTCGATCCCCAGTCCTGTGATGTATATATATATGCACATACATACACGATTAGTTTCCTCACTCCTCTTCGAGCGCCTTCTCCACGACGTGCGCCTCCCACCCCTCGTGTTTACCTCCTCGCTCGTCCCTCCCCTCCGCCCTCCATCGATATAAACTCCTACGCCTTTCTGCAAGAGTTCTCCTCCTCCTGCTAGATCCATCCCTGCTTCCTACTCTCGCACATTCATCCTCTACACCTCTTCCTTCCCATACCCTCACTTCTACCTCAATCGTGCCCTGACCAGGCGACGTATACTACTGGTGGTGTACTGGTGGAGCTGAGCGTCCCCGCGGCTCCGTATAGCCCCCTTCATTTTTGGAGGGTGAGAGGAGCTAGAGAGAGAGAGGGGGAGAGAGAGAGAGAGAGAGAGAGAGAGAGAGAGAGAGAGAGAGAGAGAGCGAGAGAGCGAGAGTCTCAAGAGACCGCATGCGCATTATTTTGCACGCGCGCTGACGGACCAGCTCGAGCGCTGGCAAGATCAAGCGCAGGCCGCGAGGCGCAATAGTTGCCCGCCCTCCCCTCGAGTCCAGGAGATTCCAGCTCGAGAACGCTCGTTCGATAGAACGATGTCCAACGCCCCCTCCCCCATGCCACAACCCTCCTACCAGCCTCCCTCCCTCGAACTTCCCTTCCCCCTCACGTCGACGCTGTCCCCCTCGCTGTCCCTCGAGTTGCGCTCTCCCGAGAGGCCCCTCTGCGGGATGATTTCAGAATGCATGCGCCATGGGCGCCAAACGGTTCGTGCAAACGGGCACCCGCCTAGGACCCCCAAGGATGGTTCAGGAGTCGAGTCTCTGAGGATGCTTCAATCCTGCCTCGCATACGCAGCGAGATCCTCGAGTGCTGTATGTTTGTCTGTATGTCTGTATGTCTGGGTGTCTGTATGTATGCATGTATGTATGTATGTATGTGTGTATGTATGTAATTGTGTTCAGGATGATTCAGGGGTCGATCGAACGGACAAGGAGGTGGTGCATAGGACCACTCGGACGATTGTGGCCTGAACGTTGCGATCGGTGCATGGTCTTGCCTTGCGCGCAGTTCTGGGATCGAACACGGTGGGATTCCAGCCGCGCTCGCGAGCCGGGGAGCACTCCGACTGGTGACATGGGGCTGGGGATTTGCTTGTTTGCATCGTCATGTGTGCGCTGCGTTCGGAAGTGGACTGATGTGGCAGTGCATGATGAGCAGGTTGCGTAAGCCATACAAGCCACCACTACTGTACAAGCACCAACCACCCGACACCACCCACCCAACTCGTCCACCGAACCGTCGACCCAGCCCAACCACCACTACCACCACTACCACAACCCGAGTACAGAACAACCACCACTGCCGAACAACCGAACTCACATAATCCACGAGCTCACACCCCACACCCACCTCGAACGCACATGAAACTGATGCATGCGATGTCCAACATGTGATCGACAACCCCACAACCCAACCAATGTATTGCATAAACGAACTAACAACCCAGCACACCACCCCTGGCAACAAACCCAACGATCTGAAATGATTGCATGTACAGCGCGCGCCCGTGTTTTTAATATGTTTCTTCTGCGTACTGACGCTAGAGTATGTGGCTTCAGTGCGTTGCTGCCCGAGGGCGAAGAGAATAACATCAGATCTGAACACAAACGCACACACACACACGCACCACCACCACCACCACACCACCACCACCACCACCACCACTACCACCACCACCACCACCACCACCACCACCACCACCACCACCACCACCACCACATGATGCACGGACGCGTGCCCGCACGCGCGCGCTCCCCCCCCCTGCCCCCCGCCGCCAGGTGCACATGATTGTGCTGGGCTCCGGAGAGGACCGCTGCATACATGCATCGATCGACCTGCGGATTTCCAGCCGCGCTGATCGACCACTGCGTTCGGAAGTGGACACTTTGGGGTGTGAGGTGTTGCGTTATGGTTGGGGCACGGGGATTGTAGTCGGGCTCAAGCGCTCGCGCGGCTCGATCGCTGAGGATTTCCCAGCCGCGCTCGATTACGCTGCGTTTGGAAGCGGTCTGGAGGTTCGGTGGCGGCGGGGTGATCTTCGGGCGGGCGTATACGGGGCGATCGGCGGGGGCGCGTTGGTCGTGGGGGGGGCGTCGGGGGTTCGGTGGCGGCGGATTAGCGGGCTTTCGGCAAAGGTGCGTTGGCGGGGGTGCGTCGACAGTTGGGAGACGCGGGTGCGTTGCGGGTTTCGGGCGGGCGGTGGTGGTTTCATGTTTTTTCATGTTTTTTTTTCATGTTTTTTCATGTTTTTTCATTGTCATGTTTTTTTCATGTGTTCTCATGTTTGTTCATGTTGTTTCATGTTTTTTTCATGTTTTTTCAGCGTCATGTTTTTTCATGTTGTTTCATGTTTTTTCATGTTTTTATGTTTTTTCATGTTTCTTTCATGTTTTTTCATGTTTTTTTCCCGCGTCATGTTTTTTCATGTTTTTTCATGTTTTTCATGTTTTTTCATGTTTCTTTCATGTTTTTTTCATGTTTTTTTCATGTTCATGTTTTTTCATGTTTTGTCATGTTTCTTAATGTTTTCATGTTTTTTTCATGTTTCTTTTATGTTTTTTTCATGTTTTTTCCCGCGTCATGTTTTTTCATGGTTTTTCATGTTTTTTCATGTGTTTCATGTTTTTTTCATGTTTCTTTCATGTTTTTTTCATGGTTTTTCATGTTCACGTTTTTTCATGTTTTTTCATGTTTTTTCATGTTTTCATGTTTTTTTTTCATGTTTCTTTCATGTTTTTTCATGTTTTTTTCCCGCGTCATGTTTTTTCATGTTTTTTCATGTTTTTTCATGTGTTTCATGTTTTTTCATGTTTCTTTCATGTTTTTTTTTAAGTTTTTTCATGTTCATGTTTTTTCATGTTTTTTCATGGGTTTTCATGTGTTTCATGTTTTTTTCATGTTTCTTTCATGTTTTTTTTCATGTTTTTTCATGTTCGTGGTGTTTCATGTTTTTTTTCATGTTTTTTCATGTTTTCATGTTTTTTTTTTCATGTTTTTTTCATGTTTTTTTCATGTTTTTTCATTTCCTGTGCTTTCATGTGTTTTCATGTGTTTTCATGTTTCTTCCATCGCGCGCGCGCATGTGCCCCATCACCTCCCCGCCCCCGCGCGGCCGCCCTGGCCACCCCCCAGATCATCCAAGGACCCCGCACACACCGCCCCCAGCCCCCACGATTGCACCCATCAAACCCAACTGCAGCAGCCTCGCAACCTACGCGACACACCAACCACCACCACTGCCAACACCTACAAGCACCATCACCACGTCGCCACCACCACCACCACCACAACCACCACCCACCCACCACCACCACCGCCACCACGACCCACCACCACCACGCGCACGTACGGTGGTACCATATCTGTATGCACTGCCGCTTCGAACCAGCGCGGCCCGCGCATTTGGGCAACAGGTGAGGCGCCGCGCTGGCGCCATGCCCCCGAAGCGCAAGAATGCTGACCAGAAGGCCTCCTGTCCAGAACTGCCCCGCTCGAGTCCGGAGGGGTCCTCGATCACCGCGCGTCGACTTCGGCACGCGTGCAACTCGGGTTGCGCTCGTACCGAAGTCGACGCCCGATCGGGCGACGAAATCTATACATATACTGGTACCCTGGTCAGGCCCATTCTGGACCCAGGATATATGCATATCTATGCACAGCTGCATATATATGCGTGTGTATATATACACATATACATGGCACGCCATGTCCAGGGAACAGTGGATATGTATAGATTTCGTCTCCCTGAGCTCGGGAGCTAGAGGACCCAGGAGGCGATGAGGATGCTTGCGCCGCGCCCTATCGGAGGCGAAGGCGGCGGCTGCAGCGGCGCCGAACAAGGAGAAGCTGAAGCGGGCCAGGGAGGCGAACACGGAGCACGAAAACGCGCTGCAGCGTTTACGGCGCCCTGTGCTTTAATGACTTATGAGCAGGTGGGAATGAGGAATAGGTGGGAACACGTGGGAAGGAAAGGAGCAGGTGGGAATGAAGGGAACATGTGGCGGGAAGGAGGAATGTTGTACTTGTTCTGAGCAGGTGGGAAGGAGGGATGAGGTAACGGAGCGAATGAGGAGGCGAGGAAAGGATGACAAACCAGGTTGAAAAAAAGGAGAGGATGAATTGATGAATGATGAGGACATGAGGATCGAAGGAGGAGTGATGGACATTCGAGGCACGAGGACCGAGGAGAAGAATGGAGGGATGAGGATGAGGAAAGAAATGAGGGGATGAGGATCGAAGAGAAGAATGGGGGGATGAGGATCGAAGGAGGGATGAGGAACGAGGGGAGGAAGGAGGATATCATCACCCCAGGTACCACGCAAAGAAGACCAAGAAGGAGCTGCACGATGAGTTCAAGAAACTCAGCCAGGACAGAAAGGACCACTGGCTGCGGCGCTGGCAGGAGACAGGCTCGACGAGAGGGCTCTGAGGAAGGAGGATATGAGGAGGAAGGGGCAACATTACATGGCAGGTTTTAATGCTATGCATAAATTCATGCATGAGCTCATCGTTGGTTTTAGTACTAAACCCTGCATTTTTTTATACATGATCCGCACGCAGAGCATGCATTAAAAAACTGCACTGTACCAAATGATCGGACCCGAGAAGGAGCTACCTGACGGAGAAGGATGAGGAAGATGAATATGAACATGGTGCGGAGGAGGGTGAGGGGAAGAAGATAAAGACGTCGATGATGAGGATGAGTGGTCGAAAAAAAAACGATGAGGATAAATAAGCATGAGGAAGAAGATGAGGAGGAAGAAGGATGACGATAGTGAACATATAGCATGAGCGATAGGCAACTTCGACTTCGTGCAAGTCGAGAAGCAGGAGTGCGAGGAGAGGCTCAGGAGCAGCGGCCACGAGGACAAATGGTACACGAAAGACGAGCTGCTGGTGAGTTTCGGTTACAACGCAGCCTTGCCCGACTGCCCCATGTCTGTGAGGAATCGTTGTTTTTCTTGTTTGCTTGAAGGGGACGCCGAAGGATGGAGTGATGATGGAAGAGGGGTGCGAGGCTAGAATGACCTAAGGAGGGAAGATGACATCGGTGAGGAAAGGTGGGAATATGAGGATCGATTGAAGGACCTACGAGTGAGATCGATGGATTGCCGATGGGAGGATTTGATGAGAGGAGGGAGGAGGGAGTGAGGAGGCGAGATCGATTGGATGATCGATGAGGGGATCCACGAGAAGATCGACTGATGATCAATGGGAGGATGGGGGACTCGCCTACAGACAATACGCTGAAAAAAGGAACAGTTTGGGTTCGGAGGGTACTCGATGTTCCTCAGGTCCTTCCATGTCTGCTCCATGATACCCTCGCAAGCGTTGTTAGTCCTAGGGGTCTCGTTCCTTATCCATCGTTCCTTAATTCAGCAGCCCGAGTGCAGGGAGTAAACATCGAGCCTATACAGGGCCGTGGCGCGCGCCGAAGCTATCATCGCTACCTGCAGGGCGTGCCGTGGACACGTGAAGGTGGGCAGGATGAGGATAAGGATGATGGGGGAACAGAGAAGCTAGATGAGGAGGGAGAGGAGGGGGAGGAGGAGGAGGAGGAGGAGGGGGAGGGGGAGGAGGAGGAGGAGGAGGAGGAGGAGGAGGAGGAGGAGGAGGAGGAGGAAGAGGAGGAGGAGGAAGAGACCGAGAGAAGATGAGGATTCTAACAAATACGTGTATCCAGGCTGAGGGTGATTTGACCTAAACAAGATTTATGTGTTTCGTAGTTGTGCCCTCGATTTGCCAGGCCCTGGAATTGTCAAAAAAAACCACTCAGATGAAAATCCAGCCCTGAATAAGGACGAGGACGAGCAGGAGAAGGGGCAGCCCAGGTGGACAGGCAGCACGGTGAGGAGGTCTTCAAGCGAGTTGAAGACTACGAGCGGGTCTCCACCAACCACGGCCAGAGGCTGCAGACCAGCTTGACCAGCGACCAGCAGCCGGTGGAGCCCGTCAGGCGCGACCTTGCTGGTCGCTGCTCGCAGGCCAGACGGGAGGGAGGGATCGAAATGGATTAGCTTCGAAGTGGAGGACGGAGGACGAGAACCTCGAATAACAATATTCCCGTGACTTGCGTGCATCTGTCCTGTTCGAGGTCCTCGTCCTCCAACCTCCTCTCCGAGCTCATCCATCCCCGATTCCTCGCTTCTGGCGGAGGCCCTGGACAGCGGTTCGGACGATGACGGCTCCTACAGCAGCTACACTGATGATGAGGACGCTGAGGGAAAACATATATGATACAAATATGATGCCATAATGTTCAGATGGGTAGGCTGTCAAGGAGGTGGGGGTAGGAGGAGGTAGGATACATGGATCAGGACGCCACGGATTTTCCAGGGTGCCAGGAAGGGGACGAGATGAGCAAGAGGAAGGAGGATACTGAGGAGGAGGAGGAGGAGGAGGAGTTGTGACATAAGGAGGGGGGTACGAGAAGGAGGAGCGTGATACGAGATGTGGAGGATGATGCGATGAGGGTGGGAATACCTCGAGGAGAATATGATAATCAACCCTCCATCCCCATGATTGGGGAGATGGAGAAGTCTTGAGTATCCTATTCCCCAAGCCCAGGACGAGCCTGGAGCAGCAGCGACGCCCTCGACAGCAGGATCCATCCAGATCGGCACCAGCGTGGCCACGAACCTGGGAGCTGCTACCCACCTCCACGCGCTGCTGTCTGGCTGGAAGGTGGGAGGAGGAGGTGTTGATGATGATGGTGCTGCTGTGGCTGATGGTGAAGCTGATGGTGGTGAGTGGTGAGATGATGCTGATGATGCTGATGATGGCAAGGTTCATGGTGATGGTGATGATGACTAGCATTATGATTGTGAGTCGCATTACTACTCCACTTGAGTTTATGCTGATAATGTTGTTGAGTATGCTGATTATGATGATGATGATGACGATGCTACTGATGATGCTGGTGTTGATGATGATGATGATGTTGATGATGATGATGATGCTGATGATGACGATGATGATGATGATGATGATCAAGACGATGATGATGTCAATGATGTTGTTGATGCTGCTGCTGATGATGATGATGCAGACGGCCGACCACGGGTCCCGTTCCAGCCAACTGGAGGGATGCTTGGCCCTCTGACGAGGAACACTGCAGCTGCAGTCGAGGTAGCGGAGGACTAGGAGTGGGAATGATCATGAATGAGGAGGCGAATGCACGAACGAGGTTGGGAAGGACGACTGGAGCAGGCGAGAGGAGAGAGGAGAACTCGATGAGCAACAGCAGGATGAAAAATGAGGGGGGAGGATGGCGAGGAGGAGCACGAGGACGAGGATTGGAGGAAAGAGGACGAAAAGATGAGGACGAACTCGACTAATATCGAGGGCGGAGGTGTCCGAGATGCCCTGGTTGCAGCCGTGGCACGTGCAGCTCGAGGAGAATGTCGCCGCGCTGGAGTTTGCGAAGGATGCGTTGGTCTACCATGTGCAGAACAGGTCGGTCGCATCAATCCTCCTCCTCCTCGTCTTCCTCCTCCCTCTCCGCCTCCTCCCCTCCACCTCGTCCTCTTCCTCGTCACAACTTCTCCCAACACAATCCCCTCATCGCCTGGTCCCCGAGGCCCAAGTGATGACGGATTGGTCTCGCATCGCTCTCTTTCCAGGTCGTCCGAGGCCGACATGAACTACAACGAGTGCGTCGCTGCCATCACAAAGGCCATCAGCGGGTGAAGAGGGAGAATGATGAGGAGGGAGTGGAGGAGGAGGAGGAGGAGGAACAGGAAGAGGATGAAGCAACGGAAGACGCAATATTGACAGATCCTCCCACTCGTGATCGCCTATCCCGTTGATCCCTCCATGGGTGCAACGGTCGAGGGGATCGTGAGAGGGAGCGGGGACTCCAGGCGAACAGCTTCTACCAGATGATCCTCCCTGTCCAGCAGTCCGTCGCCGCGGCCAACACGCAGATCGCACCGCCGTGATCCACCCTCCCGACCCGAGCACAAATTCGAGAGGAGGGAGGATCCGGTATCACCGTAAAGGAAGAGAGAATGATGAAACAATCGGCGGGGGGGTGACGGAAGGAGGGGTGACGGAAGGAGCTCCAGATGAGGGTGATATCTTCGAGGGCAGTGATCGAGTGATCAGACCTCCTCTCGATAGTAAGGGAGCCCTCGAGGGGCTCATCGGCCATGTTTCTCGGCCATTCTGAAGGGTGGGCGCCTAAACATTTCAACGCCCCTTGCCCCAGTCAGAGACGGGCCCGCGGATGGGGGGTACCCCCCCATATGCGCGGGCCCGTCTCTAACCCTGGAACCTTTTCTTCGTTTGGGGGCCCGAGGCCATGCCCAGAGCCCAAGGCCGTCTCTGACCCTGGTGCCCTTCCTCGTTCGGCCGAGGCCATGCGAAGGCCGACGTTTCGGACCGATCGGTCCTAGTTTGCTGGCGCGCGACGTGCGCGACGTTACAGCTCGAGCAAGGCGAGGAGGGGCTCGCCGTGCATCGCTCGAAATAAGCGACGCGTTCTCGAGAATTGCACGTCTCCTCCTCATGCCCTTCTTCAGTCGTCTTCCTCCGCCACATTACCCCCCTCTTCTTCTTCATCCTCCTCCTCCTCCTCGTCCTCCTCCTCCTCCTCCTCCTCCTCATCATCATCATCAGCATCATCATCATCATCAGCATCATCATCATCATCATCATCACCATCATCATCATTCTCCTCCTTCCAAGTTTAGTGTACCTCCACGCGTAGTGTTTACACGCCCTGGTTGCAAGTACCCTCCCAGCTTGATTGTCTGAGGAGGGCGTGGCACTCAGCTGGTGGAGCATCATCTCGCCCGCCCGATCCCCATCCAACCATTCCCGCCCGACTCCCTGACGCTCCTTCCTTCACCTCCCGTACTGGTGCAGGCATCCTTGCAGAATGCTCTGCACTGAGTTCGTTAATGGTGCTACGTGGGTCGTCCCGAATACGCTCGCGTGGGCACTCCAAGTGTTGCTGATCACCCATCCCCAGTTCTACTAACGAGGGGCGAGAAGGGATGCCAGTGGACATACGCACATCATATTATGGAGGCGTGGAGTGGAGGAGCCAATTCTGTTTTTGAGAGGGGCCCCAGGGTCAACAACGTTTGGTGACACCTCCCTGGGAGCTGGGGGCCTCTATACCTCGCATGGAGGAGGGGGGAGAGACATCATTGAACACCTCGCCACATCCATCATCAAATGCAATCATGCTGCATCTTGAAGATGTGTGCTGTTCCAATGCGTACCTGTGCATCCTTGCTTTTGCTGACCAGGTGGGGACAAGTTCCAGCTAGGGGAGTTCAAGGAACTTGCATCGTCACTGCGCGCATCCTGGGGCCATCGACGCTAGAACTGATAGGATACCATGGTTTCAAACAATAAGTTGTGGCTGTTCACTTGAAGCGTTCGGTTTCAAACAATACGTTGTGGTTGTTCACTTCAAGCGTTCGGTTTCACTGGGTTTGTCCGTAAGCGTTTCGGTTTCAAACGATACGTTGTCGTTGTTCACACATGTCAGCCCGCGCCGCTGCAGCCCTGCTCTCCACCGACGCTGGAGGTGGAGGGGGTCGCGCGGGCGCTGGAGGCAGTGCTGGTCGCGCTCCTGGTGTGGGCGCTGGAGGCAGCCCCGGTGTGGGCGCTGGAGGCAGTGCGCGTCGCGCTCCTGGTGTGGGCGCTGGAGGCAGTGGGGGTGGCGATCCTGGTACTGCAGGCCAGGGCACGTCGGCGGTTGAACCACAGGGCCCTGGTCCGAGGGATGTGGTTTGTATACGAGTGTATGTATGTATGTATGTGTGTATGTATGTCTGTATACACATATATGTATATACGTATACATGATTATGTATATATATATATATATCTATATATATACACATGTATGTATGTACAAATGTATGTACATACATCTATACATACGTGTGCGTATACACATGTAAACCTGTTTGTAGGAAGGGACGGTAAGGTGACCTTCCCCTCGAATGAGGTTTTAAATCCCGTCTAGATCCCGTCTGTCAGGGCCCTGTGTTTGAACCGCCGAAGCAACGGATCTGGCCTCCGAGAGTACGTGGTGGACAGGTACCGCCGTGGCCTCTGGACGGCCACTGACGTGTGCATTCTAGCACACCACGTCACTCATGCAGGCCAGCCCCGTGGAGTATAGCATCTTCCATCCCCCACCTCCCTCTTTTTATTTTCTCTCTCTCTCTTTCTCTCTATCTCTTTATGTTCTCCCTGTCTCCTCCCTCATCGCTGTCCTCCACTCATCCCCCTCTCCCCTGCGCACTTCCTTTTCACCCCTCCCCTTGCATTTGGAAGATGCGAACACCCCAGCGGTTTTGCAGGGGGCACTGGCCTTGAAGACTTAGCCCGCGCTCCGGGTCGTGGGCACTATGCTGAGCACATTAGGCATGCACTGGGTGAGAGACGTGCTGCATCATTTTACACGTGTGCCGTTCCCATGTGGAGCAAACATACGGAATCGAGATACTTGAATAAAGATTTCCCCATCAGCTTACCACACGAGAGGTTTTTCGAGCTGCTGGAGCAACGTCCTGCAGATTTCAACACTGTTGATATTAATGATTTGCCTGGGACGCATGCTTCGCACCCTGTTGTTTTAGAAAGAGGACACGCAGACACCGTTCCTCTCACGCTATACTCAGACGGAGTTCCGTTCTCGAAAACAGATTCATTTATTTGCTGGTATTGGAGTTCGGCTGTGGATCCCCACAGAAAACGACATTTGATTTGCACTGTTAAAAAATCTGACCTTTGCCAGTGCTCGTGCAAAGGGTGGTGCACGATGCAAGTAATACAAAAGGTGATCGCCTGGTCATTCTCGGCGCTCGCCGCTGGCACGTTTCCGTCCCTGGACCACAACCAAAAGCCTTTTTCCCAAGAGCTTCGCGAGCTCCACCGCGGCCTCCCCTTCGGGAAATATGGCGCTCTCGTGGAGTATCGCGCAGACTTGTTAGAATATGTTTCTTGTTTCGGTTTTACAAATTGGACGCACGTTCAGCACCCATGTTTTTGTTGCAACGCATCCCGCGCTGATATGTTTAATTTTGCCCGCACGTTGGCCCTCTGCCCTTGGCGCCCCCGCCAGCGTAGCGATTTTAATGATGACCTCGGGGCGTGCGTGACCAAAAGGTACGTGCAAAGTCGTGCCCAGCTGCGCAGGCTTCTAAGGTGCATGGAGCTTTCGCGCAAATATGGTGGTTTTGCGCTGGTAAGGCCGTTTCCAGAACTTCATTTGCCCGTGGGGTGGATCGTCATTTGCGACGAAAGCCTACTTGATTGGCACGCCCTCGTGGGCACAGGTGGGTCCATTGGCGTGGATATGCCAGGCTGGCTCACGTTTTTCAACGCTGCAAACACTTCCAACATTAAATTCTGGAGCCCGCTGTTCACCATCAGAGGGTTTAGTGTCGATTGTCTTCACCTCGATTGTATGCACGTTTTCGACCTCGGCATCAGCCAATATGTTGCTGGTGAGGTCATGCTGAAACTAATTGACGCAAATTTTGCGCAATCTGCTGAAGAACGGGGGCCCGCACGCATGCCGAGTTCGCAACCTACCTGCTCCTCTCACTTCTGAGATCCTCTGGTCATTGCTCCTCATCCGACGTACTGCCCTCGATCTCCATTCCCATTATCGTCAAAAGGCGTGCTTGGGGGCCCCCATCACCCACTGTGGAGCGGCGGCGGGTCGATAACATGGTTCATTTGCGCAGGCGCCTCAAGGCGCATTATAGAATGCGCCGTATGCCGCGTGGCAAGCATTCAATAATCAACCGTTTAAAGTACAACCAGCTAAATGCTGGCGGCGTGTGCCCCCGCCTGAAGGCGAAGGCTGCACAAACGCGGAGACTGATGCCTTTCATTCGGATTTTAGCGGATGAGAATTGGCGCTTTCTCGGCGCAGGCCATCGGCACCTTCGCCGCGTAGTTTCGGCGCTCGTGGATATGGAAGTCGTCATGAAACGGTCGCCCCGCATAATGCCGCCAGTTGCTCTCTCACAGCTCCAGAACCACATCGTGACAGCTCTGCGCGAGTGGAAGGCGTGGGGCGGCCACGAAACGTATAAGTTTCACGTGGCCTGGGACCTTGCCAAAAGAGCAAGTACCCAGGGCAACCCCCTTTTTTATTGGACATATGCGGACGAGCAGGAGAACCGAGTCATGGGGACAGCTGCGAAAAGCGTGCACGCGGGACCAACATTCTACGTTACACTGTTGCAAAAGATCTTGCCCGAGGCGCGCTGATCGCAGTGCGCCTCTGGTGGGGAAGATCTTGAGCACGTGTACGCGTGTAATGTTTGCGTCGCGCGCGGGCTCTTCAAATCTGTTCCCTTGGCGCGTCACCTCCTGTTCGTGACAAAAGAAAATTACTGTGCACCGCATGTGCTCAACAAGGAAAGGGGTTTGCAACAACAGCGGGGCTACTTGACTGCCAAACGCACTTATCGAATCACGACACACACAAACTAATGACGATATGTGCAATACAGAAGCACATCAAACAAACAACAATGCTTATGTGCAAAACGAAACACAACACCAACACAAAAAAAAACAGTTGAATAAGAGATTGCGCTGCTTGTCAGAAGAGATTGTTTGTTTTGCCGACTCCTCCTCTACCTCGTCCCCTCCAGCACCCCCATTCGATCCACCTCTCCCACCCACCCCGCCACCTCTTCCACCCCCGCGACCTGGATGGTCGACGGGTTGGCTGCTGCTGGCCACCCTCGAGGGGCGCGCGTGCCATTTGCGACGTGAGCATTGCCCTGGCATGGTATTTCCTGGCGGTGAGAAGACATTGCGCTGTTGTTCGCATTCCTGGGGGCAGGGGAGGGTAAATGTAGCCCACAATGGATGAGCGGAGATTGCGTTGATTTGTTGTTCGTCGGGCGCCGGCTGCGGGGCAGCCAGGTGCTTGAGGCCAGCATGAGCGAATTCTGAGCGCTGCAGATTTTCTACGGATGAGAAAAAAGATGGGAGACGAGATTGCGTTGTTCTTTGTTTTTGCTCTGTCGGTCTGGAGTGCCCGAGCGGCTTCCAGGCGGCCCCTGCGGTGAGGCAGCTGCGCTGCGTGGCCATCGATTTTACTTGTTGCTTCTACGAGTTAGATGAGAAGAGGAGGAGGAGGAGGAGGAGGGAGGGGGAGGGAAGCGGGAATGTGGGAGAGGAGGAGGGAAGCGGGGGACAATAGATGAGAAGACATTGCGTTGTTCGCTGCTCTGGCACCGAAGTGGCTGCAACGCAGGCGCAGGCTGCTGCGCAACGGTGAACGGTTGAAGCCCATCGCCCAATCCGAGTTTAGAAGGGGTGAGGGTGTGTAGCGGAGAAAGGAGTGAAGGACTGTGAGGGGAAATTTGATGAGAATACATTTCGTTGTTTGTTGCTCGTACCCACACATCGGGTGTCTCGAAAAAATCGAGACGACAATATTTCATGATTGTCTGATTTTTGTTGGTGTGGGATTTCACGTGCAGGCCCTCGGGACCGTCAAAGAACAATTCGAAAGATCGAGACGCCTGGTGTGTGGAGGGCACAGGGGGCCTATGGCCTCCTGGCCCAGGCGGCGCCCATCGCGGGCTCACGGACTCCGTGGAGAGCACTTTATGTACCGTTTCACAACGTTTCACTCGCAACTATTGTGTTGCTGCTGCCCTGGCAGAGATTGCTGGGATCGCCACTACGGTGCGCTTGAACGATTTCATCAACAATTTCCATGCGTGGTCGCTGTTTTGGTCCCCTGGGGGAAAGGGACAGGGGCATAGTATTCAGACGGGGTAATGATAAGAGATTGCGTTGTCGGCTGGCCCCGCCGGAACGGGCGCCTGTTTTTTCCAGTCAGGCTGCTGCTTTCTCTAGCCAACTTAACGTTCCGAAGAGGAGCAGAGATTGCGTGATTGTTGTTTTGCCTCAGGCGCGCATGCAGCCCACGTGGCTGCATCACCACGCACGCGGTGAGCATATTGGAAATTCACCCAGACATCCGACGTCTCAATTTTTTCGAGACGCGGGCCCCCGACCTCCCGACCACTTCCCTGGGACTAGTTTTTCATCCCGAATGGTTTTTTGACGGTCCCGACGCCCAGCGAGGGCCCCGAGAGGCCAAAAACTATGTAACACCTCTGTTTGTTTTTTTTTCGAGACGCTCAATGTCTGGGAATACTTACAGCGTCGCCACCGCGCGTTATGCATTTCCATCCTTCCTGAGGGTGATATTGGGAAAATCAGGGAGGGAAAAGGGAGGAATTCAAGGCAGAAGGAGGACAAGTAGGGGAGGTGATGAATAGAAATTGCGTTGTTTGTTTTGTTGCGTGCACGGCACCGCATTCGACAATTCCATGTCGAATTTCCCGATGACTACGGAGAAGGATCCGAACATACTTGGCGAATAGAGGTGGACACAGATTGCGTTATTGTGTGTTTTCGGTGGCGGGGAAGACCACCGCCGCCAACCCTTCTGCTCGACTTCCGCTTTGCAGGTGTTTCCCTGGCAACGATTGCAAGGATAATTGGAAAATGGATAGGGAACCGTGTGATAATAATGTAGCACCGTAAATAACAACGCCAACACATACATGAACACAAACACACTGCCATACATTTAACATATACGTACGCATACAGTTGTATTCATGTGTATATATACAAATATGATGTGTGTTCCACCACCCTTATGTTTCACCACCGTGGGCTGTTTCACCGCCCTGCTGATTTGGGGTCGCGTTTCTTCTCAGGCCTCGGGCCCCTGGCGGCGCCGGCTGCAGGCCTTTGACATTTCCGAGAACGGTGCCCCTGCGCGTTCCCGTCCGAGAGCGGTGCCCTACACACTTGCGTGCTACAGTGCAAAACTGAAGAGAAAGAGAGAGAGAGAGAGAGAGAGAGAGAGAGAGAGAGAGAGAGAGAGACGAAAGAGCGAGAGAGAGGGAACGAGAGCCAGGAACAATAAGACTCGTCGCTCCTGGCCCATATTTTTCTACATGCGGTCGCCCTTCGGGGCACCGCCCTTCGGGGCGAAGCTTCCATCCCAGGATGAGAAGAGATTGCGTTGTTGTTGCAACGCATATGTCGCGTACGCGCGTGCATTTTTACGATGATCCAGAACTGTTTGCCTTGCTTAAACAATCATCGTCATCCCGCATGTTTACGTATCTGGTGGATTCTCTGTCCGCACTGCCCCCCAGCCCTGACTCGCCAAACTATCCTCTAGGCTTCCGCCTGTGCTCCGGTACCCTTGAGACGCAGAGGCGTTACTACCAGCGCCCAACGACGCAGCTCCTAGCTCACAACGCACGCGGTTGCAACAACAGTCTGTTGTTGGACGCTTACATATAATAGAAAAGCTGTATACATACACACAACATCTTCACAACGAACCAACGACAACATACACGCTATATCACCAGAACTACAATTGTCTCGGTTTTTTTGCAATGTCTTGGTTTTTCTGCTTTGTCTTGGTTAAAAACCATGACGTTCTGGGCGGCATTGGTTTTTTTAGGGCTGTCTGATGTCTGGGTATGTCGGCGCTACACCAACATACTAATACTATGTGTGCGTCGCCTCCCCCTAGGGGCGAAGTGGGCACCGAGAAATCCTATAGTATATGCGCGTGTGGCGGGCGCGTTCTGGCCACACTGCTCGGGGAACGATGTACTACAAGATGGGTATGCTATGCACTATAGAACGATTCTCGCCCACCGGCACCGGCACCGGCACCGGCACCGGCACCGGCACCGGCACCGGCACCGGCACTGGCACCGGCACCGGCACCGGCACCGGCACCGGCACCGGCACCGGCGCCGGCACCGGCACCGGCACCGGCACTGGCACCGGCACCGGCGTTGGCACCGGCACCGGCACCGGCACCGGCACCGGCACCGGCACCGGCGCCGGCGCCTGGTGCGCCGGCAATGGCACTGGCACCGGCACGGGCACCAGCGCCGTCGCCGTCGCCGGCGCCAGCACCGGCAGTGGCACCCGCACCCGCAACCGCACCGGCACCAGCACTGGCACCGGATGAAAAACATCATTGACATTGAACATCATGACATTTCCCAAACAGTGCTTGCACTTAAGGCGGCCTTCTCTCTTTCCTAGTAGCTGGGTCTGAGGGGCGGTCTGGCGGCTCTCTCCTCGCCGTTGCCGCCCTGTCGCCGCCCCTCGTCTGGGCTTGAGGGGCGGTCTGGTTTTTCCGTCCTTGCCGTCGCCCCCCCTTGCTGCGTCGTCGCCGCCCGTCGTCTTGGCCTGAGGGTCGGTCTGGCGGTTCCTTGCTCGCCGTCACCGTCCCGTCGCCGCCTCCTCGTCGATGCCCTGTGGGCCCCCCCGGCGGTTGCAATCCAATCGGTTGCAAGCCAATCAAGTGCAAACCCAGTGGAATCGATTGCAGTCCAATCAATGTTAAAATTATGCAAACGGAGTTCCCCACATAAAGATATTAACAGTTTCGTGGGACCCATGGGGTACGACAACATCAACACGAAGGAGAAACTCATCGAACGAGTAAGTACGCACGAAAGGGCAGACGAAAGAAAGGAGGAGGGAGGACAGGTGCTCAGGAAACGAAGCCTTGCAAATAGTACGGGTTCTTGATACCCTCTTCACTCTGGCGGGGCCCCGCTGGAAGGGGGGAGGCCTACGAAACCTGGTAAAGAGTAATGCTGTCCTCGACCCTCCTCGTTCAAGCGAGTCCTCCTCCTCCTCCTCCTTCACGTCGTCCTGCTCCTCCTCGTCCTCCTCATCCTCGGCATCATCATCATCATCACCACCACCAGCATCATCGTCGTCATCATCAGCATCATCAGCAGCATCGTTGTCACCCCGTCGTCGTCATCATCAGCATCATCGTCATCATCATCAGTATCAAAATCATCGACATCATCATCATCATCATCATCATCGTCAGCTTCATCGGCATCATCAAAACCATCATCATCATCCTCATCATCATATGTCAGCATCATCATCATCGCCAGCGTCATCGTCATCATCGTCGTCGCCACCATCGTCATCATCATCATCATCATCATCATCATCATCATCTGCATCAGCATCGTCATCATCATCACCATCACCGTCCTTGGCATCGTCATCGTCCGCATCATCGTGGACGTCATGATCATCAGCATCATCGTCGTCATCATCATTCTCAGCACCAGCAGCGTCAGCATCAGCAGCAGCATCGTCATCATCACCAGCATCTGCATCATCATCCTCGTCGTCGTCGCCATCGTTGTCATCATCGTCGTCGTCATCACCAGCATCGTCATCATCATCAGCATCATCATCATAATCACCGTTATCGCCATCGTCATCGTCCATCACCATTATCGCCATTGTCATCGTCATCGTGAACAGCAGTATAACCATCGTCATCACCATCATCATGATGAAACCTTCCTCATCGCAGAACCCCCCCTCCTCCTCACCCTCCTCACCGGGAGGAGTAGGACATGAGATGGATAGGTAATGTTCTCCCTCCCTCCTCACCCGTGTCAGTGGGAGGGGCACGAAACCATTTAAATAGTATGGGTTTCCGATACCCTCCTCGCTCAGACGGGGCCTCCCTGGAGAGGTGGTAGGGGCACGAAACCATGTAAATATCATGGTTTTCCGATACCCTCCTCGCTCAGGCGGGGCCTCCCTGGAGGGGTGGGAGGGGCACGAAACCATGTAAGTAGCATGGGTTTCCGATACCCTCCTCGCTCAGGCGGGGCCTCCTTGGAGAGGTGGGCAGGACATGAAACCATGTAACAAGTATGGGTTTCCGGTACCCTCTTCGCTCAGGCAGGGCCTCCCTGGAGGGATGGAAATGGCATGAAACCATGTAAATATATGGGTTTCCGATACCCTCCTCGCTCAGGCGGGGCCTCCCTGGGGGGGTGGGCAGAGCACGAAACCATGTAATCTTTATTAATTTCCGATACCCTCCTCGCTCAGGCAGGGCCTCCATGGAGAGTTGGGAAGGGCACGAAACCATGTAAATTGTACGGGTTCCCGATACCCTCCTCGCTCAGGCGGGGCCTCCCTGGAGGGGATGGAGGGGCACGAAACCATGTAAATAGTATGGGTTTCCGATAGCCTCCTCGCTCAGACGGGGCCTCCCTGGAGGGGTGGGAGGGGCACGAAACCAAGTAAATAGTATGGGTTTCCGTTACCCTCCTCGCTCAGGCGGGGCTTCTTTGGAGGGGTGGGATACCCTCCTCGCTCAGGCGGGGCCTCTCTGGAGAGGTGGGAAGGGCACGAAACCATGTAAATAGTATGGGTTTCCGATACCCTCCTCGCTCAGGCGGGGCCTCCCTGGAGGGGCGGAAGGGGCACTGGGAGGCGGGAGGCGGGAGGGAGAAGGAGAGGATGTTTTGGGAAAACAAGAACCCGCACCAGCACCGACCACCAGCACCAGCACCGGCACCGGCACCGGCCCCGGCACTGGCACCACCTGAAGGCCCTGCGTAGTTAGTAACAGTTAGCGGAACTTCTAATTGTTATTAACGGAGTTATAACTAGTTAGGTTTGGCCAGTTTGAAGCTGTCTTTTAATGTTTATGTTATGTTTTTGCATCTCATGTAGTTGGAAATTGGGGCATCATGATTGGGCGCTTCGTCGATTTGGATCTGCTCAGGGGCCTTCAGATGTTTTTATCGTCCTGGGGCAAACGCGACGGTCCGCAGCGCATCATGTTAGCAACATCGCGATTTGTATTCTACTGGCCAAATGCACGTGATGTCGTTCTCTATTTTCCTGTAAATCACAGGAGCTTTCAGCGAGGTCAGAGGCATCAGAACAGGGTCTGTATCATCTAAAAAGATGTGTCTGGAAAAACCTTCAGCGGCGTTCACATGCTTAGTTGCAAGCTGCTGGACAAGCACCTGCGACTCGCCATCGTCGCATTTCACGTGAAACCACACTTGCATTGCTGCATGCATCCCGCCCGACCCCAGAAGTACGATATCACCGCGCTTGATGCGGCCGAAATCTGTCATGGCTTCGATGCTGGAGACGGCTGTCTGCGTCCCAGGGCACATGCGTTTCAACGCATTCAGCAGCTTCTGTGTTGCTTTCGTTGGGTCGACTAAGCCAGGTGAAACACGCATGGTCTTTAAATCGTGCGCGTGCTGCGCAGTGAGTTGGACCATGAGAGCCTTCTCTGGCCCCTTCTTGCACATGTGGTCTTTGGCGAAACGTTTTACGTTTTTGTGCTTGCGTTCCTGGACAAAGCAACTGAGCGACCCATGTTTTTTCAAACATTTCTGGCAAATGTGTTGCCATATGGTGCTTATACACCCAATAGCTTTCACCATATGCGTCCTGATGGCACCGAAGATGTTTCACTATCGCTGACTCTATCTGCGCGGTCGTGACTGGAAGCCGCCGCGCCGCCGTGATGATTATGTCAACGGCATCTTGCAATGCCAGCATACTTGCGATCTGGGGGGCCACTTGATCCGATGAAGGATGCATGGCAATTACTTGCCGAATATACCTGCACAAAACAGGCAACGCAGAGATCTCTTCTGAGGCACTTGCTTGGAGCTCACCAGTCTCCCATACAGTTGCGGCTGAGTGGTGTTTACTCGGCCACGTCCACTTCATGAAATACTCATGCAACTCCATTGCATCACACAAACACTTGAACTGCGCATGCCCTAAAAGTGCTTTTACTTCTCTGTCGAATATACCAGACACAAAATAAATATGCATCCAGTCAAAGCAAATGAATGACGCAGGGAGATATCGCAAACCTGGGTCCAGCGCTATGTGTTCGGGGTGGAAGTTCCATCCTTTGTGCTGTGTGATGGTCGTGTACTGCCCCTCTGAAAACTCCCCCCGCTGATATTTATCCCAATCGGGCCGAAGTCGTTCCAGGATCGCGATGATTGTCGCGTCATCGTTTCTGCGTATCTTTGACGCATCCAAGCGCGCGTCTGTCACAAAGAAACCAGATACATCATATGTCAAATAATCAAACTTTCTATTCAAGACGTTGCGACATAACGCACAGGGTTTGGAACCAGCGTGCCCTTTGTTCATGCGTAGTTCCCGCAATGCCTCTTCGTCCCCTATGACGCACGACAGCTTCGCGACGATCGTCGCGCGCGACGTTGCGCCGCCGTTCTCTGACACGTCTAATGTAACACCGCTCGTCTCAAAATTGAAACCACCAGCAGAATTATATATTACAAAAAAAAAAAAACTTCTTTGAGGGTCATCTTGATGCACTGCCCGATGCCACCTGGGATGCTTTTTATTTTTGCGCACCGCGCAGCGCTAAGCGTGAACCACGCATCTTCGTTACCCAAGGACTCGTCGAACTCAGCGAACGACCAGTAAACAGCATCAACCCCCCGATAATCTTTCCCCTTCGCCAGGGGGTCTCGCGGTGAAATACCATCGAAATATAAAATGATGTGCCACGGCGACGCCAAGCTGCATGGGTGCTCCTGAAGTGAGCGGCGAAACATCTCCCTGACTGGAGCGCTAGCCTTGCAGCAGGAATACAAAAATGGCCCAGGACAGCACACCCAGTTCTCGAAAGTTCTACCACTGACTAAAGGCGTGTCTATGCAACGCAAGACGTTCCCATATGCGTTCGACTCTTTGGCAATGATGTTTTCGTTTGCCCTGTATTGTGAGCTCCGTGAAACATTGTCGGGCAACCCATGGTCTCGCACATATTTTAGGACACCCGACAGAGCACGCTGTGACAGGTATGAGCCCCTGTGGAGCTCCACCAGCGCCTCATCCGCCTTGCGTTTCCTGGCGGCGGACGCGGCCATGGTTTCAGCCCAAATGGCTACAGACTCGATAACGATGCCAATGCGTATCATAGGATGCATGCGTCGCGTTATGGTAGGGGCACGCTGCATGATGCATCTGAATGCAGCGAGGCGATAGATCACAACAGAAGTGCACGTTGCATAACGATGCATATGGCATGATACGACGTCGCATCAGAAGGACATGTAGGTGCATAGTGATGCATACGAAGTGCGACGGTAGCTCGCGAGAGAAAGGAGTGTTGCATATTGATGCATGCGACTTGCGATGAAAAGATCGCAACAGACTTGTGTTTTAGACATCATGGTGCAACGTCATGCAAGCAAGAGGGAGTTCGTCGATGTGGCGCCGCCCACCGCCGCGCTGCAGCTGCGATGCGAGCTCCCAGCCCTGCTGGTCCTCAACAACCCCCTGGTCCTCCCCCTCCCCGCGTCGAGCACCTAACACTTGGCGTCGATCCACGCCAGCGCCGCGCTCCAAGCCTCAATGCGATTCATCGTCGCATTGCGGTCGAAGCGGACGCGGCGATCTGCCCTCCCCACAACGGCCCTGAACACCTTCTGTGAAGGCTTGTAGATCACGTAGCCGCACCTGTACGGCGCGTTGCACTCGCACGTCGGCGGCTTGGGCAGCACGGCGGGCTTTGGCACGGCAGCCGCGGGTCGCCGCATGGCAGGGGGCCGCGCCTTCTTCATTGGCACAGCCCCCTCGGCGTCTTCGACGCCTGCCCCGCCCTCGGCGTCACCGACGCCTTCGCCAGCCGCGGAGGGGCGCTTCCTCGCCTTGGCGGTCTTGGCCTTCTTGGCGAGGAGCGCCCTGAGCTTCTCCTCCTCGTCGGTCAGGTCTGGCTCGGGCTCATCATCGCGCGGCTCATCGCGCGGCTCCTCGCGCGGCGGAAGCTTCGGCTCCTGCTGCGGCTCCTCGCGCGGCGGGAGCTTTGGCTTCGGGGGCTCCAGCTCCACGCGCGGCTGCGCAGGCGGCTCGGGCGGCCTGAGAGCCGCGGCCGCCGAGTTGGCGAAGAGCGCCGCGCACAGCGGTGCACCGAACAGGGCCTGCATGACTTGCAACTGCCCGCCAGCCGTAGGGTCTGGGGCTGTCATTGGGGGCGCTGCAGCTGCAGGCGAGGTCTTCGCCGCGCAACGCCTGCTCGACTTCCTCACGTAGTCTGGCGCGTCCGTCTGGATCTCCTCCAAGGCGGGCCCATCGTCCTTGTAAGCTGATTTCCACCACGGCTCAGCCGACATGTCCTCGATGCGGTCGAAGTTCCACACCGTGGCGTACCCAAGCGTGGACCAACCCTTGCACGTGATGGCCTTGGAGATGGCACCCTTCACCTCTCCGAGGAGCCTGAGCCAATCGCCCCCATGCCCCTTGCCGCTGCCCCACGCCACGAGCGCGGCCATCTTGCCCTTGGAGCTCTCGGAGAGCGTGTGGGCGCCGATCAGCTTGCACCGAGCGGCGACCAGGCGTATGCACGCCTTCTCACTCAGGTCGCCGCTCTTCAGCGATTTGATCTCGCTCGCCGTGAAGACCCTCGATGCAATGCTAATCTCTTGCCATTGCTTGGATCCGCCTGGCATTGACAACATGCCTGTCTTGGTCCCGACGCTCTGGCACAAGCGTGCGATGTTCTCTTGAGTCCAAGTGTTCAGCGAGTGCTCCCTGATTGTTTTCACCAAGGCTGTCGCCTCGTCAGTGCTGATCTGTGACAGGTTGTTGATCTTCATGAGGAGGCTGTCGTACTGGTGCTGGGCCACGGCTGATGGGCACAGGCCACATGCGATTTGTGTCGATACCCACTCTGGCATGTGCTGCAGTTCCGCGCGGAGGTTCGGAACCGTCGTCATAAGACGACAGTTCCGAACCTTCGCGCCTCGCGCCTCGCGATAGGTCGCGCCTCGCGAAAGACCGCGCCTCGCGATAGATCGCGATCGATCGCGATCGAGCCCAAATGGCTATGCGACGCGGGCCTGTGTGATCTATATTCGAAACGGGAACCCGACACCAACTGATGCCAACTTGCAATGCCCCACGCATCGAAGATTGGTTTCGGATGGCAGTGCGAGTCTACCACCTGCAACGGGTTGCATGCATCTTGGCATACATAGAACCGACGCGTATATGGCGATGTAAGTGTTGCCGCGTCGCGTATCCCCGCCAGCCCATCCGACTCGAACGAAGAGCGCAGACCACCTGCAGTTGTTATCATCATATGTCTCATCATCATTTTCGTTAAGTGCGCGCGCGCTGATGCCGAGGGGACGGTCCAAGACATCACTCACAGAACTGGCGTTCTGGATTTAACCTCACCAGTCGGGAGCATCCCAAAGTCGCGATCCTCCGTATCCTCCTCCTCTTCCGCCTTATCCTCCTCATCTTCCCCTCCTCATCCCCCTCCTCCTCCCCGTTGCGGCCTTGGGGCTCTATATGTGGTTCCTCTTGGGGTTTTGGTGCTGCGTCATCCTACAGATATCGTGAGGCGTCGGATGATCCTATGACGCGAAAAGGCGGAAACGCATAGCACCAATGCCATTCAGAGTGCGAAGCAGTTGTGAGGGAGCGATGGGGGGGGGGGCACGGCTTAGTAGCGTAGTAGGATGGGCAAGAGCATCAGCACCAGCAGCAACAGGAGGACAACGACGAGGAGGGACGAAGAGGGAATGATGTGATGGGGAGGACGAGGATGGGGATGAGGATGAGGATTGGGAGGGAGGGGGGAGGAGGAGGCGGAGGAGGAAGGAGGAGGAGGAGAAGGGGGAAGATGAGGAGGGGGACGAGGCACCTGCGCTATCATGCCGACATTATCATCCCAGACTCATCTTGCATTGATGCATGCAGGTTTTTTCTCTGACCCCTCCACCCGTCGTCCGTCGCCCCCACGCCCCTAGCGGGCATCGCGCTCGGCGCGCGCCAGCTCAGTCTCGGCCCGAACGTGGGCCGCGCTCGCATCATCTGCGTCGAGCAGCGCGTTCATCCACGCGTCCTTGCTCTTCAAAAACGCATTGAACCTCTTCTCTGCCTATCGGGGGGGGAGGGGGGGGGGCGATCGCACGGAGGCGGGTGGGACTGGCGACACCGATGGGGCCATTGACTAAGGGGGTGGGCTCGAGAGCCCATCCCCTCCCCCCTGGCCTCGAGGGGCCCTTGTGTTGTTGTTAGTTAACAACCGCCTGCCTTCTTCTCAGCCTGCGTCTTCGCTGCTTTGGCATGCTTCAATGCCGCCTTGGCAGTCTTCACTGACCGCTGGCGCTCCTGCTTTCATCCTGCAGCTCAAAGCGCACCTGCGCTTCCATCGCGATCGTCTTCGCTGATTTTCCCATGGACACGTGAACCACAAATGGGGACGCGTAAGCCACGCGTGAACTGGTTCGCAAAGGTGGGCGAATGAACCACAAATGCTGCTGACGGTTTGCCAAGCGTTCAGCCCCGCCATCGTTGGCGACATGTAGTAAGCTGGGGGGGGGGGGGGCGCGAGAGGTGTGAACAGGAGAGGGGTCGAGATGAGGAGGCGGCTGGGGGTGGACATGCAACGGGAGTGCCCGATCACGGCGTCGATGTAGTGTGTGTGTGTGTGTGTGTGTGTGTGTGTGTGTGTGGGGGGGGGGGGGGGTATGAGTAGGGCAGTGATGTGTGGTCACATGGTTGGCACTCATGCCATGCGACCGCGTCGCAGACTACATGCGTTTTCACGCAGCCGAGTTGGTTGAGGGCTGAGAGAACGCAGCTTGTAAGCTGCGGCGCGCGCGCGTGTGTACGCGACTATGCCTGCCATGTCAGCCGACTTGAAGGCGCTGCGTGCCAAGCACCGCAAGGAGGACACGGAACACTTCAATGAAAGGTTGGATACCCTGATCAGGCACAAGCAGCATTGCCAGAATATGTCCAAAACGGCGGACCGCAAGGCAGCCAGTATCTCATGCATGACATGTTGCAAGTGGTTGCAATCCATTCACGTCGAAATATACTTGCTGATTAGAGCATAAACGGTTGGGCATCACCCGATGCAGTTGTATGCATGTTCGGTTGTGTTGAAACGCATTGCAATCGGCTGCGAGTAGTTCGCGTCGAAGGGCGCACTTGTGACACTAGGGGGGGGGGGGGGGGGCGTTGAGGCAACGCCCAATGCAGTCGTATGCATGCGCGTTCGGTTGCGTTGACACGCAGATATGTACTATCATGATGTCAGGGTGTGAAATTGGTTGTGTAATGGCTTGGCGTTGCGACTGTGGTCGCATGGTCTCAAGCGGTTGGGCGAACGGTCGCACTTAGCAACGGCGTGTCAACGCCACGTCTGAACCCCGTCCATGCCCACTCGAAAGGCAGACGCTGCATACAAGAAGATGGAGAAGCTCGTGAAGAAGGCGGAGCAGGCCGCGGATTCGTTCACGTTGCTCTTGGACAACGCCAAGATGTGTAAGGGTGCGGTTGATCGGGCGAATAATCGCCTTGTGGAGGCAGGTGCTGCCGATCGTGCGCGGGGGCGCAAAGCCTTGGGTATCGGTGAATACGCCGCCTGAGTGTGGGTGTCGGGGCGTACTTAGATGGGGGCTCGTTGGGGTTGTGCGTGCAAACGCATGTATGCGAGCCTTCAGGTTCTCGTTGCAGCTTTTCGCGCGATAAAGCACCCTGCGGAGAGACCGATGATACGAATACGAATGAGGACGAGGAGAAATAAGAATAGGATGAGGAGGGTTAGGCGGTGGAGGTGAATGAGACGGAGAAGGAGGATGATGGGGGTGAGAATGGTGAGAAGGGATAGGGAGGAGGAGAAGGAGGACGAGGATGAGGAGAAGGGGGAGGGCGAGCAGGCGGAGGAGCAGGATGAGACGCCCCCGCCGTCGTCTCCGCCGCCGTCGAACTCGTCGCAGCCAACTCGTCGCCACCAACTCTTCGCCGTCGCCGTCGCTATCGCAGCCGCCATGGCAATTGCTCCTCCTCATCTTCTTCCCCCTCCTCCTTCTCCTTCTCCTCCTCCCCATCGTCCCCCTCTTCCTCCGCGTGCTCCTTGTCCTGCTCCTCCTCATGCTCCTCCTCCTACTCCTCCTCATCCTCGTTGTCGTTCAATCGTGGTCGTCACGGTGGCCGCCGCCCTCTCCTGCACCGCGCGCGCAGATGACGGCGCAGGCGACGGCTTCGACGGCGACGGCGGGAACGAGGAGGAGACATGCTGAGAATGAAGAGGGTGGAATGAGACGGAGTAAGAATGAGGAGAATGAGGATGATGAGGAGGAGAATGAGGATAAGGAAGAGGAGGCAGAGGAGGAGGAGGAGGTGGGGGAAGATGGGGAGGGCGATGAGGCGGAGGAGAAGGAGGAGGAGGAGGAGGAGGCGGCGGCGGCGGAGGAGGAGGCGGAGGAGGATAAAGGTAGGAGGGGGAGGGTGAGGATGAGGGGGAGGATGGGCCTTCCCCTCCTCCTCCTCCTCCTCACCCCCCACCTCCTCCTCAGAATCTTCCCCCCTCTCCTTCTCCTTGTCCTCCTTCTCCCGCGCATCCTCCTCTCATCCCACTTCCCCTTATTCTCGCTCACGCCACGCTCATGCATCTCTTATCAACATGATCCAGCGCAGCCGCGGGCAGCGCAGCCAAGCAGACGAGCCAATTCTAGGCACAACGTCGACCACGAGCGAGATGGAGACCCTCGAAGTTTACTCTAAACATGAGCTCAAACCCTTGGTGTCGTATGTCAGAATCTCACATGCGAGAAATCTGTCGTATGTCAGAATCTTACATGCGACAAATCTGTCGTATGTCAGAATCTTACATACGACAACGTTGTCGTATGTAAGAATCGTACATACGACATCTCGCTCTTATATATCATAAGGATTCTATTAACACATCCGTCGTATGTTAGAATCTTACATACGACAACGGTGTCGTATGTAAGAATCTTACATACGACAACTTTGTCGTATGTTAGAATCTTACATGCGACAACTGCGTCGTATGTTAGAATCTTACATACGACAACCCCCACCATAATAGATCATCCCCGACGGAGGAGAGGCAGCGCGCGGTCTAGAATGGACTCCACGCCTGCTGCCGCGCTGGTGGCGGCACATTAATGCAGCAGCGGCGGCGTCGGCGCCGCTTTGGTAGTGATTCTGGCGCTACTGCAGATCAGCGGCGAACAGCCGCCTCCGCCCAGATGTCGGGAGGAGGAACACATTACATATCCAGTTATTGGCCCTCATCCTTCCCCCTCGTCCGTGGTAAGAACCGTTGAAGGAGGAGGGATGAGGGGGCCCGGTAGAACTAGATCTGTATTGTTTTCCTCCACCCAGATGCGCCAGTGCGTCCGCTTGCTCCACCTGGCGTAGTCGGCCTTGCCGCGGTCCGACATCAGGTCCTGCAGCCCGTCCAGCTGCTCCTTGGTGGCAAGGGCCTTCGCCAGCCTGATGTGGCGCCCGCCGCGGGACTTCTCCTCGCGCCAGCCCTTGCCGCCGTCGTAGCCTTTATCGCCCTTGCCGCCGTCGTGGCCCTTGCCACTGTCGATGCCCTTGCCACTGTCGTAGCCTGTATCGCCACGGTCGTAGCTTGGATCACCGCCGTAGCCCGTGTCACCGTCGTAGCCCTTGCCGACGTCGTAGCCCTTGCGATCATAGCCCTTGTCGCCCTTGCGATCGTAGCCCTTGTCGCCCTTGCGGTCGTAGTCACGGCTGTCGTAGCCACTGTTGCCGTAGTTGTCGTAGCCACGGTTGTCGTAGCCACTGCTGTCGTATCCGCGGTTGTCGTAGCCACGGTTGTTGTAACCACGGTTGTCGTAGCCACGCTGGTAGTTGCCACTCTTGTCGTAGCCCTTGCTGTCGTAGCCTCTGTTGTCGTAGCCCTTGCTGTCGTAGCCCTTGCTCGAGCCCTTGTCGTAGTCGCCCCAGCGCCTGCGGTCGTGCCACCTGTTGTCGTAGTCATCGTTGTCGCGGTCGTACCACGAGCTGGGGTGGTCATACCACTTGGAGCTGTACGGGTCGTAGCGGCGGTCGTAGCCCTTGTCGCCCTTGCCACCGTCGTAGCCCACGTCGCCCCTGTCACCGTGGTAGCCTTTGTCGCGGCCCTTGTCGATGTCGTAGCCTTCGCCGCTGCCCTTGCCATCGTCGTGGCCCTTGTCGAAGCCCTTGCTCGAGCTGCCTTTGCCACCGCCGTAGCCCTTGCCACCGTCGATGATGCCCTTGCCACCGTCGTAGCTGGCGTAGTCGTAGCCCGTGTCGTCGCCATCGCCGTCGCCCATGAACTCCTGCAGGCCCTGGAACGAGTTCAACTCGGGATCCAGCGCGGGCGCCAACTCGAGATCATCGAGCAAGCCGTCGGCCACGCGCGAGCGATCGTACTTCGCCAAGACCTTCGCCGTCGGCGGCGTGCTTGGCGGCCGAGGGGCCACCTTGCTGGTGGGCTGCAAGACCTTGGCGGCCGCGGCGCGCCGCCGCTGGCTGAGATCCTCCGCCGCCTCCAGGAGCAGCGTCACCGCGGTCTCGTCCGCCATGGTGCTGCTGGTTGCACTGGTGATGCTGCTGCGGGTGGTGCTGCTGGTTGCACTGGTGGCGATGCTGCAGCTGGTGCTGCTGCGCGTGGAGCTGCTGGATGCACTGGTGGTGCTGATGCAGCTGGTGCTGCTGCGCGCGGAGCGCTGGTAGCTGCTGCGCGCGGGGCGCTGCAGCTGGTCGCGCACTGTCGCGACCCATGCAACGCTCGGGCCTAAACGGCGGTGGCAACGGAGGACGATGAGGTCGGGAAGGGATATTCACATCATAGCGTAGCATTGCATGGCATACCATAACCAACATCATGGTTCGCGGTACTGAGTTCATTGTGAGGTCGTGTGATGCTGAGTTAATTGTGAGGCTGTCTCGAGCGAACGCAGACGACGATGCTAACGCATCTCATTTTCAAGTTCGCATCCCCAAGTAAACTCTGACACAACGCATGCATTGCTGCATGCACCCATGAGTGCACAGCGCGAAACGATTCGCGACGCAGCCACGCCCCCTCACCCGAATCGCCCCCTCACCTGAATCGCACCCCCCCCCCTCCCCCATTTGCGCGCGCTGCTGTTTCTGGACCGAGGCCCCCTGGAGGGCCCCTTTCTCCTCCCAGGGGGGCGTGGCCGCGCGCGGTGGCGCGCGCGGCCATGGCGTGCAGCGCCGAGGCGCTGAGCCGCGAGGCGCGCCTACACGAGGACTGCTGGGGTGAGAGCCACAGGAGAAGGATGAAGGGGGATGAGGGGGACGAGGAGGAATACGAGGATGATGAGGAGGAAGAGGAGGAGGAGAAGGAATAGGAGGAGGAGGAGGATGAGGGGGAGGGGGGGGAGGAGGAGGAGGAGGAGGAGGAGGAGGAGGGATGTCGGCGGATTTTCGCCTTCCATACAGGAGCTCCAGCGGGAGCGGCGGATCACAGACAGGCTCCTCGACATCACAGACATCCTGCTTGGCTACGACAACAGTGGCTACGACAACAGTGGCTACGACAACGGCTACGACAAGGGCTACGACAGAGGCTACGACAAGGGCTACGACAAAGGCTACGACAAGGGCTACGACACGGGCTACGACAGTGATGGCAAGGGCTACGACGACGGTGGCAAGGGTTACGACGATGGCAAGGGCAAGGGCTACGACGGTGGCAAGGGCAAGGGCTACGACAGTGGCAAGGGCCGCGAGAATGACGGCAGCGGCAAGGGCCGCGACAAAGACGGCGACAGCGGCAAGGGCCACATCAGGCTGGCGAAGGAGCAGCGTGACGGGCTGCAGGACATGATGTCGGACAGCGGCAAAGGCTACGACGGCGGCAAGGGCAGCGACGGCGGCAAAGGCTACGACGGCAGCAAGGGCTTCGACAAAGGCTACGACGGCGGCAAGGGCAGCGACAAAGGCTACGACCCGTACGGCAGCTCGAGCAAGGGCTACGACGCGGTCTACGACACGGGCTACGTCAATGGCTACGACAAGGGCTACGACAAGGGCTACGAAAAGGGCTACGACGATGGCAAGGGTGCTGATGGCATCGGTCGCGGCTGTGCAAGCTACGACGGTGGCACGGGCATCGACGACGAGGCCATGGGCTACTACGACGGTGGCAAGGGCTACGATGGTAGCAAGGGCAGCACCGACGGTGACAAGGTCTACGACGGTGGCCAGGGCTACGACGATGGCGAGGGCTACAACGGTGGCAAGAGCATTAACGACGGTGGTAAGGGCAAGGCGACGGCCCTCGACAGCGGCGGGGGCTACGATGACGGCAAGGGCCCCGACTTTTGCAAGGGCATGAGCATGGGCAGGGACGCCGATGTGCCGAACAGCGGCATGCGCGACGATGGCCCTCCGCATCTTGAGCTGAGTTCTGTTACTGAGTCCCCGCCGCCAGCGGGGCCAGATTCGGACTGAGCACGCGAGGCAAACATAGAATAGAGATTGGAGGGAGAGGGAAGGGGAGGTGGGAAGGCGAAGAGGGAGTGGAGCTACTGGAAGCTAAGCGTCGTCTGGCGCATCTCCCGTCGGCGAGTGAAAACAGAGGGCGGCCCATCACCTGGTGGCGAACCATCGCCTGGCGAACCATCACCTGGCGGCGAACCATCGCCTGGCGAACCATCGCCTGGTGGCGAGCCATCGCCTGGTGGCGAGCCATCGCCTGGTGGCGGGCCATCGCCTGGTGGCGAGCCATCGCCTGCTGCGACTGGCGGGTCATCGTACTCCTCGGACCCATCAGCTTCAGCCTCATCACGTGCCTCGTTATCTAAGCGATCACGAAGGGATTGGGCTGCGTTGTTGATGTACGTGGGAGTCCAATCGTCCACTCGCTCCTGCAGACGCTTGCCGTCGACCACCATGAACACCGTCCTGCGACGTTTGTCGCATTTCACACCTTCCACCCCTGCTGGTGCTGACCGCAAGCGATGTGTTGCCTCCTGACTGCATGAAACCGCTGCTGCGATAGATGCAACCCGTATGTACTCAAGCCCCGTTGGCGTACATTCGACCCACACCTTCTTAGTAGCATTCAGCTCAAACAGAAGCTTCAAGGTAACTGCATCGTGATGCAAATGCTCATCACCATGGTCGCACTGGACTGCGGGCATATATATCGAGACAGTTTCTGGTAGACCACCATCCCGTTAGGGCACATGTCTAGAATGCGTTCTCTTCTACGCCCTTCATCCCCTTGGGGGAGTGGTTTGCCTGGACGGTGGTTCCAAGAGGGGCTCATATATACTTCAAGATGTCCACGGATATGTCCCAATATCACGCGATGCTTCAACATGCAGGCATGGATATCACGCGACCCAAGATTGCCCAAGTTTGTCCAAGATATCACGCGATCCAAGATTGCCCAAGAAGTCTCAAGGTCAAGAGATCGATCCAAGAGTGGCCCAAGAGCGGCCTATTCACGCAAGCGAATGAAGGCATCTCCTATTCCTCCTCCTCATCCTTTTTTTGTCATCCTTATGCTCCTTCCTCCTCCCCCTTTCCCTCCTCCCATTTCTCCTCCACCATCCCCCTCTGTTTCAGCCCCTCCTCCTCGCCCCCCTCCCCCGCCACTCCACCTCATCATCCAATGTATCATCCTCCTCCTCTCCTTCCTCCTCCCCTGGTGGGAATACGCGAAGCGTCCACGATTGCGACATATCCAGGGAACTCCTATTGTTCTTAATGACGCTGGCCCTGTCGCAATCTTGCTGAAGCAATGGGTCGGCCTGCTTCAAGTGGTCCCAAATGGCCTCGGTGCAAGCGGCGTTGCGCATCTTCAAGATCTGATCGAAAAACGAATTTGTCGCCAGAGGCGATTGGCTCTTGGCGGGGTTGGGCACAGATATAAATTTTTGCAGCTGCCTATCCGCTCTCGACAGCTCCACGAAGAGCCCCCCTGCCGTATGCATCACCGCCCTCGGGGCCCATGGCTCGCGATCCTTAAGGCCGCCCCCCTCGATGACCGTGCGGAGCTGCACGCTCACTGCCATCTGCAGCTGCAGTGCGTGCGCAGATGCAGCGTGCACTCGCTTGGACACAGCCAAACGCCTGCGGGCCGATGCAATGGACAATTGCAGACGAGTCCGATGCGTGTTGACGCAATGATGCAACGATTGCAGAGGAACGATACCGACGATGCTTTCATACATTTCATAAACACCCCCCACGACACATGGTATGTGTAACCGATGCTGCCAACACGCGAGCCTCATCGCTTCCTGGCCTTCTTAGCCGCGGGCGCAGCAGGCACATCGTCTACCTTGCGCTTGGGCATGAGCGATGCCAGCTGGGCGCTAAGGACATCGCCCTTGTTGATGGCGCACTTGTTTGTCAAAATTGGTACATGCACTGATGGGGCAGCTGTAGACTTGACGGTCTTGAGCTTCATGTTGGGGGTGCCGTGCTCACCTGAATCCTGTACGAGCCAGAAGGGGATGACGAGCGAAGACGGTGCCTGCTTCAGCCCTCCAACGCCAGTGTTCGTCTCAGCCTTAGGCATCTTGATGCCACCACTGGGGGCCAACACGATATTGAACGTCAATCCCTTGGGGTCCTTGTATGTCTTCATGAACACATGCCCACACTGAACTATATCAGTCTGCTTCTTCAAGTAGATTGCCGAAGAGAGTGGGACAAGCACCAGCTCTTCAGCCTCAAACGAACGCGTTACGGTGAGAGCACGAAGCTTAACAGGCGTAATCACGCCACTCAAGTACTTGAGACAGTTGCCGTTCTGGCTGTATACATCATCCAAGGCCAGCCTGATTTTGGCCTCCTCGATACCCCACTGGTAATCGACAGACTTGAGGGGGCCATGATCAGCGAACTTGTCGATCGTTTCCTCTATGGGGGAGCAGCGGGAAAAAAAGATGAGACATGACGACGCAGAGCCAAATGAGATGAGGGAACGACGAACGAGAATTCAAAGGTGTGGGGGTGTATATGCATTCCACATGCATTGCGACGAGGTCGCAAGACTGTCCTTCATAATCGTGGACACGACGAACTTGCCACGTAAGAAGTCGTCGATGGGGTGGCATGTCGCACTGCCCGTGGCCTGAAGCTTCAACTTCACGCCAGTCGCAGCGTCGATGGAGATCAGCTCGTAAATGTTCTCACCCAAGGTGTCGCTCGCCAAGGCGACTTTGGCGCCAACCTCAAACCCCTTGTCACTGAGCTTGTCCACTTGGTTCGACCACTTGCCCGAAGCGGTGTACTCTTTCACATCTGAGCTACGCGCCTGCCCTGTCACGGCTTTGGATGCGCCCTCGCGACCGATCTGCTTCCATGGGCTAGCAACTGCTTTGCCAACGTGCGTTGCCAACGCAGTGGTGAAGCTGACCCCGATGTCATTCAGCGTCTTGCAAGTGCCTAAGCGCTCATCGGGCTTGTTGAACACGAAATGAACTACGCGAGCGTCAGTCAATCCCACGATGGTGCCGTAGGCGACCGTGTCTGCCGTGATGCCCTCACCGCATGCGATCTGTCGCACTTTCTGAAGAAATTCATCGGCCACCATTACAATCGTAGACTTCTTATCGCTCGACAAGGCGGTCACGTCGCCTGGCTTCAAAAGCATCTGATGGCCATCCCTCGCGAACTTACCCGTCGCACATGTCATCGCCTTCATGCATGCGAGCTTGAATGTCGCAGCGGCCCCCTCATGCTTGATCTGCACCTCGGCGAGAGACTTCGCCATTGAACCCGTGACCACGCACTGGGAGGTCAGCTGCCGCGAGAAGTCGCGAAGCTCGTTCAGAAAGATCGGGTTGCCGAGGCCGCCAGACAACTCCTTCACATATTTTACTAAGCCATCGATCTCCCCAGGAAAGAGAGAGCCTGCGCGAGTCGCCTCGCGGATCACACTATCCCAATCGATCATGGTGCCACCCGTGTGGTGTCGGTTGGCAATTGCTGCGATCTTGTACATGAGACTCATGCGAGATTCGCATCTGGCAATTTGTTGGCCTGCATTGCCAGCCTCCTGAGCAAGATTACTAATCCACGGGAACTCCTTCACGAACTCGTACCGAAAGACCTTCCACTCAATTCCTTCGTCACACGCCTTAGCGTAGTCTGGTTGAACCTCCCGTAACCTCGTCAGTGACAATTTCCCTTGGTGCGAGATTCTGTCGAAACGCTCTGGCATGACCGTGGGTACTGGAACCCCTGCGTTGATGCAACGCAAACCCATGGATGTGTGGCCGCACGTATAGGATGCGAACTTTGCATCGCAATCATACTGCGGCAGCTGGCCCGCTGAGTCCTCCATTATTTTGAAATTGAAGTTTTTGATTGCATTGTACTCAGGCGTGCCCACTGGTGGAAGTTCCATGCAAGCTGGATTCTGGAGGGCTGAGTTCTTGAATCCATTTTTGAAGATCTTGGAAATCAAATCCATGACCTCGCTCGGAGTGATTCCATCTCCGTAACGATTCTCTGTGCACACCATCATATACTTCGAGTGTATTTTTTCTACCCTCAGGCAGTCTATGCCTCTTGCAATGCTGCATACGTCTTCAAGTAATGAGACCACCGCTGCATCAGGATGCAAGTACATGTCCATGGCCATCATCTTGGGGCGGACCTCCGCGATCTGCTGTTCACGGGAGGCGTTCATCACGCCGCGTGCAGGAGGACGCCACAAGCGCCAGCAGCAATCCTCGCCCAAACGGCTGGAGCCCAAACTCTAGTGACATTCAAAAACATGTGCAACAGAGGGTTGCGAATTCGAAATGATATGTTGCATTTGCAATGCACAACATTCTTGTAACGCTCGATACAATATTCTGAATGCGTTCGCACGCAAGTCTGGATCATGATTTCCGATATGCGTGATCCCGAAAATCCAAACACATGCATGCGTTTCTGGAGGCAACATCCAAGGAAAACCCGATGCAGCAGCTCTGTTTTCACGTAAGCATGTAAAAGTTAGCGAAGTTAGCAACTTCGCTAACTCAAGCTATCTACCTCCAAATGCACCGCCCGAGTTAGCCGACTTAGTAACATTACTAATGGTTATAACTTACTTGCAACCTAGTTGCAACTTACTTATAACCTACTTACATGTGCTGCTAACAATTAGTAAGGCCGAGGGCCTTCAGGCAGCCCCGGCGCCCGGGCTACCGGCCACCGGCACCGGCCACCAGCACCGGCACCGGCACTGGCACCGGCACCGGCACCAGCACCGGCACCGGCACCAGCACCGGCACCGGCCATCAGCACCGGCACCGGCACCGGCTTCGGCACCGGCACCGGCACCGGCACCGGCACCGGCACCGGCACCGGCACCGGCACCGGCACCGGCACCGGCACCGGCACCGGCACCGGCATTGGCACCGGCACCGGCACCGGCACCGGCACCGGCACCGGCACCGGCACCGGCACCGACACCGGCACCGCCGCCGGCACCGGCACCGGCACCGGCACCGGCACCGGCACCGGCACCGGCACCGGCACCGGCACCGGCACCGGGGCAAGAATCGTTCATGCCTTATGCTATGACTTCGGGTCGGCCGCGCGCCTCCAGGGAGGACATGTCGTATTAGTATGGCTCTGTGCGTTTTATTCCCTACCTAGGCTCTGCCTAGAAGGGTTCTTACTCTGTTAGCTAAAGGGGCCGGGCAATGCTAATCGCCCCGGGCGGTTCCCCCAGTCCCCGCCCCGCGGTTCCCCCAGTCCCCTGGGAGTTTTAGCCTTAGCTTTAGCTTAAGCTTAGCTTTAGCTTTAGCTCTAGCTTAGCTTTAGCTTAGTGTTAGCTTAGCTTTAGCTTAGCTGTAGCTTAGCTTTAGCTTAGCTTTAGCTTAGCTTTAGTTTAGCTTTAGCTTAGCTTCAGCTTAGCTTTAGCTTAGATGTAGCTTAGATTTAGCTTAGCTTTAGCTTAGATGTAGCTCAGCTTTAGCTTAGCTTTAGCTTAGCGTTAGCTTAACTTTAGTTTAGCTTTAGCTTAGCTTCAGCTTAGCTTCAGCTTAGCTTCAGCTTAGATTTAGCTTAGCTTTAGCGTAGTTTAGCTTAGCTTTAGCTTAGCTTCAGCTTAGCTTCAGCTTAGCTTTAGCTTAGCTTTAGCTCAGATTTAGCTTAGCTTCAGCTTAGCTTCAGCTTAGCTTTAGCTTTAGCGTTAGCTTAGCGTTAGCTTAGTTTTAGCTTAGCTTTAGCTTAGCTTTAGCTTAGCTTCAGCTTAGCTTTAGCTTAGCCTTAGCTTAGCTTTAGCTTAGCCTTAGCTTAGCTTTAGCTTAGCTTTAGCTTAGCTTTAGCTTAGCTTTAGCTTAGCTTTAGCTTAGCTTTAGTCTAGCTTCAGCTTAGTGTTAGCTTAGCTGTAGCTTAGCGTTAGCTTAGCTTTAGCTTAGCTTCATTTTAGTGTTGGCTTAGCTTTAGCTTAGTGTTAGCTTAACTTTAGCTTAACTTTAGCTTAGATTTAGACTAGCTTTAGCTTAGCTTTAGCCTAGCTTTAGCTTAGCTTTAGCTTAGCTTTAGCTTAGCTTAGCTTTAGCTTAGCTTTAGCTTAGCTTCAGCTTAGCTTCAGCTTTTCTTTAACTTAGTGTTAGCTTAGCCTTAGCCTAGCCTTAGCTTAGCTTTAGCTTAGCTTCAGCTTAGCTTTAGCTTAGCTTTAGCTTAGCTTTAGCTTAGCTTTAGCTTAGCTTTACTGTTGCTACTAATGCTGCTTTCCTAGGGGCTCCAACTCCTAGGTAGGGTCGCACTGGGATAATTCGGTGAGGTGGAGGAGGCAGGCAGCCGTCTGTCCGAATCTCGAGATGAGCCAGAACAGCCCCAGGAGGCAAGCATCAAGATGGATTGGCGGATCGTTCGATCTGGAAGCTTCTTGGAGGCTTTGTGGGGCCATATTGGGGTACTCGAGGGGCCATCCGGGAAGTCTGTGGGGCCCTCCTGGGGACATTTTCTGAGCCTTGAGGGCCTATTTGGGGCAATCTTGCAGGACATTGACCAAGAGGGAGGGTCCTTAGGTAGCGCTGCTGCTTCTCTGGAGCCCGAACAAACGCCTATTTGAGCCCTCTTGGGATGTCGCGAGGCGTTGTTGAGGGTTTCTTCGGGGCCGACTTGCAGCCCGCCTGGGACCCTGTCTTGGGGCTTTCTGGGGCTTGTCGGAGGAATGCAGGAGGCCAAATTGTGCCCATCTTGGGATACCTCGTGCCATCTTGGAGGAGCAGGAGGGTGGAGGTGGAGCGACAATCTGAGCTGGCCGCCGCAGAAATGCAGCTTGATCCCCAAGATCGGCCACTCTCTGACCCGCCTCGTTTCCCATCTGCCGCAGCTTCGGCAAATCGATCCACGCGTTCTTTTGATGTGCTCTCTCGTTCAGAGTGCTCTGTTTCAAGCGCTATAGCCGCACCAGGCCAAAATCAGGGCAGCGCAAGAACGCCTCATCCCCCCCCCGTGCTTGGAGGAGGCCCGAGTCCCGCCCGCTCCGCCCTAAGGACCCGGGCGATCGCCCGAACGAGCGTTGTGTTCCGTTCCGTTTCTCTCTTCAGTGGCGATGGTGATGTCGTCGCCATCGTCACCGTCACCGTCACCGTCACTGTTATCGTCATCGTCGACCCGCAGGAGGCCCAGGTGCCTTCCAACCTGTTCCCCGCGCAGCCCTCACACGGAGCGTTGGCGGACTCGACGGCGGACGCCGCGCCAGAGCACGAGCAGGCGAGCGGCAGAAGAGAGAGGGGGCGCGCAATTGGCCTCATCCAGGGTATACAGTCGGGGGAGAAGAAGATACGGATACGTGTTGTCCCCCTTCGTTTTCGGCCTTTCCTGGTCCTCCTGGGGAATCCTCGTTGTCACCGCTGGATTCGCCTCGAAATTCTGGTCAGAACGCACCCCAAGAGAGGTCCGGGGACAACACGTATCCGTATCTTTCCGCCCCCCAATTCAGTCCGACAGGATGCGAATAAGGATGAGTAGCTTTCCAAGGGCACCGTTTCACCATCGCATCTTCGGCCCATCCGTGCTGTAGCCACTGTCTATCGATGGCCATTTCCGATATGAATACTTCAGCTTGGGCGCCCAAGGTCCTTGCATCTTAGGGCGCATCCCTGTGATCCTGTCGCGCTGTATCCGTACCCACTGCGTCGGGGTCGTTTCCCAGGACCTCAGGGATACGTGTCCGCTCCAGAGGGCAGCGGAATATCCATATCCACCGCTCCCGAAGGCCCCTGGGGCGGAGCTTGAGAAGATGTGGACTTGAATGTCTTCCGGCGGTGCAAACCGGGAGATAAGAGGATCAGTGGACACCGAGCATTTTCTTTGGGTGGAGGGCAAAGGGTGACATTTGAAATGTTGTTCCGATGGATTTTCGAGGTTTGAATCTGCAAATGGCGAATCACAAGACGGATTGATTCTCGAGGTGCAAAAGCCCATATGGATTTCACCCTGAGCCATCCACAGTATGAAAATGCTCAGGAGAAGTAGACAGAAGAAGGGAAGTTCACCTCAGCGCAGCAGAGAAACAGAGACAGACCCGGTCATGCCCTCGTCGTGAGCAGAAAGCGTACCACGATGGGAGGCTTCCACAAACCGTTGGCTTCAGGTGGCCCTTGCCGGTCACCTGGGCCGTCAGGTAGCGATCGGGGGCCCCCAAACGGTGCGGTGACCACACCGTGCGGTGAGTCGGGGGGATGTCGAGGTCACCGCACGGTCTGTCACCGCACCGTTTCGGGATTCCAAACACGATTGATGTCGAAGAGTTGGTCCCTCAGATCTCTGGGGATCCACGGTTTCAAAAGCAAGCGACGACAGGCGTTTGGGGAAGAGAGCGACCCAGAAATCCGACGCAGTTTTTTTGTTCGCAAGGCGGCTCCCCAATGGGCTTGACCCGTGCGAGGAGGGGACCAGCGATTCTTCCCGAGCCATTCTTTTACGGTCTTTGGGCCCGTTGAGGGCTCCTAGCCGCGGAAAATAGCCGAAGATTCAGTGACAGGCGGCGATTGTAACGCGCCAACCAGGCCCCAGCACAGTCTCACGGTGTAGGTGCGGCGTTGGGCGTGTAGTTATTTATGTCGTCTTCGTGAGACATTTGCGGCCCGTGTCGCAGTCCAGTCCCCCCATCCTTGTCTGACGAGCGAACAACACGCACGCACCCATACCCATGGGCGGGGACGGAGGGTGCTATCGGTGCGTGCTGTCAGATAGGGTCCCGCTCGAACGGGAGCCCCCTCCGGGGGTCCGACAACCCGCACCAAGACCCATGGCCAGTCCTCCACCCTCCGACCCCCCCAATGGGCATGGGTGTGTGTTGTGCGTTCGTCGTTGCCGTTTTCTCCGCCCGCCAGAGCCCCCGGAGACGGTAGGCCCAGGGGCCGTAGGCGTGCGCGGGCGCGCGGGCCGAGAGCGGCAGCAGCGCAGCACAGGCACTGCGATCCGCGGAGCTGCGCCGCGGCCCTCCGGCGCAGCGGCCCCCTTGCGGGCTCGGTGCGCAAGGGGCGGGGGGGCGGGGTCCAGGCTTTTTAGACTCGGTGGTTAAAGGATGGGGTCCTGAGGGATGGGGTCTTAAGTATGGGGACCCAAAGAATATACACCACCACCACGTCGATTCCTCCCCTCTCCTCTGTCCAGCGAGAGGGAGGGGGGGAGGGAGGTGGTGGTGGTGTATATTTTTTGGCCCCCCAAAGTATAGGAGAAGGCCCAAGGTTGAATTTGCGCTGTTTGAGGAGCCTCCTCCTTATGACCCTATCCTCAAGGACCTCATCTCTGAGCCATCGACAGATGGGATCCGAGCAGAGGGGATCGAAGGATCGCGCCGCACCGCCAGTGCATCGGCGATGCGGCTCGACCTGGGAAGCCTGATTTCCTCCGCTCTGGTGCCGCTGTTGCATCGCCGATGCGGCGAGCTCCTCCGACCGCAACTACTTCCACCCCATCTGGGAAGCCTCTGATCGAAGAAGAACAAACGCCCTAAATATAAACTTTTGGCGCTCCGCGCTGATTTCTTGGATCCGGGCCAGGCCCCCCCAGCGGCGGCTCCAGCGCCGCCCCTGGCGCGCGGAGCGCGCCAGAGAGGGGGGTCCAGCGCAGATCCAAGAAATCCGCGCGGACCGCCAACAGTTTATGTTGATGCTATTTTTGTTGTTCTTCTAAATGGGTCCTGAGGTTTTCCTCGGTGGCAAATCATGAGTCAAGGGAGGGAAAACCATCCGGACCGGACAACTGGCGTTTACTAATCGGCCCTGGGCTTTCTTAAAGCAGCCTTGCCCTGTTCGATTCCTTCTTTGGGCGCGTTTACTAAACGACTTCGCGTGTGGGGTGGTGGTTGTTACGGGGGTGGGTTTTTCACATCTAATGAGCATTGAGCACCGTTACTTGTCCCCTGCCGCTAGCTAACGGACGTGACCCGGGGGGGCGGAGGGGGCGAGGGCGACAGGGTTGGTCACGTCGCGATTCGCGCTGGCGCCGTCTGGGAAAGCCCAGGAACAGCTAGTTCCAGGACGGCGCCGTCGCGAGTCGTGAAAACGAGGAGGAAAATGAGAAGGAGCAGCAGGAGGATGCGGTAGAAGCTGCCATCGCTGCCGCTGCTGCTGCAAGCGCTGCCGTCGAGCCGTCGAGTCACGTTGCGCGCCAGGTTGCTACGGGCCCAGACCGTTCGAGCCACCCTGCCCGCTCTGGCTGACCCAGGTCAGGAAGCTGCTATGCGGCCAGAAGGAGTTCGCGACATGGCCTTGTTTGGCCCAGGTTAGCGCATCCCCGATCTATCCCATCGCTCTTGAGCTTACGCACCGGTCGCTTGCTTACATCGCCTTAGTTGGCCTTCCCTCGTGCCGTTTCTTCCCCTCCCCGCCCGCCGCGGCCCGCCCACATGGGTGGGGTTCGAGGGAGTGGAGCCTTGTGGAGTCGCCGCCGCGTCGCCAATGCACCTGCGATGTACCCGTGGAGTTGGGTGCGTCATGGCGTCATCAAGCGTCAGTCATCCCAGAATCCCCGTCGGGCACCCGTCCTCGCCCGCCGAGCAGCAGAGGCGTTGGTTGTCGCCGTCGCCCCCACACGTCTGACGGCGCGATTTTTGTCACAGTTGTCCGCGTCCCCCACCTTCATGGGGAACCAGAGTTCCCTTTCCCCTCTCCTCCATCGTGCTCTCCGCCCCTCCTGCCCCCCTTTTCCACAGCCTTTTAGGCTTGGGGTGCCTACTCCAGATTTCGTAAAAAAGGGAGGGGGGTCTCATTTCGGGTGGGGTCTCTTCCAGGCTATCTTGGAGGGCCTGGGGGGGTCTGGGGACGATGTTTTGGAGGGTTCTCCCACGGGGGAGGTCTGAAATGGCTTGTCTTGGAGGGTCCAGACCCCTCCCTTTTATTTCGAGATCTGGAGTATACGTGCACAGGCAGGACATCGTGCCCTGCACCGAAATGAGCTTGCTATTTCCTCCCCTGCCCCGTGGCGCAGCGTGCGTCCCCAGAGGTCCAGACCCCTTCCCCTGAAGACTGGCTCCTCCTCCTCCTCCTCCTCCTCCTCCTCCTCCTCCTCCTCCTCCTCCTCCTCCTCCCGAGTCGCCCGAGCCGTCTTTCACGGCCCAGTGGCTCGGCGAGGGCCCCCAAGAGGCCGAAGGCGGCAAAGGATCTTCCGTCGTGGCTTTTGCTCGCGACGCGTGCTTGGCAGTCGGGCCATGACAGTCAACCCGCATATCAGGGGCATAAAACACGCCCCTGCCCTGGTTTACGAGGCGTTGTGCGCTGGAGCTCCTGTGGGTTGACAGGGTAACCCCTGCGTGATGTGCCGCGTCAAGGGTTGACAGGGTAACCCCTGCGTGAAACTCCTGTGGGTTGACAGAGCAGTCAAGACGCTGAAATAAGGAACAGTTTGGGTTCGGAAGGGGCTCGATGTTCCTTAGGTTCCTCCAGTGCTGTTCCTCTTACCCTCCTGGGGCGCGGAGGGTCGAGTTAGCGATGAGCGATTTTTCAAGGTTGCCCTTGCATCCTCGCCCTTTCGGCCCATGCTTGGCGACTTTTTCGCCGGCCAACCTCGCTCGAAAAACGGTCACATAGCCCTCCAAGGCCCTTGCATCCTCACTGCGCATCCTTATTATACGGGTTGACTGTATTTAGGTCTCCTGCGGCCGTTCGGGACGATCCGGGCACCCTCAGAAGTCTCCCGGCGAGGCGCAGCTGCAGGAGAGCGTCCTGCAGGAAGGTTCCCTCTGAACCTAAAACGCCCCTGAGAACCGATGAAGGCGTCCGAAGACCTCCAAGAACCGTCGAAGACGCCCGACCTCTCAGATCTTCGTCTTCGTGGTCCGCTTCCTCCAATCCAGCAACAAAGGCTTAAACATAAGCTTTCGACCGTCCGCGCGGATTTCTTGGACGGGCGCTCGAGGCCCCTTGGCGATGCCTCTGGCAACGCCCCTGACGCGCTCCGCGCACCAGGGAGGGGGGTCGACGCCGACCCAAGGAATCAGCACGGATCCCCGACGAAAGCTTCTGCTGATGCCATCCGTTGCCCCTCGGAGACTCAAAAGCCCTCGTGGCCGGCTTCCTCCCGGAGGGGGCTCACCGCCGCCGTCGTCACCGCCGTCGCTCAGGTGAAGGCTGGTTCGCTCTCCTGCGTGTGGCTCGCCCCGCCGCCAGCCCGCTGGGAGGCGGCGCGGAGGCGGCGCGGAGGCTGGGGGAGGGGAGGGGTGCAGGCTGCCCTTCTCGATCCTCCTCCTCGATCCTCCTCCTCCTCCTCCTCCTCCTCCTTCTCCTTCTCCTCCTCCTCCTTCTCCTTCTCCTCCTCCTCCTTCTCCGCCTCGATCTTTTTTCTCGATCCTCCTTGTCCTCCTCGATCCTCCTCGATCCTCGATTCTCCTCCTCCTCGTCTGAGCTCCCCTGTCCATCCCACTCTTTCTTTGTCCTCCTCATCTCCCCCTTTTCATTCCCCAGCCCCTCCCTCCTTCTCCCGATGCAATCTGTCTCGTCGACGTGGTCTGCAGCGGATCGAGATCCTCGCGGGTTTGTTGTTGGTTCTTTTCCCAGACGCTTGCTGTGGAAGGGAGGGAAAACAGAGGAAGGAGGGGCCGTCAATACAACTACTCAGGATGAAGAGCCGGCCTTGTGGAAAGGGCCGGTTCCTCTGGGGGGGCCGAAGTGCAAATATCAAGACATCCGAGGCTTGGGGGGCAGATGTCTAGAAAGAAGTCGGATCGTTTTGGTTGGGGCCGCTTCCCCTCTGGAGGACCAATGGCATCCAACGTCTTGCAAAAAGCCTTCACGGATCAATTTTTGTTGCAGCCCTCGGGCTGGGCTTCTGCCTGGTCCTGGGACCGAAAGCTTCTCCAGGATGAAAAGCCAGCGCTGTGGAAAGGTCTGGGGCGGCTAGGAGGGGGGTGATGATAGGGCCATCATCTCTTCCTATTTCACGGTGCCCCTTCTTACTTCAGTGCGTTCCCTGGTCCCCCCCTTGGGCCGCACATGTGCCGCCGGCCATGATTTACGCACCCCCGCTCGGAAGCCCCCGGGAGAGGGTCGGGACATCCGGGGACTCCGACTTGAAACAGCCCAAGGTTTCAGTCGGGCATGTCCCTCCATTGGAGGAATAGTCAAAAATATGCAAAACATAGTCTGGGGACGATTTTTCCTATTTCTAAATACTACTTTTGCTTTTTCGCGTATTTGCAATTTGTCGTTTTAAAACCCGCGTGTAGGAGGACATGACCGACCAAAAACCCAAGGCGTCGCAGGGGCGCCCCTCGCCGCCGCCGCTCTCCTCGCATCCCGGCCGCCCTCCTTCTGGCCCCCCTTCCCCCTGCACCGCTGCCCTGCGCGGTGCAGGCACGAGCCTCCGCGAGCCCAAGCTCCAGGTCCCTCCTCGCCACCTTTGCCTGGGCAGTCGAAGGCCAGACTGGCAGATTGCGTTGGGCTTCTGGGACAGGTCTGGCATCAGCCTGCTGCGAGTTCCAAACCGGCGCCAGCCCCGGATGTGGAGAAGGGCGAGGGGGACCCCCTCGCCCTCTCCCATATCAGGGGCGGCCTAACCGACGCCTGGCGGAGCATCCCCTTCCGTGACGTCCGCCTCGCGACCCAAGAGGTACGTATGCGGCCGGAGGGGAGCTTGAAAGGCGAGGATCATATCACGGAAGGGGATGGCTTGCTAGGGGTCGGTCAGGCCGCGCCCGACCATGCCTCCCACGACGGCATCCTGCAGTCGCGGCCTGGCTCCGCAGAGATCTGGGCCCCTTCCCCAGGGCCGGTTTCTCATCCGGAGTCGTTTATGTGACTTGACGGCCCCGGGGCCCATGAGGGCCTCGGGGACCGAAGCAGGACAAAAGCCGACGCGAGCAGGTCGGGGCCTTCTCCTCGCCTTCTTCCTCTTCGCCATTTTATCGCCTCCTCGCCCTCCTCCCCGCAGCAGTTGTCATGGTGCCAACATCGCAGAGCGGATTTCGCTCGGAAAGCGATAGGGTGGGCCCCGATTGTCCTGGATGATTTCGTTCCGGATTTCGAGGTGAAGTCCGTGCGGACTCTCTATTGGCCAGGAATGAAGACCAACAAGAAATTCCACGCGAAATTCACTTCGTTTTTCGCTCGCCGGTTCGGGAAGAAATCCACGCAACAAATCCGCTGCAGCGCGTCTGCAAGGCCGGTGCAATGACAGTTGCTTGGGTTTCAAGTCCTAGCCCTTCGTCGGCTGTCGGTTCAGCAGCCTTTCCAACGAGAGCCTTCCAATAATTCGTTCTTAAAGCAGCAAGAGACGGGGCATGGCGACGCGAGGGGGTCTTGTTGTCGGGTCCAGCCTCTCTCTCCTGTCTCCCCTCCCCCCTTCTCCCCCCCCCCCTCTTTCTACTGTCTCCCCCCCTTCTCTCCTGTCCCCCCCCCCCTCTCGGCCCCCCCCCCTCTCTCCTGTCCCCCCCCTCTCTCCTGGGGGCTGGCAGGTGGGGGGGGAGGTGCCGAGCATTGAATTCGTAAGTTAATTACGTCCCCCCCCTTCCCCCTCCCCCAAGCAGAGCTAAAGCTCATGCTGAAGCAGAGCTTCAGCTTAGACCTCTTAAACTCACACGCCAGATCGGCGGATATCCGCCCCTGTTTTCTGATAGGTGTTCTGCCTTTCCGGGGAAGGTCCAGAAAACAATTTTTCTGAAGGCCCAAGGGGTCCGAGCATTCTGAGAAGGCCCGCCTACTCTTGGACGCCAGGTGGTTTCGGGGTCATAACTCGGCTCTCTGGCGGCCGTTCGGGACGATTTGGGCGCTCCCAAAACGTCTTCGGCGAGGCGCAGCCGCTGGAAAACATCCCGAGGCTGGAAAACCGTTGGGAATCCTGCGAAAACGCCACTCGCACCTGGTAGGGAGACTCTCTGGGCTGGCCCGCCCCCTCTCAAAGCCCCCGTGGGCTGGCCGCCGAGTCGCGTTTCTTGGGCGCGAATTGTTGAGTGGCGGTAGATGAAAGGGGGGGAGGGAGGTGCCCCAAAAGGCCCTCTCTCTGGGGCCCCAAAGGGCTGCTTTACGGGCCCTGACGGGTCCGCTTTCGCCCCCCCCAGTCTACGCGTCCTCCGATCTCCTCGCTGCCCCCCGCCCTCCACGCCGCAGCAGCAGCAGCAGCAGCCATAGCAGCAGCAGCAGAAGCAGCAGCAGCAGCAGCAGCAGCAGCAGGCAACGGGCGCGGTCGGGGGGGGGGGGGGGGGCAGGCCGCTGCAGCGGCGCCGCGCGCGGCCGGCTGGCGAGGTGCACTGCCCTGGCGGGCTTCCTCTGACCCAGCGCGCGTCGACGGAAGCAAAAAGTCGCGGGCAATCAGACGGGGGAGGAGGCGGAGGAGGATGGAGATCGAGGAGGAATACAATAATAATCGAGGAAGAGTCGGAACGGGGGGAGGAGGAGGAGGTTACCACGGGCCTGCCTGCTACAGACATCATTTCAACGATATTGTTGCAGTTTTGCCGTCGGGTGTTTTTCTTTGGTTGGCGCATGCCCCCCGCCCCGATCGTCGCGAGATCCTCGCACCATTGATGGGGGGCCGCGGCCTGCTAGTTGCAAGCTTGCCGCATGTTTGCCGTTTCTTTGTCTCCCCGGAATCGTGCAGAATTGTAGTTTGTCGGTTCGGCGCCGCATGGCTTGTCGCAGCCTTTGCCGCACCGCTTGTTGCAGCCCTTGGGCAGGTCCACAGCGACTGCCTCATGGGGAGGGGATCGCTTAAGTGACACATTGATGTTTTTTGTTTCCCGCGCGTGTGAAAGCATGTGTGTATTTGTTTTTCTCCTTCTTGCCGCCGGCGTCGCAACATCATCAACGTTGTGCTTACATTTTAGGTGCCGCCAATGTTATATAATGTGGTATCGTTGCATGATCGCCTCGATCACTCCCGCGCGCCCCCGTGCGACTACCACGCAGAACAATGTTGTAGCATGCTGTCTCGCGACGCCGAGGGGCGACCCCATGCGGCAACAACGAAACCCATCAACTGACGAATCTGTAACGATCAAGTTCGCCTCATGTCTACAGCAGGCATGCCCTGGGCAAACTGCAATAACACTGCCGCCGCGGCGGATATGCGCTGAGGTGCAACTGAATAATCACGGCAGTGCACTTGGACGGGATGGGCGGGAGGTGTTCGATTTCAAATATGGACGGGGCTTTCCCCGTGTAGAGTGTAGGCCAATGGTAAAGCAGGCGGGGCCTACATGAGCAGCATGCGCAACAGATGAGCAGGAGGAGCCGGCGGAGCAGGAGGGGGAGGATGAGGTGGTCGTGGTTGAAGTGCTGGTGGATGGGGGATGAGGATGTGGATGAGTCTGATGTTGACAATGGTGATGATGCTGCTGATGAAAATGAGGTTGATGATGATGATGTTGATGCGGATGCTGATGCTGGTGCTGGTGCTGATGACGATGATGATGGTGATGGTGGTGGTGGTAATGGTGGTGATGACGATGATTTTGTTGATGTTGATGATGATGACGATGATGCTGCTGATGATGATGCTGATGCTGATGCTGCTGATGATGATGATGATGATGAGGTTGATGATGATGCTGACGATGATGATGATGATGCTGATGATGATGACGCTGATAATGATGATGCTGATGCTGATGCTGATGCTGATGCTGGTGCTGATGACGATGGTGATGGTGATGGTGATGGTGATGGTGGTGGTGGTGGTGATGGTGGTGATGACGATGAGTTTGATGATGTTGATGATGATGACGACGATGCTGCTGATGATGATGATGCTGATGCTGATGCTGATGCTGTTGATGATGCTGTTGATGATGCTGATGATGATGATGATGCTGATGATGATGATGATGATGCTGATGATGATGCTGATCATGTTGTTGTTGCTGATGCTGATGCTGATGCTGATGACAAAGGGATCAATGATAATGATGAGGATGATGGGGAGGGCGGGGAGGAGAGGGACGATGGGAGGAGGACGACAACGAGGACGCGGAGGTGGAGGATGCGGAGGAACATGAGGAGGAACAGGATGATGATGGGGGTAACAAGACGAGTAGGGAGAGAAGAAGGAATAGAGGGAGGAATATGAGGAGGAGGGGAAGCCAAGACGGAGGAGCAGCAGTATGAGTAAGGATGATGACCAGGAGCAGGACGACGAGGAGGATGATGAGGAGGAGGATCAGCCGGAACGTCAAGCGGAAAACCAGGGGGAGGAGGAGGAGGAGGAGGAGAAGGAGGAAGAGGAGGTGGAGGAGAAGGTGAAGGAGGCGGAGGAGAAGGAGGAGGAAGAGGAGGAGGAGGAGGAGGAGGGGAGGAGGAGGAGGAGGAGGAGGAGGGAGGATGAGGAGGAGGAGAGAGGAGGAAGAGGAAGAGGGAGGAGGAGGAGGAGGAGGAAGAGGAGGAGGAGCAGGAGGAGGAGAAAGGGAGGAGGAGGAGGAGGAAGAGGAGCAGCAGCAGAGGAGGAGGAGGAGGAGGCGTAGGATAATGGAGGAGGAGGAAGAAGGGGAGGAGGAGGAGGAGGAGGAGGAGGAGGAGGAGGAGGAGGAGGTCACGCGGGAGGAAGAGGAGGAGGAGGATGACGACGACGAACAAGAGACGGGGGAGGAGGAAGAGGAGGAGGAGGAGGAGGGGGAGGAGGAGGAGGAGGACGAGGGGGAGGACGAGGGGGAAGATGAGGAGGAGGAGAAGGAGGAGGAGAAGGAGGAGGAGGAGGAGGAAAGGGAAAAGGGGGAGGAGAAGGAGAAGGAGGAGGAGGAGGAGGAGGAGGAGGAGGAAGAGGAGGAGGAGGAGAAGGAGGAGGAGGAGGAGGAGGAGGTGGTGGAAAAGGAGGTTGCACGGAGGAGAAAGAGGAGGGAGAGGAGGAGGCGGAGGAGGCGGAGGATGAGGAGGAGGATGAAGAGGAAGAGGATGCGAGAGGGACGAAAGGGGCGAGGAGGGGTGTGAGGAGGAGGAGGACAAGGACAAGGAGGAGAAGGAGGACGAGTAGGACAGAGGGGCGATTGGTGAGGGGCGCTGCGGGGCTGGGTGGCAACTGGGAGGGTCCCATGCAACTCGCGGTCGTCGGGGGGTTGTCATTTTTGTGGCCGTGCGCCTTGACAATGCAAATGTTTGCCCGGAGCGGCAAAATGCATCAATGCTTTGCACAACGTTTTGCGTTTCCCTGTTGTGCGGGACGTCCTTTGCCCACGTTGGGGCGGCGATTTGCCGCGACGCGTTGCCAGCTGGCTGCAGTAATGCATCTAACCGACGCCCGTTGCCCAACACATTGTGTTGTTTGTTGCTCCCCGTTGTTGCTTCGCTCTTGCGTCCGATGGTGTTGCGCCGACCCCTTGCCCAAAACACGGCTGTTTTGTTGGAGTTCCCTTGTTGCTCGTGTTGTTGTCCCCCTCCCCTGCGGTTTAGCAAGCCATTGTTTGTTTGCCGTTTGCTTGTTTGTTTGATTGTTGGACCCCGCGCCGATTGGCAAAACATTGTCGTTGTGCTGTTTGGTTTTTTTGTTGTTGCTGCATCCCCCTAACAGTTGTCAAGCATTGTTGTATGTTTGCTGTTTGGTTGTTGTTTCCTGTTGCATCCCCTGCAGTGTGGCAAAGCGTGTTTGATGTTGTGTTGCTTGCTTGTGCTTGTTGTTTGCTCGCTCCCGCTAGCGCAGTGCTCACAGGCAGCATGAGCCTGTTTCTTTATTGCTTGGGGTCTAATGGGCGTTATAGCCCCCGCCCCCCCCCCCCTCCCCCCCTATAACGTAACGCCCCTCCCTCCCCAGTGCGCTCCAGGCACTGCCGCCGTGCGCATCGGGATCCGCATCGGCGTCCGCAAACGAATCCGCATAGGAAGACGCGGAGGAGGAGGAGAAGGAGGAGGAGGAGCAGAGGAGGAGGAGGAGGAGGAGCAGGAGCAGGAGCAGGAGCAGCATCAGGAGGAGGCAGAAGAGAAAAACGTCGCTTTCTATTGTCAGCACTTTCCTGGCGTGGCGTTTAGCGGTACGCAGCAGATCCTCACCTACATGCTCGTGCTACCTGTCCTGTGTACGCAAGCACGGTGGTGTACACCAGCGCTGCGTGCACGCAGATGCTGTGGTGTAGACAGGCGCTGTGGTGTGCACAGGTTTGCGGTGCACGCAAGCATTGTGATGTACACAGGCGTTGTGTATCACATGGTTGCTGCGGTGTTACCCATTCGTTGTGGTGTACACCAGCGCTGTGGTGCACGCAAGCGCTGTGGTGTACACAGGCGCTGCGTCGCACACGGCTGTTGCGGTGTACGCAGGCGCTGTGGCGTACACGGACGCTGTAGTGCACGCGAGCATTGTGGTGTACACATGCGTTGTAGGGCAGGTCGCCGCCTGCATGCTCTTCGCGTCGTCGTCGTCGTCGTCGCTCGTCGCTCGTCGCTCATCGTCGTCGTGCGTTCGGGCGCGGCTGTGGTGCCGGAGCCACACTGTGGGGGGGGAGGCGTTACATCATCCCCCCCCGGCCACCCCCCCTCCCCCCCTATCATGCCCATATCTCCGACAGTAATGAAACGCACTCCATTCTATTTTAATCAGCTCACCTCACAGGAGGACGAAGAGCAGAAGGGGGAGGATGGATAGGAGCGGAAGGATGATGAGGCGAAGGTTGAAGAGGAGGAAGAGGTGGAGGAGGAGGAGGAGGATGTGGAGGAACGGGGGGGGCGGAAGAGGTAGGGGGAGGATCAGACAGAGCACGGGGAGAGTGGGAGGACGAAGGAAAGGATGACGATTAGGAGGTAAGAAAGGAGAGGGGAAGCAGGAGGAGGAGGGGAAGAGGATGAGGAGGGGGAGGAGGAGGAGGAGGAGGGGGGAGGAGGGGAGGGAGGGAGGGAGGGAGGAGGAGGAGGAGGAGGAGGAGGAGGAGGAGGAGGAGGAGGAGGAGGAGGACATTAAGACCAGCGAGGAAAAGGGCAAGGATGATGATGATGATGATGATGATGATGATGATGATGATGATGATGATGATGATGATGATGATGATGATGCTGATGATGATGATGATGATGATGATGATGATGATGATGATGATGATGCTGATGCTGATGCTGATGCTGATGCTGATGCTGATGCTGATGCTGATGCTGATGCTGATGCTGCTGCTGGTGCTGCTGCTGATGATGATGATGATGATGATGATGATGGTGATGATGATGATGGTGATGATGATGAGGAGGTGGAGGAGGAGGATGATGATGATGATGATGATGATGATGATGATGATGATGAATGAGGGGGAGGAGGACGAGGAAAACTAGGAAAGAATGAGAAGGTGGAGGAGAAGGAGGAAAATAAGGCAGTTCTTATGAAATCGTATTCTCTACAGGTTGAGGAAGAGGAGGAGGATCGACTAGGAGCAGGGGGAGGAGATGGAGAATCCAGGAGGAGGAGGATCCGGAGGAGCGGGATCTGGAGCAGGAGGAGGAGGAGGAGGAGGAGGAGGAGGAGAAGTATCTCCTCCGGCGGACGGGCCTTCCCGGCCGCTGTTTCTGCGGCCAGCGCTGGAAATGATTTACAGAAAGCCCCGATCTCTTTCGGATGAGGGCCAGTCGAGACAATATCGTTCCGCCACAGCGCTGTTTTTTTGCCCTGGGCCTCCTGGAGGCCTCTCCGCGGTGGCCCCGGCTGGATGCCCCTCGAGGACGATATGGCGGTCATGATGATTCGCGAGTGTGACGTACTGTCAGGGTTCGCAGCGTTGGGCCAATGTTGTTATTCACGGTTTTGCTGATGATGTCGATCGTGAGTATGATTTGTGGAGGGTCCAAAGGGCTCTGACCAGCAAGCATCTTGGCAGTCTATGAGCAAGGGCACACGCGGCACATGTGCAAGATGGGCCGGAAGTCTCTATGAGACGCACGCGCGGAGGAGGGGCACCGTGTGCCTTCCTCTCTGTTCCCTCGGGGGTGGACAGACCTCCTGCCCTGACACGTCGATTAGCGAATTGGCCGTTCTCGGTTCGCGAATGGTCGTCGCGGCCGTCATTTTGCGGGTCCAGGTCCATCGGTTTCGGTCCCAGGCCGTTTTCACTAAAGTGAGGTTTACTAAAGGGAGGTTTGTCCACCACCGATGCCCCTTCTTGTCTACGTCGTCAAAGAGCTCACCTCTCCTTGCTCCTGACCATCCTTCCCGTTCCCCCATGTCCCTCTTGCCCTAATCGTCTATATTCTTCCTCATCGCAGCATTCCCCACACCATCCACGCGCGTCTCCTTCTCGAAGTCGTTGTTTTCTCTTGGTGTTCCCTTTTTACCCCCCTTTCTTCGTTCCCTCCACCCCCTTCCTCCTCCCCACCAACGCAGTTGCGCCTATCGCAGGGCGGTTCGCAACGTGTATCTGTTCAGCACGCTGCTCTCGCTTTTCTCTCATGATTATCCTCCTGATGATTTTCTCCCCTCACCATCTCCTCTCCATCTTCCGCCTCTATTCATCTCGCCTCCCGCTCTGCTTTGCTCAGTCATTGTTTTTCGGCCTCGTCCTCTTGTTCCTCCCTGCTGCTTGCCCCATCTTCCTTGGTGTTTTTTCCTCCTCATTTCAATGGTGGCGGCAAGGGGGTGAGGAGAGGGAAGCCGACGGAAATGAGGACCTGGGCCCAGAAACCGCAGTCCCACATTGGGAACCGGTGCGCGCCGAGGGTGGTCTGGGGCATTGTTCCTGAAGCGGGGCGCCCTTAAGATGGGCGAAGAAACCCCCATAAAAGCCCGTCGAGACAGCCCAAAACTGTTCACACTCCCTTAGGGGCACGATCCATATGAAAGGCGTGCTGACATGAGCGGAGGGACGCTACGAGGTCCATCCTCATTCCTTTCATTCCCTCCGTTACTCTTGTCTCTGCCCTCCTCCGGCAGGGTCTTATCTGATCCATCCTTCCGCATGTATCTTCGCTCCTCCTCTTCCCCATCCGGAGTTCCAGGACCCAGGCGGGCCCCAGACTCATTCACCGATGGGTTATCTTGGGATCCAGGACCTCCAGGAGTGCCCCGACACCCATGCATCAGTGCTTATGGCGGCTCCCGAGCGGCTCAAAACGATTGAAGACAGCTCCGAAACCGCCCAAAACGGTTCCAAGTGCCCCACGTTGGCCCGTGAGCTCTGCAAGAGTGCTCCCGTGAGGTCCCCACCACACCACAAGTGCCCCATTCCTTCCGGAAGCGTATGCTTTCAAAGCATGCGCTTTTTCGGTTTGGATAGCGTCCCGAACGAGCCACAAAGTGTTAAAATCCTGGAGAAGGAATTCCACCTGACATTTAGAGCCTTTCGCCCCAAGACGGTCCCATGCCGTCCGCCAAAAGTTCCCAAGACCGCCCGTGGCAGCTCCCAAGGGCGCTCCAAAGAGGGCCCAGACAGGCCCACATTGCCCCATTCCTTCACGAAAGCGTTCGTTTTCAACAGATGCTCTTCTGGGGCCCTGACCGGGTCCAAGCTCCCAAGATCATTGCCCAACGACGGCCCACGAGGCCCCCAAGGTTGTCCGAAGGAGGCCCAGCAGGACTGAAAGGCGGCCCCAGAGGCGCCTCCCAGGGGGAACTCCAGATGACCTGTCGAGCACTCCGCCCCAAGAGAAGAAGACCATCAGCAAGCCCCCACGAGGCCCACCAGACGTCTCCATAAGGCTCGCCCGAGCTCCAGGGGAGTTCCCAGAAGGGCCCCAACAGGCCCAAAGTGCCGCATCCTTGTTTGAAACTGGTTATTTTCAGCACAGGCGCTTCTTCAGTCCCAACAGACGGCCCAAGAGACTTCCAAGGTCGCCCCTAAACGGCCCACAAGGCCCCAATATAACCCGAAGACGGCCCAAGAGGACCCCAAGACGGCCCAAGAGGCGCCCAAGAGGGGAAATTCCACTTGACATTTCGAGCCCTCCACCCCAAGAGGGCTTTCTGAGACTGCCAGCACTTAGCGGGACGGCCACCACCCGCGAAGGCTGTGCCGACATTTGCGCGTAAGTTTACCGCGTAATGTCGCGCGTGAGCGCTTTCCTCTCCACGCGGTGTGCCGCGCTGGCGGCGGCGGTTTCGCATACAGTGCCGTTTTTAATACATGCTCCGCGTGCGGATCATGTATTACAAATGCAGGGGTTTAGTATTAAAAACAACGATGAGTTCATGCATGAACTTGTTCATGAATTGATCATGTATTACAAATCCTATATTTTTGAAGATCCCATGTGTTAAAAACTGCCTTGTAAGGTGTCCCTGGACCAAGGTGTCCCCATGATTCCCAGGGAGGCCCACCCGCAACCCAGAGCACTCCTCAGGTGGCCGAGGGGGCCTCAGGAGCTCCAAGAGGGTGCCGTCAAGACGTTGTCACAAGGACCGCTTCCGGTGCGGAAAGGGCTCGCTGTCCCTGGGGTCGTTCCGTGGTTGTTCTTCTGGCCCTCCTCGCGCACCCAGACTCAGTCGGCGCCAACACAGGGCTTCGTTTCATATCTGCCGTTCCTGATGGCAGTGCCATGACTGCACGAACAATTGGGGACACCTTGGGCCAGAACCAGATTACGTCTATCGGTCCGGCGCCGATCCAAGAAAACGCGCGGAATTTGTTCATGCCATTTGTAAGTCGGGCTTGCCCCTCTCCAGGAGGAATATTCAAAAATTGGCAAACAATAGTCTGGGGACGACTTTTTGAGCATCTTTGAGCATTTATGTGGCATGTGTTAGCTATTTCTCATTTTGCGTCAAAATCCACCTGATTCGATTCGATTCGACTTCGATGGCTTCCGATTCCGATTCGATTTGATTGGGGATTCCGATGTGGGCTCCGGTTCTGTAATGGAGGCATACTAGCCTGCCGATGTCCGCCGATTCGACTTTTCGATTCGATTCTGGGCTCTCCAAGGGCCCCCACGGGGCCCCCGTCGCAGCACGGGTCGGAAGTGAGCAGCCGGTCCCCGGGAGGGTGTCCTTGAGAGCCACGACGGCGAAAAGGAGCACAAGCGTGCATGTCGCCCGCTCGCTCCCCCGCGAAGCCACTTTGGCTGTCGGACGGCTCAGCGCTCCTCCCGCCCCCCCCCCGTGGCATGCAGGACGGCTCGGCGCCGCACCCCGCGCCTGGGAGGGGAGGGGCGGGCCATTCTTGGGCGTCGCGCAGTGGGGCGGCGAGGAAAATGAGGGGGGGGGGGAGTGAGGGCTGCAGACAAGGGGCCCCTTTCAGGGCCCGAAGATGCACCTTAAAGGATGCCTCCAAAGGAGGGCCCTAAAGTAGGGCCCCAAGTAAGGATGCCGCCCACCAAAGTAGGGCCCGCAAGGATGCCTCCAGGGCCAGAAGAGTGTACCTTTCTGCCCCTCCCAATGTGTCGCCCCCCACTAAGCGACGCCCAGCATTCATCCTCGTTTCTTCGCTCGAAGGAGAAACGCGGCACAGACAAACTTTCGGAGTTCCGCGCGGATCTCTTGGATCGGCGCTCGGACTACCTCCCGTGACGCGCTCCGCCCGCCAGGGAGGGGAGTCCAGCACAGACCCAAGACGTCCGCGCGGACCTCCCAGCAGTTTAATGCCGTTTCTCTGTTCTTCTGCTACTCTCCTCGTCCTCCTCCTCCTCCTCCGCGTTCTCCTCGTCGTCCCCCTTCTCGTGAGCACTGGGCGTGATGTTGTCCCGCCTGGGGATGCACGGCAGCGCCTCGCCGAGAGCGTTCCCGGGTTGCCTGGATCGTCCCAAACGGCCGCCAGAGACTTGATATCCCACTCGAAAATTAAGCCCCACGGGCGAGGAGGACTACACACACACACACACTCGCACACGCACACGCACACGCACACACACGCACACGCACGCGCACGCGCACGCGCACGCGCACGCACACGCACACGCACACGCACACGCACACGCACACGCACACACACGCACACGCACAACGCACACACACACACACACACACACGCACACACACACACACGCACGCACGCACGCACGCACACACACACACACTCGCACACTCGCACACGCACACGCACACGCACACGCACACGTACACGCGCACACGCACGCACACGCACACGCACACGCACACGCACACGCACACGCACACGCACACGCACACGCACACGCACACGCACACACACACAAACCAGTCATAGCCAGGCCCATCTTGGGCCCAGGATGATTGTATATCCCTCCTTGGCCAAGCCACGAAGGCACATGTACCGATCCTGGTCATCGCCCGAATCATTGTCTGTGCATTGCTCTCGGCCCTCAACTTGACAAAGCAAACAACTGCACATGTTTTCTTTTTTGGGGGCGTCCCTGCCCCAGGGCGTGTTAGGGCTCCAGGGAGCAGGAAGTGGTCGGGCTACGCGTGAGAGCGGCACTTCACCGGAGCGACCTTTACTGTGGGCCTACATTCGTCCCCCAGCATAGCCTTCCCCCCCCCCGCGGCCCCCTCAGGCTGCGCACCGAAGGGCGCTTTCTGCCTAGAGTCACTCTTGCGTCCAGCCAGTCCTCGTCTTCCTCCGTTTCGGCTCGCCTGGCATTGAACCACGGGGCTCGTTACGCTCGTGGCGTACGGGAAGACAAAACGAAGGCAGCGAAGTGTGGCGGCGGCAGAGGCAGGAGAAGGCAAAGGTATAGGTGACACCGAAAATAGCCACGCACTTGATCCGGATCAATTGGGACTGGAGCAATTATCTCTCTCCTCTTCTTGGCTTCCTCCTCCTCTCCCTCATCGATCCTCCTCTTTCTGAACTCCTTCACGCTTTCCATCCTTAAGGATCGAGATTCTCAGCCGTAGGGTGGGGTCTCCAGAGACCTACTCAGACATCCGACGTCGTGACTTGCGTCCAAACGTGGCTCCCCTCATGTTATTAATTTGAGCGGGTCATCGGACCCTTGCAACTGTCATGACGAAGTCACAGGCGGGAGACCCCCCCCCGGCGGGGCCCGCAGCTCATGTTACCAATCCCAGCAGGTCAGAGCCCAGTATTTGTCGTCACCCCTGGCCTCTTGAAGCATGGCGGGAGTCCCAGACGGGAGCCTCATTTGTGAGTGAATGGCGAGGAAGTGCGTGCAGAACATGCTGATCCTGCGGCCGCCCACGCGAAAAGTCCTGTGGCGTGGGCCGCCGGTTTCCGTGAGGAAGACGTTCAGAAATTTCGATAACAGAGCAGGGAACTCCAGGGCTGAAGCGGAGCAGCTCGCGGCAGAGTTGGGCGTCGCGTTGCTTCCCGCCTGAGTGCCGCCGTGACTAGCTCGAGACATGGCGGGTTGTCCCCACCGGCTGGCCCACGAGGTTGTCCCAGCGGCTTCGCGATCCGGCACTCAGAGAAGGCGCCCGTGCCGGCCGTGGCGGCAACGGCGCCATGGAAATTCAATTGCTCTTGCTTAGATTAATGGGCCGGGGAGAACGTGGATAGGAGAGAAAATGCACGAGGACGAGGAGGACGCAAATCGGGGGTCCAGGAAGAGGGGCACCGGCTGGGCGAAGACGAAAGGGCGACGGGGAGGCGAGACGGAAACCTCTGCAGTCACTACGACTTGGGCGCCCGAACTATCCGGGGTAAATCGGGTTCGGAATCCAGAAAAACCAACCCGAGTTAGCCCTGACCCGAGTTACCCCTGATGATTCGGGGCTCTGGACGCCTGAATTATCCGGGGTAAGTCGGGTCCGGGGTAAGTCGGGTTCGGAATCCCGAAAAACGAACCCGAGTTACCCCTGATGCTTCGGGGCTCTGAACGACGGTGGGAGATTATCATGCGGGGTCCTGCCGTCGGAGTAACGTCCTGGTCCTGGATCCATTTTTCTTGAACGCGATCTCGGACGACGACGCGGATACTGACATATGTTGTTAGCCCACGATGAGACGACGTCGTCGTCATCGAAAATTCATTGGGAGAGGGCAGAAAGAGTGGGAAGGAGGAGGACGACGAGGTTTTGCAGCATCTCCAAAAGATTCATACGCCGGCAGCGCCGACGCCAGAACCGAGGAAGAGGACGAAACGGGGAACGGGTAGAGGAAATAAGGAAAAGAGGATGAGGAGAAAGAAGAGGAGGAGAAAGAGGACGAGGAGGAGGAGGAAGAGGAGGAAGAGGGGGAGGAGGAGGAGGAGGAGGAGGAGGAGGAGGAGGAGGAAGAGGAGGAGGAAGACGATGATGAGGAGGAGGAGGAGAGGAGGAAGAGGAAGAGGAGGAAAAGGAACAGGACGAGGAGGAGGAGGAGGAGGAGGAGGAGGAGGAGGAGGAGGAGGAGGGGTGGTGGCAGCAACCCCACAGGACCTCGACGCCAGCAACGCCAGCGCCCCGAAAGAAAAAGGAGGAGGACGAGGATGAGGAAGAGGAGGATGATGATGATGATGATGATGATGAGGAGGAGGAGGACAAGGAATAGGAGGACGTACAGGAAAACAACGAGGGTGGGTGGCAGCATCCCCAAGGGCCCCAGGTGCCAGCAGCGCCCGCGTTATGGAGAGGATGAGGAGGAGGAGGAGGAGGAGGAGGAGGAGGAGGAGGAGGAGGAGGAGGAGGAGGAGGACGAGGACGAGGACGAGGAGGAGGAGGAGGAGGACGAGGAGGAGGAGGAGGAGGATGAGGAAGAGGATGAGGAGGAAGAGGAGGAGGAGGACGAGGAGGAGGAGGAAGAGGAGGAGGAGGCGGAAAAAGAGGAAAAGGATATGGAGGGGGCATGGGAAGGAAACGATGAAGACGCCCAGAAACACCATACGACGACATCGTTGCCATTAACGACGGCGGCGTCGGCGGCGGGCAGGGCGGACGGGGCGGTTGCGGCGGCCGCCGAGCCCTGCCGCGCGTGATCTTCGACGGTTCCTTGATGTTCCCAGACTTCGGCGGTGTTTTTCTGCAGCTGCGCATCGCCGAAGGCCGAAGGCGTCCGCCCCGGACGGACAGCCAGACGTGATATCCCATGGTTTCCGGCCACAGTGAACGACGACCACGTCGCCATTGACGACGTTTGCGGCGGTGGCGCAGGAGGAGGATTATGAGGAGGAGGTGGAGGAGGAGGTGGAGGAGGAGGAGGAGGAGGAGGAGGAGGAGGAGGAGGAGGAGAAAGAGGAACAAGGGGAGGAACAGGAGGAGGATCAAGGGGGAAGATGAGGAAAAGGAAGAAGCGGAGGAAAAGGACAAAGAAAAGGAGGAGGAGGAGGGGAGGCGGAGGAAAAGGAGGAGGAAGAAGGGGAATAGGTGGAGGAGGAAGAGGAGGACCGGGAGGACGAGGATCAGGAGGAAAAGGTCCGTAGCCATTTGGCCCAAGCGTTTGGCACAAGCCGTTGCCTGGGACCGTCGCGTTCCCAGCGGATGGGGTTCAAATTGGTCAGAGACCCGCACGACCCTTGAGCAGCAACCTTGCCCAGGGCGAGTGTCCTAGTGTGACGCTGTCGGCCAAGTCTACTATGCGTTTCAGTACGTCCTCATGGCTTGGGGCGCTGGTGCAATGGAGGGTGGCCACCATTAGAATGTTTCGTGGGCGGACAAAAAAGAACGGCTCCAGAGGGCCGAGCAAAACATGGAGTTGCGTACATTGCGGGTGCAAGAAGAATGGATGGAGTATTTGGTAACGCGTGCGCCGCCATGCCGCTCAGGATGCGCCCGTACAGGAGCAACATGAGGCGGATGATGTGCGGCCTGTGTACGAACCCCTTTTTTTTCCGTAGGCCTGCAGCCGCCGCCTAGCCTCTGCGACTTCGACGATCAGCTCTGTATCGGCGAGGTTAAGCAGCTCCTAGCGCTAGGCCGCAAGACTGGGGACATGGTGCTCGTCACTATGCGCGAAAAGCTGTTGTAGCTCAAGAGGAAGGACACCACCCTTTCGAAGGATCCTTCGTTCCAGGCGCGGGCGCACCAAGCGCAAGCGCAAAACGAGCATGCCGAGAAGGTGCTGGAGGCGGCGATCGAGAAGCCAGGGCGCCCACGCTAGGACGTCATGGACCAGGAGGGGGAAGTTGTTTCGCTCGCGTCCACACTTGGCGCTGCGAGGATCAGCGTTCAGCTGCCAGATGCACGCGGAGGCCCGCGAAAGAAAAATATGATGCCGCGGGCAAAAATCTCCGTTGAACAGCTGCTCATCGGGAGCGCGTGGTGCATCAATTTCACGGGGTGCGAGAACATGTGCTGGCAGGCGGGCACCTGCGAGTCCAGGGATGGCGACAGACAGGGGGCCGCCTCCCGCAAGGAACAGTTGGGCAAAGGAGCGCAGGATATGGCGAAACATCTGTTTGGCAACGCGAAAGAGACGGTGGAAGGGTTCGGGGCAGAACGCAGCGCCCACGTCGACCGCCTCCAAGTCAAGCGGAGGGTCGAGGGCGGCAACGCGGCGCATGACGGCAGCCGCGCACCTTTTCTAGGTGCTCCTCAAGGCGGCGTTGGCCCTCGGTCTCCTGAGCCGCATTGCGGCGGCTGCGGCGGTCTCAGACGTGGAACCGCGGCCGCAGCTTCACCTGGGCAGGGCGTTCGCGCCGAGGCCGCCGAGGTGCTTAACGGCAAGGGAAGAGGAAACAACGGCAGCAATGCAGGTGATGCCGAAGGCGCGTCGGCTACCGCTGGGACACTGGTAGTTGGGTGACAAGACGTACGCCGTGTCCTGCTGGACCTCGAGGGGCCCCTGTCTGGGGAAGCCGCAGGACTTTCGTTGTTCGGCCCCGCCCTGGCCCGCGCCCCCGCCGACCTTGCCCCCCCGGCCTCGCCCCCGGCTTCTGCCCTATATAGCGCCTGGCCTCGCGCGGGGCCTCGGCAAATTCAAGCGAAGCGACCGGCTCAGCCCGGGCAGAAGGTCGAACAAGCGTCAAAACCATGGGGGTTCGGCCAGGGAGATTTTCTCTGACTGGACATTCGCACTGTACGGCTTGGCCTTCGGCGCAAACGCCATCGCCAGGGGGGCGCGTGGAGTCGCGTCGTCCCGGCCCAAGAAATTGCCGTGGAATAGTTCGAGCGAGTCGAGAGCGATGGCGATGGCCAGGTTCAGAGGTTAGGCTGGGATGCCAGTATCAAACCGTCTGAGGTCGCGGAGGCAGGAGGTCTCTCGGGCGGATTCCTAGCGGGTGTCGCGCAGGGGGTTCGTCGGCGCGGGCGCGCCGCCGACGGGCGCCAAGCCCGCGCCGCGACCGCGCCGCCAGATGCTCAGGCGGGCGAGGGCCTGCGCGCCGCGCGGTTCATCCCTGGGTTCATCTGCGTGCCCGATCAGGGCCCACTGGGCCCATCGGGGGGCAAAATTCCACGTCGCGTCGGAGAGCAGCTGCAGCCCTGGGAACTGCCGTCCGTTCCCAGGGGAGCATCGCCAGGTAGGCCCCAGGAAGGATGGGCAGGTCGTCTCGGAGAGCAGACTGTCAAGCCATCTTCTGGTGTGTGTAGGTTCACCGCCACAGGCTGGATAACCATCGATTAATCTACGACGCTCGCAGGTCTCACTGGCAGCGTGCACTCCTGCGCCGCCAGCAGGAAAACGTCGACCAAGCCGCGCTGGCCAGCCGTGGTCGAGTTTCGAGGGGAGCCCGCCCGCGCGCTGGCGCAGGCGGCGCGAGCTCATCGCGCTTCCCCAGTAGAAGTTGCGCTCGGACCCATACCCGAGCCTTTGGATTATAGCGGCTTGCGCGAATATGTTCGGTCCGTCTGGCATCGGGATTCTTCGGGCCATTCGCGCCGCGTGTTCGTGGATTCGCCGGGGAGAGACGCGGGGTCCATCGCGGCGTTTGGGGCCAGTCTGAGCACGGTGGTAGAGCATGGGGGGCCAGTGCCATGGCAGGTGTTGTTGTTCGGGCTTCGAGTGGAGAGTGCCCGATTGGATGGCCCGAAAGTTGCGGGCGGCGTCGCGCGTCGCAGTTTTGTCGTGGTTTTCTTGTTTGTTTCAATGTGTTTCCTCTTCTTCTTCTTTGCGGGGTTGGTTCGCGCCCGTGCCCGGCGGGCCCGTTCGGGCGAGGGCGGGCCCATTGGGCTTCTGGAATGCGGTAGAGCGGGGGCCTACACAGTTGCACGGAGTCGGGCCTGACCAGCAGGGGCGCCCACTTCTGGTCGCGCGTCTCGCCCGCCTCGCGCCCCGCTCGAGGCTCGACGGGGCGCGGGCGGGGGGGCTTCGCTCCAGCTTGAGCGCCGTCTCTCAGTGGATCGGGGGGGGCAGCCGAGAGCGCGGGCGAAGGAAGGAAGGCGCGCGAGCATTCGCGGTGCCCCGTCGGCTAGTCCCCGCCCGAGTCGAGCGGCAACGCGGCTGGGGGGCCTCGGCCCCGTTGAGGCTTCAAGATGAAATCGTCGGTCTTGCAAGGTCTCGAGATTTTGCGCGGGGGCCTCAGTAGTCGTCGTCGAGGCTTCCATGCCAGACTTGTGCTCGGAGCCCCGGTCGGTCGATGACAGCCAGGGGGGCCGCCGGAGAGTTCCCGTCGCGCATGGCGCGTGGCATTGATGCGTTAAGCCCCGAGGCCTCGACCGCGCCTCGGATGGCCTCCCGGGCCGTCGCCGCCGCGCTGGTCGAGGCGCGAGGGAGCGCGGGGGCCAAGATGGCCGCGGAGACTACTTCTACGGCAGACGCGGAAAGCGCGTGGAGAGAGCGCCCGGGGGGCGAAGTTTGACGGCATAACGACATGTCAGCGCTGAAGGCCGCTCAGGCCCCTGCCTCGCGGACGCCGCGAAGACCCCCTGGAAGGCGTGCCATTGCTTGCTCGCCGTTGCCGTGCTTTCCTGGAGGTGCTGGCCACTATGGGCCGCGACGCCCCGCCCCCCTGCAACGGCGGGCGCCTGGAAGTGGATTGGGGCGCTGTCTGGCGACAGCGGCAGAGCAGGCGCTCGCGGGCGCCCGGCCAGGGGCGGGGGCGCAGCGGGCCCACGTGGCCCGCAGGAGATCAGCCCCGTCGACGCGGCCTGTGAAGCACGATGGCCCAGGCGGCCCGCATGGGCTCGCCGAGGCCCGCGGCGCCGCGCGCGCGCGCAGTCGCCCAGCCCCGGCTCCTCTTGCGCAGGTCGCCGCCAGCAAGCGCGCCAGTTAGGTGCTTCCGTTGGCCCGGTTGCGCCAGATCGGCGGGGCCACCCGGGGGGGGCCCGCGCTGGCGAGGCGCGCGCCGTGGGCGGCGGTGGCTGTTCAACCTGCCTGGACTCCAGCGCGGACCGCTCGCTCCTCGGCCGCGCCGTGATCGCAGGGGGCATTCCAACCCAGGAGGCCGCTGCGCTCCTTTTCCCACTGGCGAGCGCGCCCGTTAAGTGCTCCGCTCTACATGGCTCCGCTTGCGGCGACGGCCGCGCTCTTTCAGCCCGAGGGGCGACGCCGCCGCGCCCGCGCTCCCGCGCAGCGTCCATCCCAGGAGCTGCGCGGTCGAGGTCGAGCGCCCCGCCCCCCCCGGCCCCCCCGCTCCGCCCCGCCTCCGGCTTGTCGAGGCTGGGCCGCCCCCGCCAGCACAGCGCCCGCAGCCCGCGCAGCTGCGGCTGCTGCTCAGTTTTGGGGTCGCCGCCGTTGCGGTTCACCTCCCGCTTTGCCGCTTTGGCCGCCGCGGGCGCCCCCCCCCCCCCCCCCTCGCCCTTGGTCGGCCCGTCGAGCGGCTTGGCTTCCACCGCCGCCCCAGGCCGCGCCTCCGTTCTCCGACCGGGCGCAGTCCGACCTCCCTTCATGGTCACCGCGCCCCAGGGCGTTTGCGTGCGCTGCAGCCCCTGCGCCGCTGGCGGCGTTGCCCCAGTCGCAAACGCCGTTCGCCGCGGGGGCCTGCGCCGTCGCGGTCCGCCCGCGCAGCGTGTCTGCCGGCTGGACTCCCCCTCCGCGCTAATGACTTACCCGCGCGTCACTTGAATTGGGCGACGCGCGCTTCGGCCGCGATGCCGTGCGCCAGTTAGTGAGTGGCGCCTTTTCTTCTTCGTATATTCTCCTGTTCGCCCCGCGTCTGGAGTGCCCCGGCTGCCCCCCCTGCGGAGCCGCTGGCCCTTCATTGCACGGGCGCCGCGCAGCCGCTGCAACGTTGGCCGACCGCGCCGCTGACCCCGCGCCGCCGCCCCCCCTCGCCGCCGGCCACCTTGTCTCCAGCCGCCGCGGCCTCTCACCTTCTTACCTGCTTGGGTTTGGCCCGCCCCGTGGTCGCCAGTTGCCAGACCCCGCCCCGGCTGCGCAGCGACGACGCCCCGCGACGACTGTCAGCGTGCACTTCAGCCAGGCCGCGCCCCGCCCTCCACCGCTACCCCGCCGCGCAAGCGGGCCTCGCGACCCCCCGCCCTCCTTCGCGGCCGCCCGCCTTCGCCCCCGCCCCCTTGCGCGCGGGCTAGTTCGTGGCCTCTTGCCCCGACGTCGCTCAGGCACGAGCCCGGTTTGCATCTGCCGCGCGGCGACGTAACAAGCTCGCCGCTGCCACCGTCCAACATAAGTTGAGCCTAGTCAAGCTGCGTTTGCTGTTGGCCTTTTTCCGCGGAGCAGAATTATCGACGCGCGCGGAGTGGTGGGGGCCCTTGCGTCGGCCCGACGAGGCGTTCTAACTGGCTGCGGTTTCCTTGCCGCACTGCCTCGGGTCATGCCCGCGGGCCGCTTAAACCTCGCTCGGGATTGTCTCCCAGCGCTGCCTCGTTTAATGAACTTTGTAGATGGCATCGCGCGCGGGCGCGCGGTTCGAGAAGCTGCGGCTGATCATCTCGCAAGCGAAAGGTTCCGCATTTCGCAACGTCGCCCCATCATCATCGCCAGACTGCGCAAGTGAAATGTCCTTGGCATCGTCTCGGGGCGGAACCTCGCCCGTGACCGGGCGACGCAGACAAGGGCCAGGAGTTCGAAGGTCTTGCGCAAGCGTCTCTAGAGATTCGGGATTAGGAGGACACGCGGGCTCAGCAGCGAGAGAAAGGGGTGGTTTAACGTTACAATGATGGGAGGCTGCATTGCACGGATGTCTTGCGAATGGCGTGTCTTCTTCTGCCTGCTGGCATTTGCTGACGAGCCTCGGCGTCGCCCGTTTGGGGGATCCGAAGGGTCTGGAGAGGACGTCGGGGCCCCTCCCCTCGGTGAATCCGAAGGCGTGGCCCGTCGCGCGACGCGCGCGCGCTGCCTCTCTTAGCTCGGGGCCAAGCGGCCCGCTCGGGACGGGCGCAGCATGGCGCCCTGGACAGCAATATTATTTGCACGCTGTCGCCGGCCTGTCCGAGGGCGGCCAAATCTCGGCGGACCTGCTGGCGCAGATGTCCTCGCCATTGAAAGATGAGGCTGAACTGTGAAGCCGGAGTATGTTTGTCGAGTCACGCGGGGAAGAGGTCGACGCCCAGTTCCGGATCGGGATGTGTTTCTCAAGGGCATCGGGGGTGAGTTTTGGGCCGCCGGAGCCCAAAGGGGGGCCATGTTCTCCATGGGGTTAGGGGCTCGGAGAGGTTCTCGGCCGCAGCAGGTTTGGCGCGGGTCGTGGCTGGAAGCGGCCCGACGCAGCTCGCGCTGCGCCACGACCGCCGAGCGGCGGTTTACCCGTGTCAGCTGCGCGGCCAGAGTCCGCGCATCCGCGGTCCGCTGAGGGGCAGCATGTCATCGCGGCCGTTGTTGCCCAGGCCACGCGTCTGTTCGCAAAGATGTAGACGTGGTCGAGTTGCTTGGGCGCGACAGCGCGCCCATGAATGGCCAGCTGGCGCCCTGTGCGCTGTCTTAGCGCCCCGAGCGGCAATGGCCTGCTCCGTATGCCCAAGCTGGATATGAGTGCGATGGTGCCCCCCCCCCCTGGGGGTTGTCTCGGGCCTTGGGCTTGCCTGGGCGGGTCCACTCGAGCTGGATGGGCGGTCGCGTCGATGTCGTTAGACTCCTTACGAGGGCGCGTGGCTGGGTCGTTGCGCGGTCCGTTGCCGCGCGCAGCGCAGGCCTGATGATTCGGCGAGGTGCATGCCTTGCTCGTGCGCCTTCGTCGATTGCAAGGCGGTCCTGGTCACCTGGAGTGTCGGGGCTGAGCAAGATCGGGGAGGCGTTGCGCTTTTAGAGCTTTTGGAAGGAGGTATTGGAGCGAGCTGGTGAGACTGGGCTCGGTGGGGCCTCTCTCACCAAGATTAAGTCTCACCTCTCCCTGGCCCGGCCCGCGCGCTTGGAGCCGACGCCTGGAAATAGCGGGGGGGGGGGGGCGCGCGGGCAGATGAGCTGGCAGCTTGCCCGGAATGGAGCCGCCGCCTGGCCGCATAATCCTTGGGCCCGCGGGAATTCCAGAGATGCTGGGCCCAGTTTTCGGCAGTCGGCATGGCCGACTACCGAAATAATGAGCGATCTGGCTGCCAAGGATCTCCCCTACGTTTTGAACATCCGCAGGCCCCGTCGGGCCAAGCCCTGCCTCAAGAAGCTTGTGCCTGACACGTGGGGGCATGCGATAGAGTGTGCAGCCAAAGTATCGCACATGTGTTTGCACTGCGGCGAGCGAAGGGATAATCGTGCTGCAGTGAGCGCGTTTCCTTGTGGTGGGCCGCCTAACGTGGCGCGGACCAGTCATGCTTCCGAAGTAACACTTCCACGAATGCCACGGGGGCCTTCGTAACCACTTGTATCAGGATTCTCTGATGTTGTTGAAGTTTGGCGTGGACCCGAGGTTGACAGCTTTAGTGGTGAGGTCCGTTCCACCTGTGTGGTGGCCGTCGGGTTGTGCGTCCATGGGGGCGGGATAGTTGTCGGACCTTCCTCCCCTGAACCCCAGCATTGTGCTTCGCCGGTTTTATTCCGCCATCAGTAACAGACGGCAGAGGGAGGAAGGGGGGAGGAGAAAAAGGAAAAGGAGGAAGAACAGGAGAGACGGGGGGAGGGAGGGACGGAGGGAGGGGGTGGGAGGAGGAGGAGGAGGAGGAAAAGGAGGAAGAAACCGGCGGCTTGGAAGGGCAGGGCGGCCGGGGCGCTCCCGGCGGGCGCCGAGCCCTGCCGCGCGGGTCTCCTGCGCGGCCTGGAGGCGGCTGGCCTCTGGAGGGCAGCGGGCCGAGGCCGCCGTGCGGAGCGGCGCGGCGCTTCCGCCGCCGCCGTCCTTTTCTTCCTTTTCCTCCTCGGCTCCCCTTCCTCCTCCATCCCTCGCTTTCCTTTTCTCCTTTTCCTCGTTTTCCTTGTCCTCCTCGTTCTCCTCTTCTCCTTCTCCTTTTCGTCGTCGTTCTCCTTTCCTCCTCCATCTTTTGTCCTGGTAGATAATTCCCTCCTGTCGCGCCACGAGACCAGTCGAAAGGGCGGGCCGGGCGGTTCGCCCGAAACCTTCTCTTCATTTGTTATCATCCAATTTGAAGCTTACAAGACGGATGGAGGACGGTTTTGTTTTTGAAATGTGGTGCTCGCATTTGCGCAGTCGCGCTTGCTCTTCGCAAAAAGTTGCAATAGCCTCACGAATGGAGAGCGGCCCATTTTCAAAGCGTGGTTCTGGCAGTCGCGCCGCGCACATTCGTATTACAATTTTGCAAGAGGTTCGCGGATTGAAGGTGGCCCGTTTTCAAAGTGTGGTTCTTGCATTGGCGGCGCGCGCATTTGTTTGAAGAATTCGCAGCCGTTTCAAGGATTTTCATAGTTAACGTCCCAACATGGCCGTTTTGGTACGATGTCGGAATGTCAGGGGTCAGGGTGCTACAGTCACGTTGGTCCGCGGTGTTGAAGTTGAAGGTATGGTGCTTTGGCGGGATTCAGGATCGTCAAGACGCAACAGTACTGGTGACTCGCGGCGTGGATGTGCCAGGAATGGACCTCTCGCACAACTTCCAGATTTTGAATCGGTTGTCTTCCAAGGGGACACTACCCCCCGTGAAATTGAATCCGCGTATGGGACCTATGAAGAGGCAATTTGGAAGCAGGGCGTATTGCAATATAGTTGAAGAATCTTTGGTTCGCACCGGTCCTTCTCCTCCCCCTCCTCCTGGACATGCCACCTTGTGTTTTTGTTCGCTCCACCTGCGAAACGAAGTGGGATTGAATGGTTTGAATCTCGGGCTCCTTCCATTCCTCGCCCATCTTGGCCAGATGCTGCCAACCAAAGCGGTTTCTGTTCCAGGACAGGCTTGCAAGTATTAGTACCGAGCCGCCCTGCCCTATATACCAAGAAGGTCCAGAACATGTTGTGTTACGACTTGATTTCGGAGTGTTCCCAGGAGTATGTAAACACGCCCGAGGTCCTCAACGAGTACCCATTCAGCGGTCACTGGCCGACTTTCTTCGACCTCGTCATAGACAAACTCCGCATGGTTCCAGTGTTGGTTATGCCGCCAGATCTTCCTACCAAAGTCCCCTCCGGACAACAGGGCCCCACCATGCGCTGGATTAAGAGAGAAATTGCCCTGGACCAGGTGAAAGGACTCGTAAAGCGATCGGAGAAGCAAATCATTTTTCCGCGCGGCACCCGCCGCGCAACAACGACGCCGACATTCACGACTACGAGTGCGACTACGACTACGGCGACTGTTACTCATTACGGATAATCTTGGCTCAGGGATTTGGCCCTCAGAAGCTTCATCCTGAAAATTCCATCCTGAGAAAGGCTATTGAAGCTCAGGCCCGCGCGAGCTTTCAGAAATTCCAGGCTCAGAAGCTTCATCCTCTACGTCGGTATATATATAAATACATATATATATAAAGACATGTATAACAATCCTCTTACAAACGTGCTCAACTGCATTGTTCCGTGCAACATAACCCATATAGCATTATTCCCTGCACTGGGAGAAAGAATAACCCCAACATTATCCAGCCTTCCCAGCAGAAGAGGGAAACTAATGCCCGCCGCGACGAGGAGGTTTCAGGACCAGGCCCATTCACCGCCGAGGGAAACGTTGGGGGGACCAAAACTAAGAACCCTCTGAGGTTACCAGGCCAGTGACCTCGCCGCCTGCCGCAGTAAAGTAACGGACGCCCCTCTGCGCAGCCACCGCCTCCGCGGGCAAGGTCCCCAGGTGAAGCGGATCTCAGCAGGCGCGGCTGAGAAGGCCCAACGCTCGATCTGGAGACCTTTTGCAAGTCCAGTCAGGCGGACGGAGAACAATATTGCCGACGTGAAGAGGGCCTTGAACAAGGCCGGGGACATGGGTATTGACTTTCAAACGTTTTCGAGGAGTTCGTTTTGGTGCTGGCAGTATTTTCTGAAGTTGATGAGCCAGGTTCTTTCTCTTTCAGTCCGTTTGGGGAACCATGCAAGCAGCCTTGACCGATTGCACAACAGCGACAGCGAAACCTGCAGGGATCTGTCTGGCATAAGAAAATCCTGCACCGACGCCGGCCAAGCTCTCGACTGTGAGATCCAGGGGAGGGAGGCCGGCGCCGAGGCCGGCGCCGACCCGAGACAGTCAAATCGATACTCCGACAGTTTGTATCGGCGTGTTTTGCCACAGGGAAGTTGAGCAAAAAGTTGCCAGGGCCCCACTGGCCCCCTCGCCAAGTCTGTCTGCGTGTCGTTTGGTGAAGACTTGCTTTGCTCACTCGGGATAATCTTGATACTATTCAAGCTTCGTCATAAAAAATAGTTTGTCCCCCCCCCACATCTTAAAAGCCCAGTCTGCGTGTGGCCCCCTCGCCTCCGGCCCCACTGGCCGCCTCGCGCCTCGTGTTCTGCTGCCCTCGTTGCGCCGGCGCGCCCCGCCGTCGCTCGACCGCTGCCTGTCCTCGGGGGCGGCTGTTGTTGATGCGACGCGCGGCCTCGCAAGGTTGCGTGCTCGAACAGTGTGGCTTGCCATTGGGTGGCGCATAGGACCTCACGAGGATCCACCACTTACGCATCGGGGGCGGCAGCGAGGTGGGTGAGGACTGGGGGGGGGGATATCATTCGGCACGAACGAAATGGGTACGGAAAAAACGGGTACATTGAACAGGACTCGCTGTCGGTGTCGCCACGGCCTGTGTCCATTCGAGACAGAAGGCCGCCTGCCCAACAGCGGCCGCTGTTGGTTTGGGACAATATTTGTTGTTGGGCATTGTACCCGCTGACTCTTCGAGTCTTGTCAGCTCTGGTCAGTTTCTCTTCAGTTTACCCAGCCCTGGCGACCTCATCCCAACTGTTTCGGGCGCGCGTCTGCCCATGCCAGTTTCCACTTCCACTTCCAATGGAACTTTCCATGTTCCAGCTTCTACGTACGCCAAGCAGGCCTAGGACGAATACAAATCGGCCCAGGGTGTTCGAGGAAGTTCCGAGAGCGATCTGCAGACTTGAAGCGCTCTGGACGGGCTGCGGCGCCCCGCATGGGCCCTCCAGACTGGCTATCGGAGATCTCTGGCTCCTTCCGATTCGATGTCTTCCGTTGTTGTTATCCCGCTTTCTTCGTCCACCCCGAAATTCTCGCGTCGCGAACAAAACGACAAAAAGTTTCCTTCTATTTTCGACACCCGCGGAGGCCTTCAGTTGGCTCCCAGGAGTGTCAGATCATGACTCGGGATGGAGAGCCAGTCCCTGTGAAGGGGTCCGGAAGATTGGGGAGCCGCGTTGCAAACAACAGCACGAAGTCGGATTTTGGCTCAAGGCGTTTGGTGTTTTCCTTTGTCCGATTCGCGCAGGACTGTCAAGGAGCGACTCGGGAGAAGAAACCGGTCCCCGGCCAGGGGTCCAGACCTCCGGGGAGCCACGCTGTGAAACAAACGCACAACCTCGAATGATTTGAGACGGGAGATGGGAAGCGCAAGTTTTGACGAACAGGCAGGAGCCTCCATTCTCATGCCGCCCAGTCCGCGCGGAGGCTGGAGGGATCGGACGCAGCTTGCTGAGCTGCTCGCTGACGTGCAAGCGCAGCTGGGATCAGAGGCGGCCCGGCCGCCCACTCAGACACAACCCACAATAACATATACACACACATATGTATACACATAGTCACATATGCATGCACATGTCGTATGTGTACGCAGATGTACATATACATGTGTAGCCGGTGTATCTATACATATCCATGTATATATATATATGAATAAATATGTATATGTGTATGCATACACCTATATATATGTGTGTATATGTATGCCTACACATATACATATGTATGTATGCATGTATGCATGCATGCATGTTTGTATGTATGTATGTATGTATGTATGTGTGTATGTATGTATGTATGTATGTATGTATGTATGTATGTATGTATGTATGTGTGTGTATGATGTATGTATGCATGTCTGTCTGTCTGTCTGTCTGTCTGTCTGTCTGTCTGTATGTATGTATGTATGTATGTATGTATGTATGTATGTATGTATGTATGTATGTATGTATGTATGTATGTATGTATGTATGTATGTATGTATGTATGTATGTATGTATGTGTATGTATGTATGTATGTATGTATGTATGTATGTATGTATGTATGTATGTATGTATGTATGTATGTATGTATGTATGTATGTATGTATGTATGTATGTATGTATGTATGTATATATGTGTCTGTGTGTGTGTACCCGGGGCCAGCGCCACCCTCCCGGATCCCCCCCCAGGAATTTGGACCCCCGTTGGGGCCGCAGGCCTCCGTCTGGCGGCCCAGCATGGCCAACCATGCCCGAAGAGGTTTCCGAGGCCCCGACGAAGCTCCAAGAAGGCTTTCAGACGCCCC
>CAUYUJ010016707.1:223279-265783 GCA_963575745.1 Prorocentrum cordatum
GCCATCTTTGGCGTCTTGGAGGCCATCTTGGGCGAGTTGGAGGCCTCTTGGGCCGTCTTGGGGCCCTCTTGGGGCCATCTTGGAGGCCACTTGGGCCGTCATGGGGCCCTCTTGGGGGCCTCTTGGGCGATCTTGGGGGCCTCGTGGGCCGTCTGGAGCCGTTGGAATGCCGAGAAGAAGCAACGTCCAAAATCTTTCAAAAACCTAAAGAAAATCAATGATTTTGTCGGGCCCTCCTGGAGAACCTCTTGGAGGCCTCTTGGGCCGTCTGGGAGGCCTCTGGGGGGCCTCTTGGGCCGTCTTTGGCCGTCTTCGACTCTCTTGGGCCGTCGTGGCGGCCGTCTTGGACCATCTTGGGCGGACTTGGAGGCCATCTTGGGCCATCTTCGTGATTGTTTGAGGATGTCCCGAGCGAAACGGCCGTTTCAGGGAGGATGCTTCGTGGAGCTTGCGTTCCCGGGCAAGCCTCCCGGAACCGGCGGGACGGGCCGGGAGAGTTTTTCTGAAAAAAGAACCAAAACCAAAACCGAGAGGTCTAGCACGCCAGGCACCCTTGCGATGAATCGACAGGGGGCGGCGGATCTAAGACGCCTACGGCGAATCACCGCCGCCCCCTGCCTTTGTGGAAGCGTCTATGTGGCCGAACGTGGAGGCCAGACCTGCCAAGCCATCGGACCATGTGTTCCCCGAATCGGTTTGGAAAGCCTTCGGGAAACACGTGGGCATCTTGAAGGTCATCTTGGCCGTCTTGGAGGCCTCTTGGGCGATCTTTCGGCGATCTTTGGAGGCTCTGGGGCCGTCTCGGGCCGTCGGAAGGCCGAAAAGAAGGAAGTGTCAAAATCCGTCAAAAACCTGAGGAACATCTATGCTGTTTGCCTTTTCTGGCCTTCCTGGAGGCCCTCTTGGGGGCCTCTTGGGGCGTCTTGGGCCAGCTTCGAGCCAACTTCGGCCATCTTTGTGGGTTCCTGGCACGTCTGACGCCGTCGGGAGCCGTCTTGGGGGCCTTTCTGGGCCCACGGGGGACCCTCTTGGGGCGCTTCGGGGCCGCCTTGGAGGCCATCTTTGGCGTCTTGGAGGCCATCTTGGGCGAGTTGGAGGCCTCTTGGGCCGTCTTGGGGCCCTCTTGGGGCCATCTTGGAGGCCACTTGGGCGGTCATGAGGCCCTCTTGGGGGCCTCTTGGGCGATCTTGGGGGCCTCGTGGGCCGTCTGGAGCCGTCGGAATGCCGAGAAGAAGCAACGTCCAAAATCCTTCAAAAACCTAAAGAAAATCAATGATTTTGGCCTCTTCGGGCCCTCCTGGAGAACCTCTTGGAGGCCTCTTGGGCCGTCTGGGAGGCCTCTGGGGGGCCTCTTGGGCCGTCTTGGGCCGTCTTCGACTCTCTTGGGCCGTCGTGGAGGCCGTCTTGGACCAATTTGGGCGGACTTGGAGGCCATCTTGGACCATCTTGGAGGCCATCTTGGGCCATCTTGGCCACCAAGCCATCGGACCATGTGTTCCCCGAATCAGTTTGGAAAGCCTTCGGGGAACACGTGGGCATCTTGAAGGTCATCTTGGCCGTCTTGGAGGCCTCTTGGGCGATCTGTCGGCGATCTCTGCAAGCTCTTGGGCCGTCTCGGGCCGTCGGAAGGCCGAAAAGAAGGAAATGCCAAAATCCGTCAAAAACTTAGGAACATCAAGGTTTTGGGCCTCTTCTGGCCTTCCTGGAGGCCCTCTTGGGGGCCTCTCGGGCCCTTTTGGGCCAGCTTCGAGCCAACTTCGGCCATCTTGGTGGGTTCCTGGCACGTCTGACGCCGTCGGTAGCCGTCTTGGGGGCCTTTCTGGGCCCACGGGGGACCCTCTTGGGGCGTGTCGGGGCCGCCTTGGAGGCCATCTTTGGCGTCTTGGAGGCCATCTTGGGCGTGTTGGAGGCCTCTTGGGCCGTCTTGGGGCCCTCATGGGGCCCTCTTGGGGGCCTCTTGGGTGATCTTGGGGGCCTCGTGGGCCGTCTGGAGCCGTCGGAACGCCGAGAAGAAGCAACGTCCAAAATCCTTCAAAAACCTAAGGACAAACAATGATTTTGGCCTCTTCGGGCCCTCCTGGAGGACCTCTTGGAGGCCTCTTGGGCCGTCTGGGAGGCCTCTGGTAGGCCTCTAGGCCCGTCGGGGGCCCTCTTGGACTTACTGGGGCCGTCCTGGAGGCCGCCTTGGACCATCTTGGGCGGACTTGGAGGCGATCTTGGACCATCTTGGAGGCCATCTTGGGCCATCTTGGCCATCTTGGAGGCCATCTTGGAGCCGTCTGGGGTAGAAACTTGGGGAAGTTAGGTCCGTGGAAAAAATCCCGGGACCCCAGCGGGACGGGCCGAAACCCATTGGGAGAGTTCTCCGGGAAAAACAACCAAAACCAAAACTGAGAGGATTTGGCACGCCGGGCACCCCTTTGATGAAGCGACAGGGGGCGGCGGATGACGGAAAGCGCGCGTTAGCGTGCGGTCCGTTAGTCGGAAGAAATTGGACTTGGGGAGTTCGAGGGGGGTGGCATCGCCGGGCCCGGATCTAATTGCCCTCCCGCGTCGTTTTTTATCGAGTAGGACGGCCTTCGGTGCTTAAAAACAGCGTTTGGCTCGAGACATCATCGGAAAACGCATTGGGCGCTTCTTGGGCCGTCTTAGGCGCCTAAGACAGCCCAAGAAGCGGCTAAGACGGCGCCCAAGACGGCCCAAGACGGCCCGAGAAGTGCCCAAGACGGCCCAAGAGCGCTCCAAGAGAGCCCAAGACCGCCCAAGGCGGCCCCACGAGGCCTCCACGACGCCCCGGGAGGCGCCCACGAGGCGTCCCAAGAGGGCCCCAAGAGGCCAAAATCATTGATTTTCTAAAGGAAAACATGCATTTTTAGCATAAACGGCTTTTCGCCTTCCATGGCGTTGAAGACGGTCCAAGAGGCCCCCAAGACCGCCCCAAGACGGCCCAAGATGTTCCCAAGAGGCCCCCAAAATAGCCCAAGAGGGCGCCAAGACGGGCCAAGAGGCGTCCAAGACTGTCCCAGAGGCCCCCAAGAGCGCCCCAAGAAGGCCCAAGAGGCCCCCAAGAAGGCCCCAAAACGGCCCAAGAGGGCGCCAAGACGGCCCAAGAGACGCCAAGACGGCCCAAGACGGCGCCAGGACGGCCCCAAGAGGGCCCCAAAAGGCCCCCAAGAGAGCCCAAAGACGGCCAAAGGCAGCCTAGTCCCTTCACCCCCGCAGCCCAGAAGCTCCCAGGAAGCCCCAAGAGGCCCGCCTCTTGGGCCGAAGGCTCGGAATTTAGGTTAGTGCTCCCTCTCTTGGACCCACTTTGGGGGCCGTTTCGGGCGCCTCGTAGGCCGTCTTGGGGCCCTCTTGGGCAGTTTTGGGGCCCTCTCGGAGGCCTCTTGTGGCGGTCTTAGGGGCCGCGCCGATCAGGCCACAGGAAATCAGATTGTGAAGCCCACGACGATTCGGGGGGATGCATGGTTTCGACGACGGCACCGCGTTTCCAAAGCGGGGCCCGACGCGGAAACTTTCAGTTGCCGAGGCAAAGGAGTTTCGAACGGGGTGGGGTGGGGGGCGTTGGCATCGCAGACGGAAGGGGCGCGGGGGCCAGGCGGGGTCGCTCTGCGCCGCTCCCCCTCAGCCGTTGCCCCACGGCAGGCATCTGAAGGTGCCTGAACAGTTGCGGCCTTGCCCGCACCTGTCCAAACGTGCGTTGGACCTGGCGCGAGGGATTCGTGCCCTTGCTGGGCAACTGCAACAACGCCGTTTAGGCCCACTCCATCCAAAACTGGCCTCAACAGCGGCACCAATTCCGACCTTGGCATCGATTCCAACATCGGCGCTGGTATCAACACCAGCACCGACGCTCTCACCCAACGCGGCAAATTCTATAGCATCAGAGCCAGCGTCTACGTCACCACGAACACCAGCATCGGCGCCAGCACCTACGCCAGCCTCGACACCCGCACCAGCCTTCACTACAGCACCGAAGCCAGCCTTCCTACGCGGCCAGCAGCAAACTGCACGACTCCAGCAGGTGCGCTTCGCCGGCCACCTGAGTCGTCTACACGCGTCTTCGCAGGTGCGCTTCGTCGACTCAAACTGCACGACCACCAGCGTCGTGGGCCAGCACCTGAGTCATCTACACATCACGATCACCAGCATCTCCCATAGCATCAACGCCTGGATGGCCTCCAAGTCGGGCACGACTGGTTGCTCCTGGCGCTCCACGCCGACGGACGCAGCAGCAGCATCGGCAGCAACACGAAGGAGTTCAGCAGCACGACAGCGATCAGCAGCACGGACTCCAGCAGCAGCATTGGGAGATGCATGGCTGGCGCCAAAAACACCATCGTGAGCAGCACGACGGACTCCATCAGCGCGACAGCGAGCAACATGACGGATTGCAGCAGCACCATTGGGAGCAGCATGATTGGCGCCAACAGCACCATCGTGAGCAGCACGACGGATTCCAGCAGCACGACCGCGAGCAGCATGACGGACTCCAGCGTCAGCGTCGCGAGCAGCACGACGCCCCCCAGCAGCACCTTTTTTAGCAGCGCTACGGACTCCAGCAGCACGACCTTGAGTAGAAGTGCGGACACCAGCAGCACTGCTCTGAGCAGCGCGACGGCTTCCAACAACATCATCGCGAGCAGCACTACGGACTCCAGCAGTACGACCGCCAGCAGCATTGCGGACCCCAGCAGCACAATCGTGAGCAGCGCGACAGTCCCCAGCAACGCGTCCGCGAACAGCACGACGGATCCCTTCAACCCGACTATTAGCAGCATTGCGGCTTCCAGCAGCGGCACCAGGAGCAGAACTACGGGCCCCACAAGCCTTGCACAAGCGCGACCGGGAGCAGCAGGACGGATTTCAGCTGCACCATCGTGAGCAGCAATGACGGGTGCCAGCTGCATCATCGTGATCATCTCAATGGACTCCAGCGGCACGGCCGCGAGCATCATGACGGAATACAGCGGCAGCATCGCGAGCAGCACGACGGCTTCCAGCAACACGACCGCGTGCAGCATTACCACCACCGTGAGCAGCACGACGGAGACCAACACCACGTTTGTAGGCAGCACGGCGGACTCCAGCAACGCCATCGTGAGCAGCATCACGTATTCCAGCAGCGCGACCGTTAAAAGCAGGCGCATTTCAGCAGTGCCATCGTGAGCAGCACGACGGGCTCCAGCAACACGACCAGGGGCAGCAATACGGACCCCAGCAGGCAGCAATATCGCACGACGGATCCCGGAAGCGCGTTCATGAGAAACACGACGGACTCCAGCAGCATGACCGTGAGCAGCATGACGGAATCCACCAGCAGCATATGAAGCAGCACGACAGACTCCAGCACCACGATCGCGTGCATCATGACGGACTCCAGCATCACAAGCATGAGCAGCACGAGTAGCCCCAGCAGCGTCATGTAAGCAGCATGGCGGACCCCAGCACCACCATCGGGGGTAGCACCTTGGACTCCAGCAGCGCGACCGTCAACAGCGCTGCGGACTCCAGCAGCGCCATTGGAAGCAGCACTGCGGACTCCAGCAGCACGACTGTGAGCAGCAGGACGGACTCCAGCAGCACAGGTGTGAGCCGAATGATGGACCGCACCAGCACCGTCTTGAGCAGCGGTACGGACTCCACCAGCACGACCGTGAGCAGCAGGACGGACCCCAGCAGCACCATCAACGACGGGCGCCAGCAACGCCATCTTGAGAAGCGCGAGGAACTCCAGCAGCACAACCATGACGGACTCCAGCGGCAGCACCGTGAGCAGCACGACGAACTCCAGCAGCACGATCGTGAGCAGTATGGCGGAGTACAACAGCACCATGGTGAGTAGCACGACGGACCCAGCGCAGCGGCACCAGGCGCGGCGGACAGCAGCACCATGGCGGCGCCCCACTCCGCCCCTCACCAGACGCCCCACCCAGCGACCAGCAGCACCTCCCCGCCCGCCCTCTTCCTCGGGCCGCGCGGCTTATGGCTCCCCGAGGCGAGGATGAGGCCGCCCACGCAGTGGCGGGTTTCAGGGTTCCACAGTGGCTGCGCGGCATGCCCAGCAGTGCCCTCGCGCCCTCGCAACCATAACCAGCGCAGACAGCGACATGTACCCAGGGTGAACTCACGCTCGCCCCCGCGGCGCCCACCCACTGCCACGCCCATCCACGACGCCCCGCGCCACGCCGACACCAGCACTTCAGAGGAAGCCGACGCTCATCTCAGCTAGGCCCCGCACCTGGAGTACAGGTTCGTCGACCAGAACACCATCTTCGAGGGGGAGGTGGTGAGACGGGGTGGCGTGGGGAGCCCCGCGCGCGCCAAAGGGGCAAACCATCGTGCGCGGAACGGCCATTTTTCTGTTTTTGTTTCCCTTCCCCTTCCCCCCCCGTCCTGTCTCCCTCTCGTCCCCTCCCCCCGCTTTCCCCAGGGGGGAGGGTATGTTGGCCTTTCTTTGCTTGGGGGGGTCCATTTCCTCCGTCCTCCCGCCTCCTTTCGTCGTGCGTCGGTCCGTGCGTTCGAGCCCGTGTCGCCCTCTTCTGTCTGGCATTTCGTCCCTCGCCAGCCCCTCCCGCCAGCGCGGAGATCAGCTCATTTTAGAAATTGCCCCCGTTGGTGCGCCAGGCGGCGCCACCAGGCGGGGGCAATGGCTACGTCTGGAGACACTGCAGCCGTCAGGGTCTCAGGGTCTCAAGTGGAGGTGGAGGAGGAGGAGGAGGCGGAGGAGAAGGAGGAGGAGGAGGAGGCGGAGGAGGAGGAGGAGGAGGAGGAAGAGGGAAAGGAGGCAACACCCATGCGCGCCGTGGCCGACCTTCAGTTTGCCAAATCGGGGCTGGGCACCGCCGGACCTGTCGCCCAAATATGGTTGCGCCACCAGCGCCTGGTCAGCATCCACCCAGTGCCACGAAACCCTGAGGGAGGCGGGGCCTACATTTCCGCCTCACGGTCCTTGCCCCTTTGTGTTCGGAGGGTGCGAAACGGCATCGCGCGGCGCTTCATGTGCCGAAGGGGGGCTTAGGTGCCGCTGTGGTACTACAGTGCGGACGTGGATCGCGAACGCCTTCCCCATGGCCCCGTACGTAGACCCCTTGTGGCAAGGGTTCGGCCGTAGTCGCAATTTCAAGAATGTGGCGCGCTGCCGATACATGGTTGGGAATTCCACCCTGCGCCGTGCGTTTGGACGGCGGACCATTCGAAACCTCTAAGTTGTAAAGATGTGTTGAAGTACCCTTCTCAGCCGATTGTGTACTTGGCGATGCTTCTCCTCCTCTCCCCCCTCCTTCTTCATCTCATCCTCTTTCTCCTTCTCCTCCTTCTTTTCCTTCTCCTCGTCCTTCTCCTTCTATTTGGCGATCCTCCCCTCCTTCTCCTTCTCCGTCCACTTTCCCTCCCCATTCTTTTTCCTATCCTGGCCGTGCCCGCCTTCGGCGCCCAGCCCCTGCCGCATTCTTTTCCTCCCCCCTCCATCTCGCGCTCCCTCTTCGCCTCCTCCCCCCCCCGTTCGGCTCGAGGTTCCCGCCCCCCCCCCCCCCCTCCTCTCCTCCTCGCTCCTCCTCCCCTCTGCCCCCCCCTCGCCCCTCGCCCTCTCCCCCCTGCCTCCCCCGCTGCCCCCCCCCCCTCCGGTTTTGCTCGAGGCCCCCGCCGTCCCGGGGCCGCCGCCGCTGCTGCTGGCGCGGCTCCTGGCAGCGGACCTCCCCGCGCTGCTGCTGGCGGCGCTGGGCGCCCTCGAGTTCGAGGAGAGGAAGGCCGCTGCGAGGCTCGCGGAGGACGGCCCGGCGCCGGGGGCCTTGCGCGGAGGCGTGGGCCAAGACATGCTCGCGTCGATGTTCTTTTTCACGACAAGGTCGGCGAAGGCATGCGTGGCTAAAGACCTCCCGCCCTGGTTCAAGTACCACTCGTGATAAACTCAGGACGTTTGTTTTGCAGTTTTCGGCCTCTGGGGGCCCCAGGACCGTCCAGAAGCGACTCAGGATGAAAAACCGGCCCAGGGGAAAGGGTTGGGATTTCCGGGGAGGTGCGTATGAGAAAAAAGATCCAGGCATCGCATGTCTGGGGGGATTAACTAGCCACCTTCGGCCGCTCTCCCTGTCTCCTTCCATTTCCCTGCATTGTGGCACAACTCGCTTGAACCGTCTCCCCGTTTTGATTGCTCTTCCGCCAGCACAGTTACTCTGCCTACTCAGAGTTTCTTAATTAGCGTGTTGGGTACCCCCCCGACGGGGGTCAACCTCGCCTTGTCGTCGCGCCGCGACGGAGGTCGGAGCGCCTTCGGCGCGCGGTGGCTGCCCGCGACGGGGGTCGACGTGGGGCTGTCGGCGGGGGTGACGCCCCCCTGACGCTTATCAAGAATCTCGGAGCAGCCGCCGACGTCAAAAAAGTCTGGGGGGTCGCCGGCTTCGTGCCGTCTTCTGCGATGCGCCAACAGGGATTTTCGGTGCGGGCCCACGGAGGCCCCCCAGCATGAGCTTTTAAGTCGGGCGTGTCCCTCTCTTGGAGGATTGCTCAAAATAGTCTAAATCCGGTCGGGGGACGATTTTACTACAATTTCTGAGTATGCCTGAGCATTGTTTGACTAGTTGTTGCTTCTCTTCCAACCATGCGCCTGTAGGGGGACATGCCCGACCTAACATCAGCCTGCGCGCCGAGGCTTGGCCCCTGCGCGGCCCCCCCCAGCGCCGCGCACCAGATGTCGTTCTTGCCCAGGGCCACTCCTCGAGCGTGCGGCCAACAGGCCTAGTATTAAGTCGGGCTTCTCCCTCTACAGGGGGAATATTCACAAATAGTAAAAAAATAGTATGGGGACGATTCCTTGACTATTTTTCAGTGTTTGCGGGGCATTGTTTGTGTATGTTTTTATCTTTCGCCCAAAATCCGCCTGTAGGGGGACACGCCGGACTCAAGCCTAGTAAGGACGCGCTCCTTCATCTAGGGTGCCCCGGTGTACTTACCTCTGTGGCCCGTCCTTCGCCGTCTTCGCTGGTCGCTCGCCGCCCCAAGCAAAAATCCTACCGTTGGCCTCCAAGGTTTTGCGTCCTTGCCACTCGTCCTTCATGCACGTATGTTGACTGTAGCCGAGTCGTCGTTCAAGGTTTTCGGACGTTCATGTTGGTACCCGGCGGTCTTCCAGCATCGGGCTGCTTTGTTGCCGCTGCGCCTTGCCGAGAACGATCCGGGGGAAGCCCGGATCGTACGGTTGGCGAAGACCCGAGCTATGATTCGAAAGCCAGACCTCTTCGCTTACACAAGCACGGTACCCTTCGCCAGCGTGACCTCGAGTGCAGGTCCACCAGGGGGTCCCCCCACCATTGGCCTGCGCGCTTGGACTTGACCACCCTGCAGGCCCCGAAAGCTGCGCACCAGAGGTCACGACTTGCCCAGGGTCACTCCTGCGTGGATCCGAGGGAGGAAGGGGGGAAGGGAAAACGCCCGGCAGCTGTTCTTTTGTTTGTTGATTGTTTTGTAGTTGTCTGCCTCTGGGGGCCCTCACTTGGATCGTCAACAACGGCCAGGGATGAAGAGCTTGTTCCGAGGAAGAGCTCCAGACCTCTGGGGAGCGACGTTATGAACAAAAAGCACACAGTCGGAGGTCTGAGGAGGGAGGAGGGTAGGGAGAAGAGGAGGAGGAGGAGGAGGAGGAGGAGGAGAACGAGAACGAGGAGGAGGAGGCGGAGGAAGAGGAGGAGGAAGAAGAAAATGGGGAGGAGGAGGAGGTAGAGCAGGTGGAGGAGGCGGAGGAGGAGGAGGAGGAGGAGGAGGAGGAGGAGTGAGGGGACCCCTGTCTGGAGACTGGGTTCTCATCCCGAGTTGATTGTTGACGGTTCCCAGGCCCAGTGAGGGTCCGTCTTGTTTTTTGTTCACAGCGCGAGGTGATCAGGGAGTAGGAGGGCACAGACATCGCACATGTCGGGGAGAGGGTGGGGGACGTTATTTTGTGGTGAGAGGATTGGGCTGCTTCGCAGCGGCGCGGGGCTCCATGGGCCGGCGGCTGTTGCCGCGGGCATGAGGGCACATTGTCCCCCTTCTTCGCTATCCCTGTCTTCTTCGCGCCGACCTCGAGGTAAGCAGCAATGCCGCCTCCTCCTCTCCCCCCTTCCGAAGAATAACAGTCGTCATATTGACAAGCTTTCGGAGGTCCGCACGGGTTCCTGGATCGGCGTTGGCCGCCCGGGGTGGCGCCGCCAGCGCCGCCCGTGGCGCGCTTCTCGCGCCAGGCAGACCAGCCAGCAGAGTGCGCGCCAGGCGCATGCGTCTCTGTCGTGAGACGTTGGCGTGTAGCAGCCTCAACACGAGGACGAGGAGAAGGAGAAGGAAGAGGATGAGGAAGGAGGAGGAGTTGGCATCGTGGAATTTGAAATTCGCTGACACGCGCACCCGAGATAATGGGACCTTCGCATTGTCTGTTCCTGATGTCCATTCTTCTCTTTCGCTCCGCCTTGCAAGGACACCTCTGAGCGAGCGAACAGACAAAAGTGAACTGTTCTCCGATGGAAGAGGAACACGGTGGAGCAGCAGAAAGAGGACGAGGAAGTGGAGGACGAGAAGGATGAAGAGGAGGAAAGTGAATTTCAAGTAGGATGACGAGACTAAAATGGAGGAAGGAGGTGGGGGAGCAGGGGCAGGAGGAGGGGGATGGGTGGAATGAGGGATGGGGAGGAGGAGGAGGAGGAGGAGGAGGAGGAGGAGGAGGGAGGAGGAGGACGACGAGGACGACGAGGAAGTGGAGGACTAGGAGGATGAAGAGGACGGAGGTGCATAAGGAGTAGGATGACGAGGAGAACGAGGAGGAAGGAGGTAGGGGAGCAGGGGCAGGAGGAAGGGGATGGGTGGAGGGAGGGATGGGGAGGAGGAGGAGGAGGAGGAGGAACACCACGAGGAGGAGGAGGAGGAGGAGGAGGAGGCGGAGGAGGGCGGAGGAGGAGAAGGAGGAGGAGGAAGAGGAGGAGGGGGAGGGGAGGGGGGAGGAGGAGGAGGAGGAGGAGAAGATGCGGAGAGGAGGATGACGAGACACGCTTTCTAATCGGTGGCGCCGGCGGTCGCGGGCGCGGGGGGCGAGTCTGGCGGGGCGCGCCGCGGAGGAGAGCGGCCTCGGAGGAGAGCGGAGGGAGAGGCCCGACCGCCGAGAGGTGGCGGGCGAAGGGCGCGCAGGCGGCCTCCTCCTCCTACTCACTCCTCCTCCTCCTCCTCCCTTCGTCCTCCTCCTCCTCCCCCCCTCCTCCCCCCTCCTCCTCCCCCCTCCTCCCCCCTCCTCCTCCCCCGTGCGCCCTCGGCGCTCGGGCGGCGCCCCGGCTCTCGCCCTCGGCCTCTGGCCCGAGGCGAGCTGCCTCCAGGCCCGCGCGGCGGCCGCGAAGGGCACTGCGGGCGGCGCGCAGCAGGTCGAGGGGGAACGAAGAAGGGCAGCCGAGACGCTAGAAGAAGGACCGCTGTGGGCTCAGGAGGGGCCCGGGTGTTCGGGCCGCTCCCGGGAGTGCTGTCGTCCAGGGAGCGAAGAATGACACAAACATAACAACTCGGAAGTCTGCGCGGATTTCCTGGACCGCCTGCGCTGGACCCCCTGGCGGCGCCTCGGGCGCCGTCCCTGGCGCGCTCCGCGCGCCAGGGAGGGTGGTCCAGCGCCGATCCGAGGAATCCGCACGGACCTCCGAGTTGTCATGTTTATGTCATTCTTCGTTCCCCTCAATTAGAGGAGCACGTGGACCTTGCCGTCGAAGTTGCAGACGGACAGCGAGGCACGTTTGCATCGTCCTGTGCCAGAAGCGTGAGTCGCCTGGTAGGACTTCGCGGAGTGGGTGGAAGGTGGGCCAGACGAGAGTCCAGGCTGCAGCAAGCATGCCATAGGCCGCGTGCAGCCACGTCTTGCCGAACAACATGCGCAGGAGTGTAGGACGACGAAACACAAACACAAATACATGTGTTCCTCCAACGCGTTAAGGAGTCCAGTCAGCGGTTGCCAAGATCGAGCGGGGACGCGGGCGATCCAATTAAGTTCCAGACATCCGTGCAGACGCGCGCAGACACACACACACACACACACACACAGAAACAAACAGCCACACACACACACACACACGGTCACACACACACGCACACGCTCTCTTTGGCGGCGCTGTCTGGGTCGCACACACACACACACACACACGCACTCCTTCATTTTCTGTCTTACATGTCACACACGCACACGCACACACCTTTTTTTGTTTTCTCTCTCTCTCTCTCTCTCTCTTCCAGTCGCACACACACACACGCGAACAAAACAACGACGAGCACGACGTCGTCGCCGTTCTCGTCCGCGCCGCCCCCGCGCCGAGGACCTGCTGGCCGCCGGGCCGCAGCGCGGCCCGGCCGCGGGCCGCCAGGTGTGCCACTACCTGCGCGGCCGGCCCGAGGCGGCGCCCGCTCGCCGCCTGCACGGGGGCCTGGGCCCTGGCGCTCCGAGGGCCGAGGCTGCGGGTCCTCGGGCTCCGAGGGTCGAGCAAGGGGGGGAAGGAGTCGGCGGCGAGCGAGGGGGGGAAGCGAGGAGGCGGAGGAGGCGGAGGAGGCGGAGGCGGAGGAGCAGGAGGAGGAGGAGGAGGAGGAGGAGGAGCAGGAGGAGGAGGAGGAAGGAGGAGGAGGAGGAGGAACAGGTGATGGAGGAGTAGGAGGAGGAACAGGTGGAGGAGCAGGAGGAGGAGGAGGAGGAGGAGGAATAGGAGGAGGAGGAATAGGAGGAGGGAGGAGGAGGAGGAGGAGGAGGAGGAGGAGGGAGGAGGAGGAGGAGGAGGAGGAGGAGGAGGAGGAGGAGGAGGAGTGAGGAGGAGGAGTGAGTAGGAGGATGGGGGGGAGGAGTAGGAGGGAGGGGAGCGAGAAGGAGAAGGCCTTCTCCGAAGGCGGCGGAGCTCCCCAGAAGGCCTCGCGCCTGCGGAGAGGCTTTTTGTGCCTCTTTGGGGAGGGCCCAGAAAACGCCTCGGCAGGCCGGGGGACTTCCGAGCCTGCTGAGGAGGCATTCTCCTATTCATTTCCCCACCCCTCGCTCGCCGTTTGAGGCCCCCCTGAGTCCACAGAGTGCCTCCAGCAGCAGTTAGCGCAGTGGAAGGCAAAAGCAGCAGCAGCAGCAGCAGCAGCAGCAGCAGCAGCAGCAGCGGGAGCAGGGGGAGCAGGGGGGTAGGGGCGGGGCCTCCCTCGTGCGAGTGCGCGGCCTCCTGCCGTCGCTCTGGAGAGGGCAGGGCGAGGCAAAGTCGGAACTCCCCCCTTCCCCTCCCCCCCCCCAGGTAGTATGGGTTAGGTATGGGTGTGGTCGGGTGGGGTGCTGCTACACCTTGGCGCCCGTGCTGCTAGATACCGCGTGTTTCCGCCAGCAGCTAGTGAGTGCCGCACTAAGCTGACCGTCTCTTCGTCGAATCAGAGCGCGATCCAAAACATCCCCTGGTTTGCCTATGGTGGGTATTGTTTGTCTGATCCTCACCCCCATCCCCATCCCCATCCAGCTCTCCAGTATCCTGGCACCCCAGTTGGGGAGTCACACCTCATCACCCGAAGGGAACAGCCTACATACATAAATTTATATTTATACATGTATATATATATATAGACATACAGGGGTCAATCGGCCAATGGGGCCCAGGCCACGTTCACGGGGATAGGGGTCAGTTAAACGATGCCCACATGGCAGGTCAGCTCGTGTGGCGTTCCGGGTCTGTCTGGCGATCTCCCGACTCGCACCAGTTTCGGAGCCGTGTGGCGTCGAGGTCTGGGGGCTACAGTTTCTGCCGCGTCCGGGGCTCTCTCTGGGCGTCCTCGGGGCGGGCTGGGGTGGCGTGCGGCCACCTGGTGGACGACCCTGGCACCAGGAGGACGGGGAGGACGGGGAGGAGGAGGAGGAGGAGGAGGAGGAGGAGGAGGAGGAGGAGGAGGAGGAGGAGGTGGAGGTGGAGGACGAGGAGGAGGAGGAGGAGGAGGAGGAGGAGGAAGTGAAGGAGGTGGAGGAGGTTCAAGAGTTCTCGCCAGAATTTGGCCCTCGATTCCGGCATCCGTGACAGTCGAACGTATATCCAGGATGGCAAGCGGGTCAGGGTGGACTATGGATGGGGAGATCGGGAACATATTTTGATCAGGCGCAGGCCAGGGAACCAACGGGGCGTAATCCCCCCTGATCCTTCCGACGAAGACCTCCCAGTCGTTGCCCCCTGGCACCACTGGGCGCGGAATGTGCGCCCCAGGTGCCTGCTCCTGGTCGAACCGTCACGCGAGCGCCAGGAGAGGCACTGCAGACGCCGGGGCGAAGTTCGAGCTTCGCCACTTCTGGGCGACCGTCTTCACCGGGTCCGTCTTCGCCCGGACCTTCCCCGGCGTGACCAGAAAACTTGGTCTTCGGAGCTCAAGAGTCGGGGGCAACGATAGGGGGGGATCGGCATAGGGGGGGACGCATCGACCCCAATCGCCCATTGATCGCCGATGGGGGCCCGATAGCCGTAACGTGCCCAGGAAGGTGCGGGCTCACTATAAGAGGTCTATCGCCGATCTATCGTTGATGTATCGCCGATTCTGGGTCAAAGCATCCCCCGTATCGTTGCCCCGTATCGTTGCCCCTCATCAAGAGACGGGGCTCAATGCAAACGGGGGTCAGTGAGAGCGCCGGATCTTGCAGGATCCGGCACTGCCAGGGCTGCCTTGACCCGGGTTTGGGTGCAGAATTCTGCAGGACTTTGCAGTAGTTTGCAGGATCTTGCCAAGCCCTATTGACTTGGGTTTGGATTGACCCAGGTCAGTAGATTCCCGAGGTCCTCCCTTCGCCAGAGTGACTGTTCGTGCGGGTTCAGAAGGGGTCCCCCCCATCATCGGCTTGCGCGCTTGGAGTTGGCCTCCCCGCGGCCCCTTCATGCCGCGCACCAGAGGCCACTCGTGCCCAGGGCCGCTCTTGCGTGTGGTGTACTCCTGGCCGGAGCTCTCCAGGGCTGCTCCCCTTCGGAAGGGTGTGGGGAGGGCGGGGCGGGCGCGAGGCCGGCGCCTGCTCGACGGAGGCCCGCGCGCCGCGCAACTGCAGCTCCTGGAGCACATGGCGAGGGCGGCGGCGGCGGCCACCTCGGCGGCGGCGCAGGAGAGGGAGGAGGACCAGGCGGACGACGAGGCGCGGGCGATTTCCTGGGACAGGAGGCGGAGGAGCCGAAGGAGGAGGAGGAGGAGGAGGAGGAGGAGGAGGAGGAGGCGGAGGTGGAGGAGGAGGAGGAGGAGGAGGAGGAGGAGGAGAGGGAGGAGGAGGCGGAGGAGGGGGAGGAGGAGGAGGAGGAGGAGGAGAAGGAGGAGGAGGAGGAGGCAGAGGCAGAGGCAGATGCGGAGGAGGAGCAAGGACGAGGCGGAGGACGAGGAAGGACGCGGAGGGCGATGAGCTAGGCGGCCCGAGGCGCGGCCAGCCTGCGCCGCCGCCGAGGTGACGCGAGCGGGCCTCGCCCGCCCTCTGCCAGACGGGGTGGGTCGACGCCCCCCGGCAACACAGGCTGCAGCAGGAGGCTGCTGTCCTCCTGGTGCCACCTTCCCGGTGGCGCTAACCACCTCTCCCAGGCAACAAGCGCCAGGAGAGACGAGGAGGGCGACGAGGAGGACACTGCGCGCCCGCACAAGGTGGCCGACCTGCTGCTGCGCGGCTGCCGCAGCGGCGAGCTGGCCTTCCTCTGCGGGGGGCTGCTGTGCGCGTGCGCGCGCGACGCGGCGGTGGCGGCGCTGCTCCTCGAGGAGCGGCGGATTGCCGCGGGGAGGACGGGGGCGAGGGGGAGGACCACGGCGAGGAGAACCTCCTCCTCTTCCTCTGGGGAGGGCCTCCCTTCGAGCAGGACGAGGAGGACGTCTCTCCTCGACGAGGACTCGATGGATGAGGAGGGGGGGAGGAGGAGGAAGAGGAGGAGGAGGAGCATGAGGAGGAGGAGGAGGAGGAGGATCTCCTGCTGCCTCTCCCACTCCTCTTCCCTCTTATCCTTCACCTCCTCCTCCTCCTCCTCCTCCTCCCTCTCCCCCTCTGTCTCCTACTCCTCCTCCGCCGGTGGAGCAGCCTCCCCAACCCTCCTCTTCCTCCTCCTCCTCCTCCTCCTCCTCCTCCTTCTCTTCCTCCTCTTCCTTTCGAGGATAACGACGAGGATGTCTCGAAAGCTTGGAGAACTTCTCGGAAGGGCGGAGGACTTCGAGCCTTCTGAGACGGCCCGCCCCTTCTCACTCCCCCCCCCCCCGCTCGCCGCCAATCGGTATCATTTAGGCGACCCCTACCCCATTCCCATCCCGAGCTCGACGACCTCAGCACCCCAGTTGGGATATAGGATATACCCCTCGAAGCTCGAAGGAAGCAGCCTATATCCCCATCTATGAGGGTAAATCGGCCAATGGGGCCATGGCCACGCCGGTGGGGAGAATGGTCAGTGAAACGATGCTCAGGGATGGGGCGAGACTGCCAGGGCGCCCGCGGCCAGGCAGCAAAAAGCACACTCGCGGACGTTCAGGAGACAAGCCACCTGCCCATCTCCTCCCCGTCAAACTCGACTCCCCTGAGAACCCAGCATGGTGGTGAACGGGAGCGAGTGGGCGAGGGCACTGCGCGAGCGCCTCTATCCCAGCGCCTCGTCACTCGCACCGCTCTTCCTCCTCCTACCTCTCCCCTCGCCTCTCCTGGCTCCCGGCGTGGCGCCGCAGAATTTGGCGGTTGAGCTCGTATGGTTATGCCTTCTTTGGTCCCCGAGTCCAGGGCCATTGCTTGTTTTCTGGTTCATGGCTTAGGTCCCCGGCTCATGTGCCACATTCCTCCTCCTGCTCCTCGACCGCTTGCCCAGGCAATAATCGTCACGGGTAGTTCCTTATGCCAGAGTCTCTCTATCTACTGAATTTGTCTGCCCAGGCCGGCGCTCACAGCAGGCAGCAACATTTTCTCGGCAGCACCATGTCATTGGATCGCCGCGGTTTCGTCCTCCTCGTTCTCCTTCTTTTCCCTCTCCCTCTCCTCATGCACGGTCTCCCCATGCACGGAAATATTCGGACAATAATTGTCAAGGGTAGTTGTTGGTGCCATGTTGTTGCCTCCCAATTTAAGATCTTCTGCGCGAGTTTGCATATTGCAGGTCGGCTCTGCGCGAGGTTCCCTTGCCAGTATGTGACGCTCGGCTCTGCCGGATACTCGGACAATAATTGTCAAGGGTAGTTATTGGTGCCATGCTGTTGCCTCCCAATTTAAGATCTTTGCGCGAGTTTGCATATTGCAGGTCGGCTTGGCGCGAGGTTCCCTTGCCAGTATGTGACGCTCGGCTCTGCCGGTATGACGTTCTTCAAGGCTACGGGTTAGCGGCAATCACTTCAAACATGGGCCAGGTTGGATTTAGATTTGACATCCGTATAGAGGGTGCGTGGGGAGGCGGCAGGGCACAGTCTCCCGTGATGATGTCCCTCTTTGGGAACGTGTTTACATCTTTGTTCGCGGCGCATTGCGTCTCGCGTTTGTCGCTAGAAGCGGTGAAACACTATTTGGAAAGCCCATTTGGAACGACCATTTTCAACGGCGATGTGAAGATGATACCCAGTGCTTGGTCGATGCCCCTTGCCGATGTGTATCGCTCGGTCAGAGAGAAGGAGGGAAGAGGCTCCGCCGCAGAAGCCGGGAGGAGGGGGTTGAGGAGGAAGAAGAGGAGGGAAGGGCGCCCGCTGCCCAAGGCAGGAAGAGGCCAGGGAGGCAGGAGAACGAGCGCCCGCTGCCCTAGGCAGACGGGCGGCAAGGAAGGAAACAAGAGTTGCTGCACAAGACAGGAGCGGCAAGGAAGGGACTGCACCTGATGCAGAAGACAGAAGGGGCGACGCTTACTACTACCACAGCTGGGTCATCCCGACGGCCCTGTAGTTCCTCCGTTCCCCCGCATGAAGGTTTGCGGCAATCATTTCAAACATGGGCCAGCTTCAATCTGACATCAGGATGGAGGTGCGTTGGGAGGTGGCAGGGGGTCATAAGGGCTGGAGGAGTGCTTGGGCTTGACCAAGTAAACTACGCGCCAAGCACCACAAACAGGCCAAAACCAACGTGGAAACGAACCAGGCGACTTCTGCGATAGAGCCTAGAAGCACTCGAGAGTGCGCCCGACGTTGCATTTTACGTTGGGTGGAGCTCCCGATCTCCCCTTGCTTTGGCCCCTCGCCGCATTTGTCAAGCTTCCGAGCCCTCCTCCTGTTGTTTCTCGTTCTTCGTTTCTCATATAGGTTCTCTTCCCCTCTTCCGCTACAACGGGGTAGTTTGTTAGTCGCCAGCCACGTGACACGTGACACGGCGAAAGCAAAATAGAGTTATTCACAACGACCCCAAGCGCACCCAACTTCTACAGGTTCCTGACAGCCACGAAATGGTATCATGTAGCTTCTATCATTATTTTGTGTACCTATCTCCTCCTGGGCCAGCATCTAAACATTTTTCGAGTTCTCGTCCAGACTCCCGCAGTATTGCCCGTGGGGCTTCTAGATTTGCCACTCATGTGCTTCTACACGAAAGGTCCGTGCCGAATGCGCTCGACTAGACCGTAGGCGCATGCGAAGCTTGCGCCCGCCACCTTTTTGAGCACCCCTCTTCGGCCTCCTCCTGGGCCTTCCCGCAGCCTCTCCTCAGGCGCCTTGCTACGCTTCAAGGTCTCCAGGCTCTCTTGCTGCCCCGCGGCGGCCAGGGAGGCACGGCCGAGAGCGGATGGGCGAGGGCCACTAAAATTAAGTCGGGCGTGTCCCTCTACAGGAAGAGTATTCAAAAACAGTCAAAATATAGTCAGGGGGCGATGTTTATTGCATTTGTTTAATTATTTTTGTGTATGTGTTAACACGCGTTTTCATTTGTTGCCCAAAATCCGCCTGTAGGAGGACCCGTCCCACCTAACACTAGAAACACCGGAACTCCCAGCAAGCATCCTGAGCGAATCGCTCCACGGCAGTTTTGCGAAGGCATTGCGTCCGGTGCCGCCGACCCTGAAGGCGGGACTTCCCCTGGGGTCCCCGCTGGCGACGACGACGACGATGACGACAGCGTTTTCCACACGCCGAAGGGAGCTTCCGGAAAGCATTCTGAGCTAATCGCAACACGGCACTATTGCGAAGGTTTGCCTTCCCCAGCCTCAGGGCCCACGCCCAGGCTCGTCTTGGCCCCGGAATTGCGAGGTCAAGCCATCTGCGACGGTCAGGGCGCCCGTGGGAGGCCCGGAACAGGAATCTCTATAGTTGCCGTTTGCCGCTTGGGGCAAGCATTAGGTCGGGCCTGGAGGAGTATTCAAAAATAGTAATATTCCGACGGAAGGACCCCACATGATCATCTGTTTAGTTTGCCCTTATCCGTTTTGTCCTGGCCATGGCAAACACGCTCCTCTCGCCCCCCCTCTGCCCTGAGACAAGGGGTTATTCCCCTGCCCCCGATTCGGCCGAGGGTGAGTTACCACCCCCGGCCCGGACGCAAAAGGGTTTCCCCCGTGCGCCCGATTCAGCCGACGATGGGTTACCACCGCCAGCCAGGAGACAAGGGGTTACCCCTGCCCCCGATTCGGCCGACGATGGGTTACCACCGCCAGCCCGGAGACAAGAGGTTACCTTTGCTCCCGATTCGGCCGAGGATGGGTTATCACCGCCAGCCCGGAGACAAGGGGTTACCCCTGCCCCCGATTCGGCCGACGATGGGTTACCACCGCCAGCCCGCAGACAAAGGGTTACCCCTGCCCCCGATTCGGTTGAGGATGGGTCACCACCCCCAAGCCCGGACGCAAAGGGCTACCCCTGCGCCCGATTCGGCCGCCGATGGGTTACCACCGGCGGCCCGGAGACAAGGGGTTACCCCTGCCCCCGATTCGGCCGAAGACGGGTTACCAGCCCCGGCCCGGACACAAGGGGCTACCCCTGCGCCCGGCCGCTGTCTCGTCGCCGTCGTCGTCAGCACCTCAGTCGCCCTTATGGGCACGCAGGCCCATGACAACAACAATTTTGCCGACGACCAGCTCAGACGAGGCTACCCGCACTGCGCTCACAGACGAAGCTCCCGCCTGATACTTCTACTTCCCCCGCTTTCTGGCCGCAGGAGCTGAGGAGCCCTTCCTCCGTATTCGCAGTGACGAAAGTCACAGGAATCCGATGACCCGCTCGGATTACCAACATGAAGTGCGGGACCCGTCATGGCGCAGAGTCGCCGCGCAGGGAGCTGGAGGCCTAAGTTTTGGCCCGACAGGCGGGAGCCATAGGGAGGGGGCTCCCGCCCAAGATTTCTTCACAATTCATTCACAGCGCCTGAGACTTCCCCGCAACTCACTCACAGACGAGGCTCCCGTTTAATACTCCCCCCAAATTCAGGCCTGAGGAGCCCAACAGTGAAGACAGTTACACGTTTCGGATGACCCGTTCGGATTACCAACATGAAGTGCGGGACCCACGGGAACGGGGCTCCCGCCTGAGATTTTTTTACAAGTCACTCACAGACGAAACTCCCGCTTGATACTACCTCCAAAATCAGGCCTTGGAAACCCAAGAATGACGACAGTTACACGTTTCGCCGCTCGGATTACCAACAAGAAGCGCGGGGCCCATACGGAGGTGGTTCTTGCCTGAGATTTCCTTACAATTCACTGACAGATAAAGCTCCCGCTTGAGATTTCATCCATATTCAAGCTAGGAGGTGAGTGATGACGAAGGGATGAGTGGATGAATGAGTGAGTGAGTGGGTGAGTGAGTGAGTGGGTGATGATGATGATGAGGAGGAGGAGGAGGAGCGTGGGTGATGCGTGACTACGTGATCATGAAATCATGATTGTGACGATGATGAGGATGATGACGATGATGACGATGAGTGGTGATGTTGATTGATGATGGTGGTGATGATGATGATGAATGTGATAATGTTGGCGATTCATCGAATGATGCTGTTGTTGGTGATGATGATAATGGTGTGAGTGTGAGTGAGTGTGATGATTATGATGATGGTGACGATGGTCAATATGATGATGAGTACTGACGATGAGTGGTGATGATGATGATGATGGTGCGTGAAAGGGGAGAGGGGTGGGAGGTGATGTGAGGTGAGGTTCCCGCGGGAGGTGTCCAGAGACAACAAGAACCCCACTTTGGATGTAGGGAAAATACATTGGGGACGATGTTTCAATATTTGGCATCATATGTGGGTATGTTTTAATTTTTTCCAATATTTAACTGTAGGAGGGCACGCCCGACCTAAGGCAAGCATTCCTAGTCCTGGTTTGTCCGGCAAGCCCGAGTAGCAGGTAAGCCGCAAACAGCCGGTAAACCTCGCAGAGCCGGTTACCAGTAAGCCCACGTAAGAATTTGTTTCAGTGTCGTCGTTGTTTTGTTTGCCCCCCCCCCCGGGCTGACTCTAACAGCAGTGCCACTGGTCTTCCATGAGGCGGCCTTTGTCCGGAAACAATTCCCGAGTTTCCTCCTTCCTCCTCTGCCCCCCGTTCTCGTTCCCATTCCTCCATCCCCCTCCTCCTCCTCCATCCTCCTAGTTCCCCTCCTCCTCCTCCTTTTCCGTTTCCTTTCCCCCGTCTCCTTATCCTTCTCCTTTTTCCCCTCCTCCTCCTCCTCGCCCTTTGACCCCCCCGACGATGCGCCGAAGGCGACGAGGATTAGGAATTGTGGTGGTGGTGGTGGTGGTGGTGGTGGTATCGTTTTCTCGGACCCTGTCTCGTTTTCTCGATTTCTCGGCCCCTGGATCGTTGTCTCGTTTTCTCGGACCCAGGTTCGTTTTCTTGTTTTCTCGGCCTCGTCTTCTCTGACCCTTATTCGTTTTCTCGTGTTTTCGGCCCTGGGTCCTGGTCTCGTTTTCTAGGACCCTGGTTAGTTGTTTCGTTTTCTCGTGTTCTTGTTTTTTGGCTTTTGGGTCGTGGTCTCGTTTTCTCGTGCCTGGGTCGTTTTCTCGTGCTCTCGTTTTCTCGGCCCTTGGCTCGTGTTCGTTTCCTTGTTTTCTCGTTTTCTCGGCCCCTGGGTCTTGGTCTGGTTTGTTTTCTTGTTTCTCGGCCCCTGTGTCGTGGTTTGTTTTCTCGGACCCCGATTCGTTCTCTCGTTTTCTCCTTTTCTTGGCTCCTGGGTTGTGGTCTGGGTCTCGTGTTCTCGGACTCTGGTTCGTTTTCTCGGTTTCTTTGCCCCCGTGTCGTGGTCTCGTTTTCTCGGACCCTGCTTCGTTCTTGTTTTCTCGATTTCTCGGCCCCTGGGTCGTGATCTCGTTTCTCGGGCCCTGCTTCTTTGCCTCGTTTTCTCGATTCCTTGGCCCCTGGGTTGTGGTCTCGTTTTCTCTGACCCTCTCTCGTTTTCTCTAATTCTCGGCCCCTGGCTCGTGGTCTCGTTTTCTCAGACCTTTGTTAGTGGTCTCGTCTTTTTCTGCCCCTGGGTCGCTGTCTCGTGTTCTCTGACCTTTGGTACTTGTCCCGTTTTCTCCGATCCTGGTTCGATTCCTTTTTTCTTCGGCCTCTGGGTCGCGGTCTTGTTTTCTCCGACCCTCGTTCATTTCCTTGTTTTCTCGGCCCCTGGGTCGCCGTCTCGTTTTCTCCGACCCTGGTTTGTTTCCTCGTTTTCTCGGCCCCTGGGTCGTGGTCTCGTTTTCTCTGACCTTGCTTTGTTTTCTTGTTTTCATCTCCTCTTGCTCTTCTTCCCCCCGTGTCTCCACTGCCTCCCCAGCCAGCTACCCACGGCAACCAGCAGGGACCCTTTAACCGGCAAGGCCGCGGTAACCGGCAAGGCGGCGGCGGGAAACGGCAATCCCACGGTTATTGGTAGGGGTTGCCGGCAAGGGCATTCGGTACCGGAAAGGCGGATGCCCCACGCGGTAATTATAAAGATGTTTGCCAAAGGGGCCCAGTAGCGTCCAGAACCTCGATTCTCGGTCCTCCCCCCCTCCTCCTCTGCCTCCCCTCCCTCCTCTTCTTTCTCCTCCTCCTCCTCCTCCTCGACGTCCCCGAGCTTCTGGATTTGTGTGTAGTGTCGCTGCTTGGCATGGACAGTTCTGGTTCTCTCGAAGCTGTCGAGTGGTGTCGCCTCGAGCGCAGCAGAGGGGGCCAGACTGGCACAGGCCCAGGGGGATCTCGGGATCACCCCTCGTCATGCTTCATATCCGCAAGCCCTCGCAGCTGCAACGGAGCTTGCTCCATTTCCTTTCCCACCCCCTCTTCACCCTCTCCTTGACTAGCCGCGGGAACGAGGGCACCCCTCCCCTTTCTTCTCACCTGCCCTCGGGCTCAGGAAAAGGCCCCCAGCTGCCGAAAATGACAAGCAACCGTCCGACGCGATTTTTCGCGACGCGAGGAGGTGCGGCGTTCGGCTTCTACTCGGGTTTTGCGGCCGATGGCGGCGAGTCGGGCGCCCCCGGAACGCTCCCAGCGAGGCGCAGCAGCAAGGAGGCACCACGAGGCTGGAAGAAGCCCCCCGCAGGAAAGCACCGCCTCCCTCTCCTCTCCTCCCTCTCGTCCCCTTCCTTCTCCACCTCCGCAGTGCTGCGCACTGGAGTCTCCGGACTCGCCTTCTCTTAGGCCGCTTCCAACCCAAGGTTGCCACGCACGCTTCTTCTGACCTGGACTCGCTTCTTTGAAGCCGCGCACGCGTGCGGCCGGAGTGCTCCAAGTAAACCGACAGGAGTGTCCGAAGGCACGAACGACGACGATCAGGGCCCGTCCTTCGCCGCCGGTGCCGCCCCTGCCCGAGGAGGGCGTTCCGCTGAGGCTGGCGCGCACGGCGCGCGGGGCGAGCTGCTTCGAGGCGTCGGGCTGCGCGGCAGACGTTTAGGGCGGTCAAGAGGGGGGTGATGACCAGGAGGGGGGGGGACATGACTGAGCGGAGGGCCGTTTCAGACACCGGTAGTTGGCCTTAAGGGTGCCCCTCGTCGCCACGGTGGGACGCAGCTCGGAAAGCTGGTGCGTCTGGACCCCAGGATGGGTCTTGGGACCGATTGTGAGCCGATGTTGAGTGTTTGGTGTCTCAGCTCGCCCTTCTGCGAATGACCTGGTCCGTGACCACTCTCCTTATTTCAACACGTCCCTTGGCCCCCCCTGGGCCGCGCAAGGGCCACGGGATCTGCGACCCCCTCTCGTGGACGCCTCCGAAGATAGGAGGGGGGGTCGACCCAGGCGTCCGACGTCCTCGATTCGTTGCTCGACCCTCCACCTTCCTCGGTCCTCGATCCTCCTCCCTCGTCGATCCTCGAGCACCTGCCTCCTCCCTCGGCGCGCGAAGGGGCTGTGTTAGGCGTGAGCCGGGCCTGTCTCTCACAGGGGGAATATTAAGAAATATTTTTAAAAATGATTTGGGGACGATTTTCTGACAATTTTGGAGCGTTTTGGGATAATTGTTTGAGTTGTTTTGATATATATCTATATATATAATTTTCCGTCCAAAATTTCCCTGTAGGGGGACAGGCCCGATCTAAGGGTAGGCGCGACCCAGACATCACACGCCCTCGACTCGGTTCTCGGTCCGAGACGTCCGGCGAGCGAGCGAGCGAGCTTTGCGCCAGACGGCGCGCGAGCAGGGGGGAGCAGAGCGAAAGAGTCGGGGCGAAACGGGTTTGGGCCGTCTTCGGCCTCCTGGGGGTCGCCGGCGGACTCCGTGGCCGTCAGAAGACGGCTCAGGAGGAACAGCCGGCCCTGGAACTAAGTCGGGCCTGTCCCTCTACAGGAGGAACATTCAAAAATTGTGTAAAAATGGTCTGGGGACGATTCTTGAGACTACTTGGGAGTTTTTCGGGGTACTGGTAATTTTTCGCCCAAAATCCGCCTGCAGGGGAACATGCCAGAGGTAAGACTACGGAGGCCCAGCATTCAAAACAAAATCGAGGCGCCAGATCATGTCTGGGCCCGTCGACCCTCCTCGATCCTCGGTGCTCCTCCTCCCCTCCTCGACCCTCCTCGATCCTCGATCCTCCTCGATCCCCCTGGACCCTCCTCGACTCTCCTCGATCCTCGATGCTTCTCATCCCTTGTCGATCCTCGATTAGATTCTCCTCTTTTGGTGGCGCGCAGAGGCGGAGAAAAGGAGAAGGAGGAGGAGGAGAAAGGAGGAGAGAGGGGGAGGAGGAGAGAGGGGGAGGAGGAGAGAGGGGGAGGAGGAGGAGGAGGAGGAGGAGGAGGAGGAGGAGGAGGAGGAGGAGGAGGAGGAGGAGGGGAGGAGGAGGAGGAGGAGGAGGAGGAGGGGGAGGAGAGAGGAGGAGGAGGAGGAGGAGGAGGAGGGGAGGAGGAGGAGGAGGAGGAGGAGGAGGAGGAGGAGGAGGAGGAGGAGGAGGAGGAGGAGGGGGGCAGCGGCCTTTCACCGTGAGGGGTAGAGGTACGTCTTCAGATCTTGTTCAGTCTCTGGGGGCCCTCACGGGGCCAGGCACCGTGAGATGGCCTAATTCAAAGAAAAACGCCACAAACATAAGTTTGTGGCGCTCCGCGCGGATTTCGTGGATCCGCGCTGGGCCCCCTTGGCGGCGCCTCTGGCGCCGCCCCTGGCGCGCTCCGCGACGCCGGGGAGGGGGTTCCAGCGCGGTTCCAAGAAATCCGTGCGGAGCGCCAAATGTATGTAGTTGTGGCGGTTTTTTTTCTTTTTCTAATAATGAAGCTCTGTTGCCCGGAAAGGGGTCCCGACCTGCGGGCAGCCACATAGTGTTTCTCTTCGTTGGCGGTCCAGGGGTCAGGTGAGGACCTCCAGAGGCCGAAAAGGGCAAGCGTTCTTCCGTCGTGAGCTTCTCACGACGCGCGGCTTTTCACCCAGATAAGCCTCGCATCGGACACAATCGAGGTGGCCGATTTGTCACACGTCTATTTTGTTCTCTGGAGGCTAGTTTCGGGGCTCCCCGGCTGCCAGCAACTTGCTCGGGGATGGGGGATGGGAAGGAGTTGAGAGATCCGGGGAACCACGCATCGGGAACGTCGAAGTGCCAGATGTTTTGGTAGATCTACCGCCCATGAAAGATAGCGAATGTTATAATTCCTCTCGCTTTGCGGGGTGCACGTCCGGAGCACGTACAGTCACGTCGTCGCGGGGCCTCTTGGGAGCCTCCTGGGGGCTTCCTGGAGGCCTCTTGGGAGCTTCTTTGGGCCTCTTGGGGGCTTCTTTGGGGCCTCTCCCCCCCTCCTTTTCATACTCCCTCCCCATCTTCTCTTCCAGCGCCGGCTCTAATCATGCGCGCCGCCGTGACCAACTTCCACCTGGCTGGCGCTGCGCCGTCGTTCGCCCAGGGGGGGAAATATCATTACGCTCCAGTCGTTGTGTGACCTTATGGGGGCTTCTTTGAGGCCTCTTGGAGGCTTCTTGGGGATGTCTTGGAGGCCTCTAGATTTTTTTGGGGAGTTCCTTGGGGGCCTCTTGGGGGCCTCTTCGGGGCCTCTTGGGGGCATCTTGGGCCGTCTTGGGGCGTTTTTGCGCCGTTCCGCTCCTTCGGAGGCCGTCTTGGGGGCCTCTCGCGGCCGCCTTGGGGTTCTCTTGGGGTCCTCTTGGGCCGTTTCAGGTTTTTTTTTGGACCGCCTTGGGGGCCTCTTTGAGCCGTCTTGGGGCCCTCCTGGGCCGTTTGGGGCCCTCTTTGGAGCCTCTGGGGGCCTCTTGGGGACGTCTTGGAGCCGTCTTTGGGCGCTCTTTCGCCGTCTGGCACTTCGGAGGCCACTTTGGAAGCCTCTCGCGGCCGCCTTGGGGCTCTCTTGGGGTCCTCTGGGGCCGTCTTGGATTCTTCTTGGGCCGTCTTGGAGGTTTTTTTGGCCGTCTCGGGGCCCTCTTGGGCTGTTCTGGGCCCCCCTTGGAGGCCTCTTGGGCCGTTTGGGGGCCTTTTTGGAAGCCGCTTGGGCCGTCATGGCCTTCCGAGAGCCGAAAAAGGCGAGAACGTTGACATTGTCCCAATACTATAGGAAAATCAAAGATTTTGGCCTCCGGAGGCGCTCTCGGGAGTCTTCTTGGGGGCCTCTTGGACCTTTTTGGGGGCCTCCTGAGCCCTCTTAGGGCCATCTTGGGCCGTCTTGAGGCCAGCTTGGGCTGTCTTGGGGCGATTTTGGGCCGTCTTGAAACCTTCTTGGGGCCCCAAGAGGCCCAAGAGGCCGAAATTGCTGAATTCTTATCGGTTTTTGCAGGTTTTTGGTCCCACAAGGGGCCCTCCACCTTTGGGTCGACGGAAGTGGCGCGACTCCGGGGGGATTAGGGGGAGACATCATAATGTAACACAATACAATACGTGGGCAATCATTGGATACATTGGATACGTTGCATTAGGGCTCCCGCTCCGCTCCGCGACCTGCCTCCGGCAACACGTCACTTCCGGACGTGGATTCTATAGGCTTACGCCACATCCGCCGACCCCATATAAACTACTGCGCCTCCAGAGCTGCATTTCACGAGGCTTGTCCGAATCATGACACGGCGCTCGACATCGGTCCTGTTGCCTCGTTGCTGTTTCCGTACCTTTTGGTGCTCTTTTGTGGCCTTTTGGTGGCATCTTGGCCTGTCTGCAGGCCATATCAGGCCGCCTCGAGGCATCTTGGGCCAAGTTTTGGGGCCTCTTGGGGGCTTCGTGGGGGCTTCTTGGAGGCCTTCGAGGTTCTCTTGGAGGTCCCTCAGGGCCTCTTGGGTTGTTTTTGGGCCAGGCTGGGGGCGTCTTGGGGCCGAAGGCTCGAAAAGGTGCCCCCTGGGGTCTGGGGGCCCTCTTGGGCTGTCTTGGGGGCTTCGGGGGCTGTTGTTGGACCCTCTGGCCGTCTGGGGGCGATATTGAAGGTTTCTTCGCCTGTCTGGGACGTCGTGAAAACTGAATAGGCGAGCGTGCGAAAAATGCTGTTCTTCGAAGGGCACGGGATGAGTTTTGTTTTTTAGGACCCCCTCGAGGCCCATCTTACGGGCCTCTTGGGGCGTCTTGGCAGCTTCGGAGGCCGCCTGGAGGCCATCGTGGGCGTCCAGGGCGATATTTCGGCGAATCGTGGCCCCCTGGGACCGTCTGGGGAGCGTTTTGGTGCCTTCTTGGTCAGTTTTGGGGCCCCCCGCTCCCCCGTGACGCGTTCGGTCCGGGGTCGCGCTGGGCGAAGGGGGGGGGCGAGTTGCCGGTTTGGGGTTCTTTGGGGGGGGATTATGGGGGGGGGGGGGGGGATAATGTCACATGCCTAGAGACCCACAAGGGGTCGGCGGATTTTCCGACCTACCTTAGCCTTGATCACCAGAGCGAACCTCGAGCTCCAAGAGAATACCGAAACCGGAGGGTGTTCCCGTGTCGGGCCCTGGGAGGCCATACTCGTTCGACACTGTTTCGGTACGTCTCTGGGTGCTCGGAATTTGTTTCTGGGATGCGGTCATTCCGTGCGCTGGGGTGGGTCCTGAGGGAGCGGGGTCCTGGAGGCCCCGTCGGGCTCCCAGGCAGAGCCATCGAGTCCAGCACCTGTTCCCACTATGCAGCAGGGACTCGGCCACGAGAAACCTTCCACGAGAAACCCAACCCTGAGACCCCAGGACGTCCCTTGCCTTCTGGTGCGGGAACGTCACGCGTTCCATAGCAAGACCATCGAAGCCCAGGAAACCCAGGGCACCCTTTGAGGCAAGGAGGGTGTTTCTTGGCCCGAGTCCCCATTGTAGGACTCCGTTGACGCATACATCTTCGAGGGAGGCTCGACATGCAGGATCTTGGCCGCACTCCGCCTTTTCGTTTTCGGCCGCGTCGACGGCCCTCTTGACCACGGTTGGGCGCAGGTCGAGACGTTGGCCAGGACGCACCCCTGAAGGGGGGTGGCCGTGCCTTCTTCAGAAGGTCGCCCCGCTACCCCAGGGGGGCTTCTCGGAAGCCCCCCTGCCCTCTGCGGAGCCCTCTCGGAGACCTCTGGCCATCGGCCTCTGCTCGGGAGCACTCGACATACTTTTTCCGCAGACTCGAATGAGAAGCCGATTCTGGGGTGAATCAATGTTGTAGTCGATCCCCTTCTCGATCTCCGAGAAGCCCCCCTGCCTGCTCCGAAGGCAGCTCCCTTCCCCCGTCGCCCCACCCCCGGCCATGATCCGCTCAGAACGGCCACAAGGGCCGGCTCGAGCCACGTCCGGCCGTGGCCGCGAGGCTACCACCCCCAGGATGCCCCAACTATCCAGGAAGCTCGCCGACGCCCTCCCTCCTCCCCACCTGCTCCGCAACGCCTGCGTGTACCTCGACTGTCCTCGCGCCGCCCGCGCACGAGCGCGCGACTCCGCCCCTCGCCCAGGGAGGAAGAGGACGCGGAGGAGCAGGAGGGGAGGGCAGAGCCCGGCTGCGGCGGACGCCGAGGCGGGTGGAGCACGTCGACGCTCCTCGAGCCCTCCCATCCCTGCCCTCCCCCCCCCCCCCTCCCTCCCTCCCTCCCCTCCCTCCCTCCCCTCCCTCCCTCCCTCCCTTCCCTCCTCCTCCTCCTCCTCCTCCTCTCCTCCTCTTCCTCTCCTCCTCCTCCTTTTTTCTTTTCCTCCTCCTTCTTTTTTTGTTTTTCTTCCTCCTCCTCCTCCTCTCCTCCTCCTCCTCCTCCTCCTCCTCCTCCTCCTCCTCCTCCCTCCTCCCCCCCCCTCCCCCTCCCTGCCCCCCCCCCCCCCTGGTCCCCTCCCCTCCCTCCCTGCGCCGCCGCCGAGAGGTGGCCACCACGGCCCTCGCCACGCTCCAGGAGGTGCTGGTGGGCGGCGCGCAGGCCTCTGTAGGCGCCGGCTTCCTGCCCCCCCCCTTCCAGGGGGCAGCAGCCCTGGAGAGCTTCGGCCAGTCAGGCGATCGCAAACATGGGGTCACGGGGGCGTGGATTAGCGACGGGTCCCGTTTCCATGGGATATCGCGGATTTCCGCCGCCGAACGAGGCGGCACTGGCAGCATTTTGGGGAGGGCATTTCCCCGATCCATGGATTTGGCGACCGTGCGCCAAATCCATGGATCGATAAAGACATTCGTGCAATCAAAGAATTGTGGCGGGCGGTAAGATGGTTTACGCAGGCACTTAGTTATGGATTCCTTCATCGTACCTTTGCAGGGGGAGTTTTTTCCCCTCAGAAAGAAAGCACCGAAGTTGTGGTTCCCCTCAGCTGATCGAGGACCGAGGTTATCTAGCCATCTTTGGGCATTTTCGTGGACATGGCCAGATCCGCCACGGCTGAATCCGCTCCCCCAGGAGGGGGGAAGCATTTGGAGTTTCGGCCAGGAGCGAGCCCAGGTCTCTCACTGGAAGCTTGGTAGAGTTATCACTTCTTGAAGTTCCGTGCATGTTTCGGATGCCTCCCCCCTCCAGTCCCCATTCAGTTTTTGTTTCATTGAAGTGCCCTTCCCGGGGCTCGCACCCTGTGTTTTTTTCCTTAAGTAAGGGAAAGTCTTGGACCTCAGATTGTGTCTTTGCCCCCTGATGTGCCATAATAACGGCTCCCGCCGGATACTTTCTCACAATGTATGGAGACATGCGGTTTTCGTTTAGGATCCTTAACATGTTATTCTGGAATCGCGCTCTCGCCTGAGACGTCCTCACGCTTTATTGCGAATCGTTGTGTCCGCGCTCTGAAATCGCGCTCTCGCTCGGGACATCTCGCAATTTTCTCAGGAACCGCGCTCTCGCCTGAGATTTCCCTGCCGTCTCCCCTTGCTCACTGCTGATCCCTCTTGCTAATTCCTTTCGTCCTCCATAATAATCTCCCTCCCTCCCCTCCGTCTTGCCTGTTCTCTTCCTCCTCGCCTCCCCCCTTCTCCATACTTCTCTTCTTCCTGTTTTACGCGCTGCGCCAATAATGCGTGCCAGGGACAAAAGGGGGTAGGAGAGGCGGGTGCGATCAGAGACGAAGAGGGCGGGTATCGAGGGTTTGGGAGATGCTGCTGCATGGCACGCGAGCATCAGGCAGCAGACAGTCAAAACAGGTGTTGCTGGGGACTCCCAGGCCCCCACTCCGACTGGAGACGCCTCCCTGCTTCAGCAGCCGAGCGCCCCGCTGTTGCGGGGGACTCCCAGGCCCCGATCTGGCTTGAGGCGCCCTCCTGCTCTCCGATCGCTCTCGCGCCCGCCCTCTCCTCCCGGCTGCCTTCCGAGGGCCCGCGTTTGGACCTGGATTCTGCGGGCGCAGATCCCATCTCCTTCATCCTCCTCCCACCCTTTCCTCGTCCTCCTCCTCCTCCTCCTCCTCCTCCTCCTCCTCCTCCTCCTCCTCCTCCTCCTCCTCCACGGCGCCTGGCAGCGCGAGGGCGGCCGGGTGCGGCGCGGGCGCGGAGGCGTGGGGCGTTCTTCCCCGGGTTGCGAGCCGCGGCGGCGGCCCGCAAAGCGGGGAGAGTTCCCGGAGTCGCGAGGGGTCGGCCAAGGTTCGGGCCGAACGAAGGTGGGGGATGGGGCAAAAGGGGGGGGGACGGGGCCAAGGGGGGGGGGGATGCGAAGTCTGCCGCATGCAGCTGGTTTCGGCCCCGCCGCCGGACCCACTCCTCGACACGCGGGCGCCTCCCAGCGCCGGGAGTCGCCGGGAAAATCAGCTGCGTGAGCTGATTCTCAAACCCCCCCTCTGTTATCCCCCCCTTCGCCCGGCCCGACAAGGTGCAGGCTCCAGTGCTCCCGGGAGGGAACTCAATTCCCCGATTCACGCATGAAGTGGGTGAACAAACCAGGTCCGCTCCAGATGTCTTTTCCAGCGGCAGGGAATGGTGTGTTCAGTACGCCCCCCCGTGCGTCTTGTTCGCTTTTCTGTGCGGTCATCTTGCAGTCACCAGAGGCCCGAGGTGTCTTCGGTGTCTCTTGGGCTTGGTGGCCACACTCAGATAGACTGCTGAAGCGTGAGGGAAGGAGGGGGGGGGGTGAGAATCGGCACGAACGAAATGGGTTCGGAAAGAATGAGTACAATGCCCAAAGTTTTTGTTCATTTTGAACTGGACTCGCGGTCGGTCTCGCCGCGGCCTGTGCCCATTTGAAACAGAAGGCCGCCTGCCCAACAGCGGCCGCTGTTGGTTTGGGACAACATTTGCTGTTGGGCATTGTACCCATTCTTTCCGTACCCATTTCGGGCGTCCAAAGAGGAGGGGGGAAATGAGGCGGAGAGAGGCGGTGGGGAAGGAGGGGTGAGGAGTTCCCACCCCTCGTGCCTCCCAGTGTGCCCTCCTCTGCGGGCCCAAACGGCTTGTGGTTGGCCCGCTGCTGAAAGTTACAGGAATTTTGGAGATTGGCGCAACCGGATGGGGCAGGGTGGAAAGGGTCGGGATCCTTGACACGGGGGTCAATGCAAGCGGGGGTCAGCCAGAGCGCCCGTTCTTGCAGGATCCTGCAGGGGCAGGGTCGCATTGACCCGGGTTTGGGTGCAGGATCCTGCAGGATTTTGCAGGATCTTTCGCATTGACCCGGGTTTGGGTGCAGGATCTTGCAGGATTTTGCAAGGCCTGACTGACCCGGGTCTGGGTTGACCCGGATCCGAAAATCCCCGAAAGGGGCAGAAGGAGTGAGAATGGAGGACAGGGAGGGGGGAGGCAACAGGGAAGAGGAGGGGGGAATGCAGGGTCGACGTCGATCCGATCGATCCGATTCGACGTCGCTTCTGGCTGGCCCTCGTTTTCGTCGTTCGGGGGAGGTGTGCGTTGTATTTGTTCAGATCTCCTTGCCAACATCCCCCGTCACAAGGGGCGTCCAAGAATCCAAGACGGGGGGAAGAATCGTGGCCCCCTCGTCTTCTTTCCATGCTTCCCCGTGCCCACCCCCTCGAGCGCGCACGTGCCGCGGGCCACGATGCGCTGACCAGAGCGCTGTTCCCGAGTTCGGGGGGCCTCTCGGTGTAAACCGTGAGGAGGCATCGAGCCAAAGCCCTTGTCATTGTGGCTGGGCCTCCACCAACTCGACTGAATTACGAGGAAGTCTCCAGCAAGAGCGCTGTTTCTGGATTCCGGGCCCCTCTGCCCAGCACATCTCGGAGTAGATCGTGAGGGGGCATCGAGCGGGAGCCCTTGTCGTCGCAGTTGGACCTCCACCAAAGTGACTGAATTGCGAAGACTTCTCGAGCGAGACCGCCGTTCCTGAGTTCGGGGGACTCTGCCCAGGGCCTCTCCGTCCTCCTCCTTCTCCTCCTCCTCCTCCGCCTCCGCCTCCGCCTCCTCCTCCGCCTCCGCCTCCTCCTCCCCCTCCTCCTCCTCCTCCTTCTCCTACCCCTCCTCCTCCTTCTCCTACCCCGTGCTCCTCCTACCCACTCCTCCTCTCGAGGTTTTCGGACGTTCTCGTCTGGCGGTTTCCCAGCCTCGGGGTGCGTTCCAGCAGCTGTGCCTCGTCGACGGCCGGCTCAGGCTTTCCGCGGGTGTGCGGATCGTCCCCAACGGCGCAGGAGGCGCGAGTTATGGCCCGAAAACCACCAGGCGTCGAAGAGTGTAATGACCGGTGTGTGTGTGTGTGGATTTCATGGCCCCCCTCTCTCTCAACAAGTCCCCTGACCCCCCAGATTTGCGACCCCACCCCCTTCTGGACGCTACCTTCTTGGGCGCCCACGGGATGACAAGAGAGGTGGCCGCCTCGACTCGAGTTTTCCGAGGCGCCGGCCGGTGGCGTCCGCGAGAATTTCAGGAGGGGAAAAAACACACAGACACGATTAATCGTCCACTCCCAGGAAAATATGGGAAGTGGGGGGAAGACAAAACCTCAAAAAATATGAGAACATATTGGGAATCCTTGTATTAGTGTGTATTTATTTGCGTGTCCCAGAGTCCCCTCAGAATTACGCTGCCGAAGGGCCCCACGTGCTCAGCAGACTTCTCGTGTCTGGTGTCTTACGCTGCCCGACTCGGGCATGCCCAGGCCAGCCCAGCGACGCCGTCGGGAATACGAGACGAGGAGCCACCGCACATGCCCATGATGGGAGCGTGGAGCGCATGGTTACCCCACTCGGTGCGCACCCCCTCTCTGGTGGCGAGGAAGTGCCACTCCAGCCACGCCCTGGACAGTGGGACGCATAGAGACCGCATCCCGTGTGCACCCCCTCTGGTGGCGAGGAAGTGCCACCCATGCCACGGCAGCGTGAAATGGATGCAGACCGCACCTCTGCACCCCTTACCACGCACCTGCGCACTCCTCTGGTGTATGTATACGTGTATGTGTGTGGTGTATCTATGTGCACGTGCATCGGTATGCGTACGGTATATCGGTGTATGCACCAGGACCCCATTCAGCATGTGGGTGGGATCTAAAAATGGTCTCTCAGCGTATTTGCTTGACAAGTTCCACGAAATCTTCACCGTCTTCAACGACCTCTTACAGGACACCCCGCTGCGCCGCTCGCTTCAAGAGGGGCGTGGCCTTACAGGAGGATGCCGATGAGGGCAAAATGTTTACAGGTGATTACCGAGGATGCCGATGCTTACAGAAGGATCGACCCATGCATCCGACGTCGTGTTTTTTTTCACGGCGCGGCTTGCCATACGTTTGGACCCCCTCCCCTAGGACCAGCCTCTTCATCCCGACTCGCTGTGCTCACAGCCCCGTGAAGGCCCCCCCGGGGGGCCGAAAGTTGCCCGACATCTTCCGTTGTGCCTTTTTGAGGGCGTGGGGAGGTCAGGGCAGGAGGGGGGATAATTCTGCCAGTTCGCCGGGCGTCAAGGCACTTGGTCAAGCATCAGGCGATCGCACACATGGGATCAATGGGGGCGTGTATTAACGACGGGTCCCTTTTTCCACAGGAAATCGCGGATTTCTGCTTCCGAACGAGGCTGCACCGGCCGCATTTGGGGGAGGCCACCTCCCCCGATCCATGGATTTGGCGACCGCGCGCCAAAGCCATGGGTCGCTAACCCATGTTTGCGCGCCCCCGAAAGTAGTGTAATGGTTGCCGACCGTGTGTTTTCGTCTCCGCCTCGCTGGACAGCGGCCCAGTTCTGGCATGTTTTGCCGCTGCAAGCTCCTACGTCATCCACGAGACCATAGGGCGACAGGATGCCCAGACATGCAGCGCCTCGAATAAGACCTAGGCGATTGGTCTGTCAACACTTTGGGCCTCTGGAGGCTGGCTTCGAACTCTGGAACCGTCAAACATCAGTTCGGGATGAAACTACTTGATGCTTCGCGTATTACCACCAGCCCAGCCAGACACCATCGCTAGGCGAGTTGCTTAGATCAGGTTCGCGTGGAATCACGTAGTGCATCAACCATCCATGAAGCATCTGTGGGACACCGAATCCTACCCACTATGGCGAGCCAGTCCAGCATCGCGTCCGTTCCTTCCGGAACCGATGCCCAGGCATTCCCAAGTTGCATTTAGCAAATTTGGTAAGAGTGGGGGGATAATAAGGAGGCATGAGGAAGAGGAGGAGGAGGAGGAGGAGGAGGAGGAGGAGGAGGAGGAGGAGGAGGAGGAGGAGGAGGAGAGACAGCAAATAGCAGGCGGAGGGAGTGGAGGAAGTGGTAGCAGGAAGGAAGGGGAGGAGGAAGACAAGAAGGAGGAGGAGGCGGAGGAGGAGAAGGAGGAGGAGGAGGAGGAGGAGGAGGAAGGGGAGGAGGAGGAGTGGGAGGAGGAGGCTCTTACATGTGTTGCTGTGAAGTATATTGGAGGACGCTTGAGACATTTAGGCCCTCTTGGGGCCTCTCTGGGCCCTCTTGGGGCTCCTCTGGGAGGACTTGCGGCTCTCGTGGTCTTTTTCTGGGGGGTCGTGTCGCCGTGTTGGGGCGAGATTCCAAGCTGCCAGAAGCGACAAGTTCGTAGGCCCCAGCGCCGAATTGTGTTTTGGGGCAGAACTGATATCACTGCTGACGTAGATTCTCACCTCCCCCTCCTCCCCCGATACCCTCCGATAGCTTCTCCTGTGAGCCGTGATGCCGGCCATGCTTTCGCCCTTGTTGTTGTTCTTGTTGTTGCTCCTGCTGCTACTCCTCGTCCGCGTGGAGGTCCTGCGCAGCAGGCAGACCAGGCAAAGCCAGCCAAACTAGTTGGACCAGCCAAATCACCACACTAGACAGACCAAGTGCAGTAGCTAATCGAATCAACCAACCAAGACCAACCAGCCGGTCCAGACCAAGCAACGGATTAATTTTTCGACCGACCAAATTAGACCAGACCACACCTACCCAAGCGAACCCAACACACCCAGACAACCGAGCTAGCCAGACAAGAGGAAGAAACTGCGCGACCACACAGATGAGACCAACAAGCCGAGATCGGACCCGACAGGACCAGACCATTGGACCAACCAGACTCAGTGGAGCAACCACGCCAGACCAAGCAGACCATTCAACCAGACCAACCAGATATGGGAACAGCCATCACAAACCAGCATGCCAAGCGGATCGGCCAGACGAACTAGACCAACAAAGCACACTGAGCCGGACCAACCGAACCAGTCGGACGCACCAGACCAGACCAACCAGAAACCATCTGAACTATTCGACCAAGCAGAACAGATTAGAGCCGACCATACCCGATCAGACCAGACCAACCAAGACTGGCCAGACGAATTGGGCCAACCAGCCGCCGAATAAAGCGAGAAAGAAAGGGGTGGGAACTGATGGTCCGATGATCCTCGGAACGTGTGTTCGCCCAATGTGTGTGTGTGTGCACCATGGTCGGCCTGTGCCGGCCATCATGACACCGCCTGCGTCGTATTGAAGGCCGCCAGTGGACGAGCAGATTTCGGTGCTGACACACGTTCTGAAGATCACCGAACGGAGCGACAAACAAGAGATAATGCAAAGACACTTCACGCTGTGCGCTGCGTGCTGCGCTGCGTGTTCGAGCAGACCAACCAGACCAAACAGACCATAAAGCAATCTACCGCACCAGAGTCGGGAGATCAAACAGACCAATCTCACCAACCAGACCCAACTTACATTGCAGAAGCCTGCAATGCAAAAAACATCGCAACGAAGACACGTGGACCGAGCAGACCCTCCAGACTAGCGGTTCAAACCAGCCAAGTAGAGAAATTAGATCAACCAGACCAGATAGCCAGACGAATCAGCCAGACCTGACCTAGCAGACCAACTGGACCAGCGAGCCATCTAGATTAGTAACGCAGATCAGACACATCAGACAGAGAAAGTATCCGCCCATTAAGCCGGACTGTGCAGATCAAGCAAGAATAGCCGCACCAGCCAGGCTAAAGTTGCTTTGCAAAGGAAAAAGTTGCGGTGCATAAATACTTGTTGTGCAATAAAGCGTATCAGGCAGAACAGCAAGACGAGCAAGTCAAACCGGCCGAGGTAGGAAATATTGATCAACAATCAAGAGATGATACAATTGTACGCTGTGCGCTGCGCTGCGCGATAGAGCAGTTTATCCACACAAATCGGACGAACTAGGAACCTCGACAGCTAGACCAGCCAAGCCCAGACCATCATAAGCAGATCAATCAGACCAACCACATCAACCACACTACGACTGCATTCCAAACACCAACTTCACTGCAATAACAGAATGCGACGGAAAACTTGGACCGGGCAGACCATCCAGAGTAGCAAGTCAAATCAGCCAGGTAGACCAACCCGACCAGCCAGCCAGGCAAGTTAGCGAGGCCAGACCGACCATAACCAACCAGACGAGCCAGCCATCGAGACTAGCCAAGCCCAGGCGATACTAAGCAGATCAACTAGACAACTCACATCAGCCAAGGTTGAGTGCATTGCAACACATGCTATGCAACAAACCAGACCAACCAACAGGACCAGCCAGACCAAAAGCGAAGTTGACCAACCAGACCAGCCAAACTAGACAGCCATCAGCCATCCAGACCAGCGAAGTTCAAACCCAACTAAGCAGACCAACGAGATGAACCAGATCAAGACTGCAATGCATACAAGCGGCGCTAGAAAAACACATGAGATGAATTTCATTTGAATCAGGCAGGCCAGCAAGACCAGCAAGTCAAGCCTGATCAGGCAGCCGTCCAGGCCACCCGAGTGCAGACCAGGCCGTGGAGATCTTCGCTAATCAGACCAGAACTGCACTGCAAAACTATGCCAGGCAAGCTCAACTGCAATGCTGAACGACTGTTATGGTGTGGTCGTCGTGTCTGGCGCTTCGCACTTCCCTTGGTCCCTTTGGTCTCCTCAAACCACATTCGGCTCGCACGAGAAATCATAAGCATATGTTCAAGCTCTCGCAGCGAAACAGCATCACCCCGAAGCAGACTACCTGCAATGCAAATCATTGTAGTGCACAATACAATTCCTATGCAACACAAGCTGTTTTGCTGTGGTCGTCGTGGTTGGCGCTGCGCGTTTCGCACCTCCCTGGGCCGCCTCCTACCACATTCGGCTTGCACGCGGAATCGCAAGCTCAAGCAGACCGTCATGGCATTGCAAACAACAGCTGCAATGGAGCACCCTATACAGTGCAAGCCAATTGTCGTCGTCGTGGTTGGCGCTGCGGGTTCGTACCCCTCTGGACGTCCTCAAACCACATTCGGCTCGCCCGCGGAATAAGAATAACAAGCTCAAGCTCTAGTAGTGCAAACATAACTGGCAATGCACAAACAGTTGCCTCGCACTGTTCTTTTACCATCGCGGAGGGGCCCAGCGGCAGGCGAGGAAATGACCGACGACGACGAGGAGGAGGAGGCGGAGGGGAGGAGGAGGAAAAGGAGGAAAAGGCGGAAGAGGAGCCGGAGGAGGGGGAACGCCAGGAGGAGGAGAACCAGGAGGAGGAGAACCAGGAGGACAAGGGGGGGGTTGCGAGGGAAGGCAGGCGGCAGGGGCAGCAGCGGCCACGGCGGCAAGCACCCCGGCCGCCGCACACCTCATGGTACTGTTGTCGTCGTCGTGATTAGCGCTGCGCGCTTCGCGCCTCCGTGGGCCTCCTCAAACCACACTCGGCTCGCACGTTGAACCTCGGCCTCCTCCTCTTCCTTCTTCTCCTTCTCCTCCTCGTCCTCCTCCTCCTCCTCCTCCTCCTCCTCCAGGTGACTCTTGGTGCGGACCGAAAGGGGTAGCCTGGCAGCGAAACAGCGACACCCCGAAGCAGACCGCATTTGCAATGCAAGGCACTTGCAGTGCAGCGCATGCATTGCGTTGCCGTCGTCGTGGTAGGGCGCTGCGCGCTTCGCACCTCCTTGGACCTCCTGAAACCACATCCCACTCGCACGAAGGATCATACGCTCAAGCTCTAGCAGCGACACAGCGGCACTCCGAAGATCAAGCTCAAGGCTGAAGTTTTAAGCTTGCTCTTTCGAAGCGTCGCGTCCCGCCATGCGCTGCACGGCTCAGAGCTGCATTTGGGCACATGAGCCAAGCATGGAGAAGTTGGACATTCGGGCCCCCCCCATCGGAGCCCGATACGTGGGCTCGTAGAGCCCTCTTGGGGCCATGTTGAGGACTGGCAAGCCCACCAGAAGCGAAACGACAAGAAGGCACAAGCCATGGATTGCCCTCAGGATTTGGCAGGATGTTGTCCTCTCGGGGTGACTCCTTGGGAGGCTCCACTGCCACCTGCAGCCGTCTTGGGATTGTGTTTGGGCATCTTGGAGGTGTGCCTGAGCTATCTTGAAGCATCGTTGGTCATCTTGAGCAGTCGTGCAAGCAATCTTGGAGCATATAGAGGTCTCTTGGAGCCATCCTGAGCAATCTTGGAGACTTCACACGGTCGCGGCCAGCCGCCTGTCCAGACCCAAGGGAGGGAGTGGGGGCAGGGGTAACCCCCTCCTCCGAACAAGGGAAGGACGGGAGCTGGAAGCGGGAGCACTCGAATTTGTAAGACCAGTTCCGCCGAGGGGGGGGGGGGGGGCGAGGGGGGAGTGACGTCGTCTTAGGGAAGGGTCGAGCGAGCTTGGGCGGGACATGCATCTAGACGGTCGCAGCGCAGGATATGCGAACGTGTGCGTGGTGTTTGTGTTGTGTAGTGTAGGGTTGTGTGGTTGTCCCGCGGTTGTGATGTAGGTTGTTGTTGCGCGTGTGTGTGTGTGTTGTGCCGGTGTGTAGTGTGCGTATGTGTGTGTGTGTGTGTGTGACGTGTGTGTTTGTGTGTGTTGCGTGGGTGTGTGCGTGTGTTCTTGCGGTCGGTGTTGTGTGTGTGTGTATGTGTGGTTTGTGTGCCGTGCGTGCGTGCGTGCGTGCGTGCGTGCGCGTGTGTGTGTGTGTGTATGTGTGTATGTGTGTGTGTGGCGGTGTGCGTTTTGTGCGTGATGCGGTGTGCGTGTGTGCGTGTGTGTGGAGTGTGGAGTGTGTGGTGGGTAGCCGTCGTAGTGAGTGGTCTGGCCCTCACATCCTGTTGTGAGTGTGTGCGTGTGTGCGTGTGTGCGTGTGTTCGTGTGCGCGTGTGTGCGTGTGGGTGGGGTGGGGTGCGGTGGGGCGGGAGGGGGAGAGACATCACCCACGAGGGAGGAGAGGGTGAGGAGGAGGGGGACGGATGGGAAGGAGGGGAACGAGGGGGAAGGAAGGGAGGCAGGGGCACGAGGAGGAAGATGGGAGATGGATGCTCCCCCCGCGGGCCTTCAACCACCCCTTCTCTCCCTAGAGAAGTCTAGCACAGTGTCTCGACGTGGCCATCCGCAGGCACCGGCAAGCACAACCAAAAGAAGCATTGGCTGAGTTGGACGACGCAAGCCAGGTTCGTACGAGGCAGGGAGCAAGGGGGATGAGGAGGATCGGGAGGAGCAGGAGGAGGGTCAATAATCACGAGGAGAAGGACCAGTGACGACGAGCACGGCGAACGACGAGCAGGAGGAGGAGCAGCAGTATGGGTGGATTGGCCCAGACATCCAGTGTCGCACCCCCAACGGCCCATCCAGGACCGATGCTCAGGCGAGCTGCCTTGATCAGGCATGTGGGGGAGCACGCAGTGGAAGAAAGGGCTGGGGAAGCCGTCGTCCCCTAAGAGGGGGAGGATGGAGGATGAACCAGAGGAGGAGGGGGAGGGGGGGGAGGAGGGAGGAGGCAGGAGGGAGAGGCAGAGGGAGGAGGAAAAGGAGGAGAAGGAGTAGCCTGTCGGAGCAGGAAGGGGGCGAGCAGAAAAGGCCAGAGGCTACTTCGATGCCTCTCAGAGTTTCTTCCGATGTATCTTGGAGGCTTCTTGTGGAGGGCGCCTGTTCGGGCCTCTTGGGGTCTCTTGGGAGTGTCATAGGAGCCTCTTGGCAGCATATGGGGTACTTCTTTAGGGCATGTTGAGGCCTCCTGGGCACCACTTGGGGGCCCTCTTGAGGCACGCTTGGGAGCATCGGGGCCCATCTTTAGGCCATCCTGGAGGAGATCGATCGAAAGAGAGGCCGTAGTAAATTTGCCCATTCTCCCAGGAGACCAACCCTCGCCAAAACGTGAGTGAAGTCACTGATGCTGGCATTCTCGCCAAGGCCTCAAGGAGCGTCGTGGTGCCTCTTTGGGGGCCTCTTGAGGTTTCGTAGAGGTCTCCTGGGAGTCTCTTCGAGGTCTCTTGGGAGCCTCTTTTGGGCATATTTGGAGCCTTTTAGGGGGGGCTTCTTGTGGCCTCCTGGGAACCTCTTGGAGCCGCCTTGCGCCACCTTTGAGAGCCTCGGGTATTACATTGGGGCCATTTTGGAGGCGATCGATCAAAGGATGAGGGCTCCTGAATTCGGGTCCCTCCTCCAAGAGGCCAACTTATAGCCAACATCTCGGCACAATAGATCAGGTCGGCCTTCACCGCGGCCTCGTGGGGCGTCGTGGGGGTCTCTTGGGAGCCTCTTGGGGTCATCTTGGGGGCATCTTGGCGGCCTCTCGGAGGCCTCTTGGGGCCTCCCGGGTACCTCCTGGGACCTTTGGGCCTCTTGGGGCACCATCGAGAGCCTCGGGGGCCGTCTTTGGGCCATCTTGGAAGAACTCGATCAATGAAGGGGGAGGTTCCAACTAAGCCCCCCCCCAGGAGGCCAGCATGTAGCCCAAACCCGTGGTGAAATGAATGATGCTGGCCTTCTCGAGTAGCGACCCCCCTAAGAGATTGAAGGGGGACGGGGGTTAGGGAAGAGAGCGCGCCTCCCCCCACGCCGGGCCCGCCTCCCACCTCTGGGGCTGGGCCGCGGAGCTTCGGCCCCCGAGTGTGAGGACGGCCAGCGCCAAGGGCACGGGATGTGCATCCCCCCACCCCCACGTGGCCACCTGGCCCTCCCACGCTGCGGAAGGGGGGGCCCGGTGTGTGTGTGTGTGTGCTCTTTTTAGGGGAGCGATGGATGACATAGACAACATCTCGGAGGTCCGCTCGGATTTCTCGGATGGGCGCTGGATCCCCTCCCTGGCGCGCTGAGCGCGCCAGGGGCGGCGCCAGAGCGCCAGAGGCGACGCCAGGGGGGTCCAGCGCGGATCCGAGAAATCCGCGCGGACCTCGGAGTTGTTATGTGAATGCCATGATTCGTTCCCCTGCTTCTGCTCTGGGTCACCGAGCGCGGTCCACTACTCGCAAAGTGCCTACTTGCAAACGGCCCCCTCGGCGGATCCAGGCTCTTTGCAAGGAGTTGCTGTGCCAGTAGTGGATCGCGCTTGCCTGCTGGGGGAGGGCCGTGGGGAGGTCGGCTCCGTCGGTGCGGCGGCGTGCGAGCTCGGCGGTCGGCCGCCCCCCCCTATGAGGCCGAGGACTACGCCCTGAAGAGGCAGGCCCTCTCGGTGCTGGGCCGGGTGCTGCTGAGCCCGGGGTTCGGCAGGGTCATGTCGAGGCCCGCCCAGGGAGGTCAGGGAGGAGGAGGAGGAGGAGGAG
>CAUYUJ010016708.1:0-5000 GCA_963575745.1 Prorocentrum cordatum
GGCGACGAGGGCGACGGTAAGAGGAGAGGGAGGAGGAGGAGGAGGAGGAGGAGGAGGAGGAGGAGGACGACGACGACGACGACGGAGGGGGGCGCGGGAAAGGGGGGGAAAGAGAGTGAGAGGAAGCCGTCCTCGGCCACGATCGCGCGGTGCTCCGCCAAGGCGGCGGCGAACTCGGCCTCCAGGCGCAGCTCCGCCTCGGCGGCGGCGGCGCGCGCGAGACGCCTCGCCTGCCGCCGCAGGCCGCGCCGATAGTATGGGGCCATGGCGCGGCCTGCGAGCCCGCGCACCAAACTCCAATGGAAGATGTCATGGCACGACAGGGCGCCGCCCGCGTCCTCGAACAGGCTCTTGTCCTCATCATCCAGGTCCGTGCCGTGCTGGTCACAGGTGCTGCTGGTGCAGTCGTGCTGCTCCGGTGGCGCTGCTGGCACGGCGGTCGGCGGCGCGAACGCACAGCGACGGCGCCGCCAAGCCGCCACGGCCCACAACCCGGGAGGGGGCCCCGGGTCCTCCACCATCGCGGGCGAGGCGGAGGGGAGCCATGGAAAGGTTGAGAAGGGCCAGGAAGAGGTGGGAAAGGGCTGAGAGATAGGAGCGGCGGGTTGGGCGCGGCCGACTCCCCAAAACGCTGCTCGAGCCCGCCGCTACAATGACTATGCCTCGCCGAGGAAGCCCCGCCGAGACCTCACTTCGACACGCCCCTCTCAAGGATCGTGGCCCTGACACCACAGGGAACCCCACCGAGGCTTCATTTCGGCACACCCCTCTCGAGGATCGCGGCCCTGGCCCCCGCAGGGAGCTCCAGGGAAACGTCATTTCGGCGCACCCCTCTCGAGGATCGTGGCCGTGGCCCCACAAGGAGCTCCACCGAGGCTTCATTTCGGCCCGCCCCTCTCGAGGATCGTGGCCCTGGCCCCACAGGGAGCCCCACCGAGGCTTCATTTCGGCACACCCCTCTCGAGGATCGTTGCCCTGGCCCCACAGGGAACCCCACCGAGGCTTCATTTCGGCACACCCCTCTCGAGGATCGCGGCCCTGGCCCCGCAGAGAGCCCCACCGAGGCTTCATTTCGGCACACCCCTCTCGAGGATCGTGGCCCTGGCCCCACAGGGAACCCCACCGAGGCTTCATTTCGGCACACCCCTCTGGAGGATCATGGCCCTGGCCCCACAGGGAGCCCCACCGAGCCTTCATTTCGGCACACCCCTCTGGAGGATCGTGGCCCTGGCCCCACAGGGAGCCCCACCGAGGCTTCATGTCGGCACACACCTCTCGAGGATCGTGGCTCTGGTCCCACAGGGAACCCCACCGAACCCGAACGGAAAACGGGAAACGTGGGGCCCCTGCGGGGCCCTGTCGGGGCCCGAAGGGGCCACGTGGCCACGTGGCGCGATACACACGGGGCCACGTGGCGCGATGCCGAGGACTGTGGACCATGGCGCCATCGGCCATGGCCATGAAGCCTTATTCCGAGGACGTCCCACGCGAGAGCGCGATTTCTGTAGAAGTTGTGAGGACGTCCCGCGCGAGAGCGCGATTTGGGAATGCACTGGCAGGAAGTATAAGGGGGGGGTGAATTCCCACTTCTGGAGAAACAAAATACTGTTCACCCCTTCAATAACCGCTGTATTCTTTATGTACAAGTGCCCCTCCCGGGGCTCGCACCTGGTTTGTTCTACGAGGGAAAGAATATCTTGAGCCTCAGACTGGGCGGCGGGCCCCCGAGATACAACAACAACAATAATTTCAAGACTGTTCGCCCTTCTATGCTCGACTGTCCAATAACGCGTATTTCCCAAACCCTCGATACCCGCCCCCTTCGTCTTCGATCGAACCCCTTTTGGAGGGTATACCTTTCTTCCTGCAGGCCGGGCCCCTGCAAGCGGCGGGGCGGCCGCGGACCGTCGGCCTGGCCAGCGGCAGCGCTGATCGGCGGGGCGGCCGCGGACCGTCGACCCGACCCCAAGAGGGACGGACAGGGGACCGACCACGACGACGACGACGACGACGACGACGACGACGACGTCGAACGACGACGGCGACGACGAGCGAAAGCGAGAGCGAGAGAGAACGACAGCAGGGCCACGAAGGGCACGAAGTAGGCCACGAAGGGCGACAGCGGGGACACGAAGGGAATGCGTATGGGGCCACGATGAACGCGAACGAGCAAAGGCCACGAAGTGCAGATAATGCGGGGCCACAGAATGCAACTATGGGGCCACTGAGGGTAGCAACTGGGCCACGTAGGACAATGAAGGGGACACAAATGGCGACAGCGGGGCCACATGGGAGGGTCAAGGTGAAAACACACATGGTGAAAACACACATTGGGTCTCACGCAGATCCGTAGGGTCAGGGTGCAAACACACATTGGATTTGCCACATTTCTAAAATTCGGTGGCACCCCTCACGCAGATCCGTAGGGTCAGGGTCGAAAAATACAAACAGGTCCCGACACAGCTTCACGGCGAAGCCAAAGCCTCATGACTTCGCTCTTCCATGGCCCATTCCCCGAGAGAGGGGGCCAGCGGCAGGGGGCGAAGCCCTTACGGATAGCCAAACATATTCCAACATAGTCCAGAAATAATCAGAGATCGTCCCCAGACTATCTCATGACTATTTTGGAATTTTCGCCCTGTAGAGGGACAGGCCCGACTTAACTCTAGGCCTCCGAACGCAAGGGTCACTGCACCGACCTTGCAGACGTGCTGCAGCGGACTTTTGAAGGGATTTCTGCGTGGATTTTTGCCCGAAGCGGCGAGTGAAAAACGAAGTGCATTTCGCGTGGAGTCTTTTGTTAAGTCTTCATTCATGGCCTGAAAAATCCGCATGAAATTCACCTCGGAACCTGGAACGACATTCCCCAGGAAACCCAACCCGACGACCCGAATTTGACCCGAAGTTCGGGTTGGGGGGGGGACGGGGCTCATGTGCTTTTACACTGTTCCCCGACCCCCCCCCCCACTGGAAATGAAGGGCAAAACTGAAGCCTTCGGGTTGGGTTGGGGTGGTTTGGTGGACGGTGACGAACGAGATCCGAACGGGGCCCGCCCGATAACAGGGGCTATTGCAGGAGGACCCTTCAGAGGAGGCAGGCAGCGATGAAAGAAGTGTCAGGGTCACTGACACCCCCCAGCAGGAGCATGAGAAGCCAGGCAGGTGGGACATGGCCACCCGTGCCCAGCTCTTATGTGCCGAGGCTCGGCCACCAACTCAGCTGAAAAGAAGTGGGCTGAGAGTGGCGAGGCATAGCACACGCATCAATCGAACGATAAGGGTTCGCCCGATCGGGGATGCAGGCCCCTGAGGACCCTAGAAATATTGCTCTCCTCGTTGGCCCGCGTTGAGGCCACGGGAGAATGGCCTCTACAGGCCTTCGCCGTGAGTTTCGGATTGCGACCACCGTTAATCGAAAAGGCCCCGCAAGCCAAACAAATAATGGCGGGGCCGAATCGTTCGGCGGGATGTCCGAGAGAAGTGCACACCTCCACCACCCCGTCAGCATCAGCAGCGGCAGGCAGCACACCCCCTTCCTCCTCATGAATCGGGCCTCCTGCGGCCTCGACCGCCACCTGCACCGACGGTGTCGAGTCTGACACGTAGTGCTGGGGGGTCAACCTGAAGAAACGCTCAGCCGTGGCCCGCTGAAGGGCCGAGGGAGCGCAAGCCGAGTTACGCAAGAAACGATATGACAGGGTGGTGCGAGCGAAACGGTTGCACAACAAACACCTGTACTCAGAAATAGCTTTACTGAACATCATCGTGTGGGATGTGACAGCAAGCGAAAGAGCGGGGGGGGCCTTGCGGGGCGCTGGGGCGCCGGCAGCTGGCTGCAGCTGCTCCGCCTTCCGCGCGGCCGCCTGGACCATCCAGGCGAAGGCCTCACCGTCCTTACGAGCGACCTGCAATCTGGATTTGTGCACATCAACTAGGACCTGCGCCACAGCATGGGACTGCGAGCCCAACTTAGCAAAATAATCGGCCCATTCGTTTCCGACAAAGTCAAAAACTTCGGCCGCCCCTAGGGGCAGCACGTCGTCCAGGGAACGATGGGCGCTCGTCCAGCGAAAGAGGGGAGGCTCCGACTGTCCAATATCGTGCCTTATCTGCCTCCAGATAAACGCCTGACGAGAAGCACCAGATTCACACAAAGAAGAGAGCTGCTGGCCTGTCTTCACCAAACTGAGATGATCAGACACAATCTCAGCTGGGCGCGCTGCGATCTGGATGGCTCGCAGGGCGGCATAATGCTCCGCCCTAGGGACGGTCTGAAGCCTGCCAGGAAGCGGGCCGTAGATCGCTCTAACAACACAGCCTGACTCATCAAGTTGAACCACGGCCCAGCCGCAGCGCGTCAGGCCTTCCATCGAATTCGCCAGGCCTGACCCGTCCGTGTACACCCTCGGCCCCCAAGCTCCCCGCCAGTCACCCCACCCCATCGTCGGAAGCGAGTCGGCGACTGGCTCTGGAAAGGGCGGCAAGGGCGGCAGCCCATAATTTAAAAAGAAAGCCTCCTTGCCATTGTCTGTCTGGTAGCTCTTGACCAAGCTGGCACGGTGCTCCAAAACGTCGTCGGGCAAAGCTTCTTCAGGCCTACACTCAAGCATGCCATCGCAACCCCACCACTGGTGGGCCTCGGTGCCGACCTGCTCTTTACACACAAAACACAACGGCGTCGGGCGCAAATTAATCGAATGGAGGCGCTCAGGAGTCCAGACCCCCGCAGCCCACAAGGACCGCAGCGCCCCACGACGGCCCCCATCACGGAGAGCAAGCACTGATTTCCGAAGCGCACGACGCCAAACAGTGTGCCCCTGGTTGTCGGGGAAATGGGCCAGGACCCTCGCAACCTGCCATCTTCGAATTCCCTGCTCCAGAAAAATGCGCACGTCCTGAGGACATACACGGAGCAGGTCGATGGGCCAGCCCTCGTCGCTCACTAAGGTGGTGGGTCCTGACATTGACCAACCTATCCGAAGGAGCGTATACCATACCGA
>CAUYUJ010016708.1:7500-42500 GCA_963575745.1 Prorocentrum cordatum
CCTCCTCCTCCTCCTCCTCCTCCTCCTCCTCCTCCTCCCCCTCCCCCTCCTCCTCCTGCTCCTCCCAATCGTAATCAGGATCACCGTGCCAGGTCTCCTCGTTCTCGTCAACCTGGTCATCCTCACGATTCCCATACTCCTCCTCGTCATCCTCGTTCTCAGCCGCCATCATAACCATCAGAATGGTCATAACCACCATGCGTACCCTAATCTGGCTCACCATCAGAATGGTCATAACCATCACCGCCATCATAACCGTCATCTGAATCACCCTCGTCACCATCACAATCATAACCATCATCTTCCTCGTCGCAGCCACAATCTTCATCATCAGCAGCATCGCCGTCATCATCATCATCATCATCATCATCATCATCATCATCATCATCATCATCATCATCATCATCATCATCATCATCATCACGCATGGACATTGAAGGATGCCCTGCGCGACGCTCGCTGGCACTGCCGGAGTGCGCGCCTGCGTGCGTGCTTCTCTGCCTGGAGATTGCACAGCGCGCCGAATGCACCACGGGACGACGAGCGCCGTTATGGACTACATTACGCCCAGCTTCACAGCGCTCGAGTTGCGGAAGCCCGATCACTGCATCAGTTGCGACTCGCCCAAGCCGAGAAGGCCAAAGCGCTGGTCGCTGATCGCGAGCACCAGTGGACTACCCTGGCTTGCGAGGCCGACCAGGCGGCAGCAACCGGAGACCTCCGCAAAACCTACTCGATCGTTCGTCGACTCGGAGGTTTCTCTCCGTCCACGTTGCCAGGCACTCGCTTGGCCAACGGTGAGTTCGCAGTCTCTGAGGCGCAGGCAAAGGAGCGGTGGGAGACCTTCTTCGCAGAGCTCCTAATTGGCGAGCTGCAGCAGGACGTCCCGCAGCCTTCGCCTCCTCCGCAGCCCGATCCGCAACTTGTTCGTGACGCCTTCGCTGAGGTGGGCGACGTGCGTTACAGAGTGAGCCAACTCCTTCAGACCATCCAGGACAACAAGGCGGTAGGCCCCGACGGCCTGCCGATAGAGGTGTGGAAGGCTGCCGGCGACCTCGCAGCCGACTACATGGCAGAGATCATCGAAGACGCCATCCAGACGAATGACGTCCCAGTGGCATGGCGCGGGGGACGGTTAGCCAAACTTTTCAAAGGAAAGGGCGACACGGCAGAGTGCGACATGTACCGTGGACTCCTGGTGGGCGATCACACTTCGAAAATCTTCACAGGTGTCCTTTACCCTTCCGTTCAGCGCCGAGTGGAGGAAGCGCTACCTCCGCAGCAGTGCGGCGGGGTGGCGTGCTCTGGGGCCAACCGTGGCCACCACGTCGTGTCGAGCTTCGTCGAGAGGACCGCCATCGAGAAGAGGCCGTCGGCCATTCTGTTCCTTGACCTCACGAAGGCGTTCGACAAGCTTGTACGCGAAATGGCCTTCCACCTTGAAGCCGGCTCCACCACCGAGGCGGACCTGGCCGCGCAACTAGAGCAGGTAGGGGTTGAAGGCACGGCAGCCTCGCATCTGGCCAACTACCTCATGCAGCACGGTGGCATCTTGCAGCAGACCGATGTCCCCGAACACCTCATCAGCTTAGTGGCCAACCTGCACAAAGACACATGGTTCGCACTCTCCCCAGAGGGCAGGGTCATCCGGACGACGAGGGGATCCCGCCAAGGCTGCCGCTTCGGTGCCTTGATCTTCAATGTTGTGTATAGCGTAGCCTTGGGAGAGCTTCGAGCAGCGCTTGACAAGCTCAACCTCACATTCGCTGCGGAATGCGAGCCCAGCGGCCCGCCATGGGCCATGGGCCCAACAGCCCGGCACCTTCCCAACGCACACCGTGCCTGTTGGGGAGGTCACGTACGTCGACGACGAGGCCGTGCTGATCGCGGGCGAGGACAACGCGAGCCTCAACCGCAACGTCGCCCTGGTGGCCGAAGCGGCGCACACCACCATGGAGAAGCACGGCATGCAGCTGAATTGGAAGCCTGGCAAGTCAGAGGCCCTCATTATGTGGAGGGGCAAAGGCGCCCGGGCCGCTAAGGCAGAGGCGATGATCGGCGAGCGCCCTGCTTTGACCGTGCTTGGGATCCCAGGCATCGAGTGTTCCGTTGTGAGCGAGTACAAGCACCTAGGATCCATGCAGTCCGGTGTCGCGTCCTCTGCCCTGGACATACGTGCACGCCTGCGGAAAGCATCCGCGGTGTACCATAGCTTGGTGCGGAAAGTCTTCGCAGCGCAACACATGAGCGTGCAGCTCAGGCTGCGACTTTTCCAATCTCTCGTCCTTTCAGTGCTATTCTACAATTCTGAGCTGTGGACGCCTTCGTGCACTCACATACAGTGGTTGCACACATTTTACTTGCGCGCCGTGCGCAGGATAGCCCATGAGAGCCGTTTTCCGATGCCTGGGAAACCACGCCTAAGCGATTTGGCGCTTCTGCAGAAATTACAGCTGCCTTCTGTAGACAATATACTCAGGCGGCGCCGTCTGTTGTACATATCCAGCTTGATTTGTAAGCCCTTCCCTGCACTGCAGACCCTCCTCCTGCCTCACTCGGCCTCCCCCTCCTCGTGGTCCCAACGAGTTCTCGCCGACCTCCAGGCGATTCCCAGGCTCGCGCCGCCACCAGCCCGGCGCGACCTAGATGTGCTAGGGGGCCCAAGCTCAGCAAAAGGAGCAGCCGCGTGGACAGAATTCATAGCCGCCGACTGGTGGAAGTGGAAACGTCTCGCCCGGGACGTCACGATCGGATCGGCGCCTTTTGCCGACGATTCCACAGAGCCCCTTACAGTTCCGTGCCCGGAGTGTGCCAATCTTTTCAGTAGCAGCAAAGCCGTGGCTACGCACAGGATGAGGGTTCACGGCCATCGGAAACCTGTGGCGTCCGTGATCCCAGCAGGGACTACGACTTGCCCTGCCTGTTCAAAGGTTTTCGGGACCACCCGGCAACTTCTAGACCATGCCCAGTACAGAGCCCGCAAGTGCCGAGATAAGATTCTCGCACTCTGATGTGTTTGCCAGTTGTTTTCGTTTTTTGTGTTTTGCCGCACGACGTTGGTCTATGGTTTCTGTCTGTCTGTCTGTCTGTCATCATCATCATCATCATCATCATCATCATCATCATCATCATCATCATCCTCATCCTCATCCTCATCCTCATCCTCATCCTCATCATCATCATCATCATCATCATCATCATCATCATCATCATCATCATCATCATCATTCCCATCATCGTGAGGGCACGTTGACCACTGCTAGAACCCCCGAACAACTGAGAACCGAATGCAACACACACATCCCCGGCCCAACGGGCCAGAGGCGTGCAAAGGTCTCCGGCAACGGGTCAGCAGTATTTCTAGCTCGCGCGAGCGCAGCGGCCCCCGGGGCCCCCGCACGACCAATACCGGGCGTTGGCAGGACTGGGTTTACTGGGACCTGGTTCAGCGACGTGTGCTGGGGGGCGCCCCCCCGCCCCGTGCCACTAACCAGAGCCGCCGTCACCCGAAAAAACACCAGCTGCGGCAGATCTGGCTCAGTGATTCTGGCCACTCTCGGGGCTGAAGGGGCCCTACCACCTGGCCATCGCTCGGACGTCCATTCCATGTGTTTTTTTCGGTTTCGTGCGTGGTTTTTTTCGCCAAATGATCAAGGATGCTCCTCGATGGTCCTCGCCGAAAGAAAAATGCACACGTCCGAGCGATGCCAAGCCACTGGCCGGGTCCCCTTCCCTGGGGTCCTGGCCATGCCCGAGAGCAGACCGGGCGCGGCCAGGCCGACCCCGGCCCAGGGAGGGCCTCTTTTCGCGTGGGCGTCGCCCCTGGGGCTCCCCGGGGCACTCCGGCCCCAACTGGAGCCTGCAGGGCCCGAGGCAGTCCCAGAGCACTCCAGGGCGCCTAAGATGGTTTTCCTCTAGGGTCCAAGAGGCCCCTGAAGTGCCCCAGCGGCGCTTCGAAAGGGCTCCCCACGGAGGCCCCGTAAGGATAATAGGGGAAGCTGAAACATGAGCAACCTGGGAAATGCCTAGGGCAACTGCGGGAACCCATCAAATAGTTGAAGGGGATCCACGAAAAAACCTGCAACCCGACGCAAGAATGTCGAACCGCCCTTCCGCTTGCGCTTCCGCGCTACTTCCGCGGGGCCTCCACCGTGAGATGGAGGCCGTAAGCTTTTCGGGAATCAGTTGGCGATCCGAAGGAATAACAGAAGCCCCAAAAAGATAAACGAAAGGCGACCATAACATCACCTGAGGGATCAAGCCACATCTATTATATATACACATTTACACATGTATGTATACATCTGTGTACATGTATATGTATATGTTCGACTTCGAACAACATGTATAATTTTACATAGCTAAGGGAGAAAACCCGATACCCCATGAGGCATCGGAGGGGGCCTATTGGGGAAACTTTGCGAAGCATGCGGAAACCCATGGGGCAACGCAGGGAACCCATGGGCAGCCTGAGGCAATCCATCAGACGCCGGCAGAAAACGGTAAGACAATGCAAAGAAACCTATCGGCAAGTGGTGGAAAACAATGCAGGACCTGCAGAAACGTCAGAACAGTGTCATGGCACCCATCGGACATCACAAAGGGTGAGGGAAATTTCCGCCAACCTTCCACGGGCACTTCCGCGCTGCGGGAGGCGAAGTCCGCTGGAATTCCGCGAGGAATCAGGCAAACTTGTTGAAGCACAAATAGGAGCGCTGAAGAAAATCCATGGGACACCCTGACGGAATAGATACGAAACCTCTGAGATTATGATGCTCCAACCTATTGTAGCATTGATCGAAACTTCGAAAATTTTCACGTGTCGGGCCCTGGGATACACTCGTCCGACACTGTTCCGACACTGTTTCGACACCTTTTCCGGGTGCTCGAAATTATTCCTGGGATGTGGTCCTTAAGTGCGATGGGAGCAACATAAGAATCTGAGAGCCCATCGGACATCTGAGAATACCTATGAGTAACAGAAAGAAGCGAATGCGAAGCATGCGGAAAACACAAGGCCGCCGGGAAACATTCATAGGGAACCAGGGGTGGCGGCGGCGGCGGCCGGCGGCGCCGGCAGGCGGTGGACCCCCTCCTCCTCCACCTCCTCCTGTTATCATTGTTATTATCCTTCTTCTTCTCCCTCCTCCTCCTCCTCCTCCTGCTCCTCCTCTTCCTCCTCCTCCCGCCTTCCTCCTCCTCCTCCTCCTCCTCCTCCTCATCTTCCTCCTCCTCCTCCTCCCCCCTCCTCCTCCCCTCCTCCTCTGTCTCCTCCTTCCCCTCCTCCTCCTCCCGCCTTCCTCCTCCTCCTCCTCTCCGCCTCCTCCTTCCCCTCCTCCTTCCTCTTCTGCCCCTCTTCCTCCTCCTCCTTCCCCTCACCCTCCTCCTCCTCCTCCTCCGCCTCCTCCTCCCTTCCTCTTCTGCCCCTCTTCCTCCTCCTCCTTCCCTCCTCCTCCTTCCCTTCCTCCTCCTCCACCTCCTCCAATGCCTCTTCTTCAGCCGTGCGCAACAAGCAGAGCTGGCGCGCCCAGCTGACTGCGTCGTGCTGCCGCCCGCCCTTCCGCCGCTGCCTCCGCGGCCACGCCGCCGACCCCAAGAGGCTCCCGCTGCGGCTGGGCAGGCCCCGCTGTTTCTGCTGGGCCTTCTTTCCACCACCACCACCACCATAAGCTGGAGGGGGAAAGGAGGAGGAGGAGGAGGAGGAGGAGGAGGAAGGCGGGAGGAGGAGGAGGACAACGAGGACGGAGAGGAGAAGGAGGAGGAGGAGGAGGAGGAGGAGGGAGGGGGAGGGGGAGGAGGAGGAGGAGGAGGAGGAGGAGGAGGAGGAGGAGGAGGAGGAGGAGGATCCCCTCCCTCTCTTACCAAAGATGGTGGTGGTGGAAAAGAAGGAGGGTGCGCCGCTGGATCTCCCCAGGGGGGAGGGTTGGGACCCCCCCCCCAATCAGTTTCAACAAACAAGTCGGTGTCGGCGTGAACCGATCGTGGGCAGCCAGTGGCATCGCGAGCTCCAAGCGCCTTCAGACCCTCAGGCGATCACGAACTGCTCGGCCCTCCAGGGCCTCTTGGACTTCCCGGGCGCATTCAGACGCTGTCGCCAGGCCTTCCGTGCCTATGCAAACGCCCCTCCACCCCTCCATGCCCCCCCCCAAGCGCGCCCAGACGCTCACAAACGCCACCGAGCGCCCCCCCTGCTTGGCGCTCCCCGGCGCATCCATGCGGCCCGCTCGCCGCATGCCCAACGACCCAGATGTTACCAGCCTCGAACTTATCCCTATCCCTAAGATTGACACGCCAAAAGGCGATGACAATCTCAGGGAGTCGCCCTCAAAAAAGAAGGGGATCCCTAAGATTGACATCGTGATGAGGAGGTGCCCAGCATAGGGATAGGGACATGTTCCAGGCTGGTAAAGATGGTCCGCCCCGCCAGCATGCCTTCGGGGAACGAAACATCAGCTAATCATAAAGACTGAGGCCCGCGCGGATTTCTGGGATCCGCGCTGGACCACCCTCCCCGGCGAGCGAAGCGCGCCCAGGGGCGGCGCCGGAGGCGCCGCCAGGGGGGTCCAGCGCCAATCCGAGAACTCCGCGCGGACCTCTATGTTTATGTAAGTGCTCGTTTCCCTATGCATGGCACACCACGCGCGCATACACACCACGCGAAATGGTTAAGAAATCATGGGTTAAGAAATCCATGGTCTCAGAACTTGAATAAAAACCCAACAGTTCTATCAAAATCTTAGGATTTACATTGAAACGTTAAGAATAATCGAGACACTGGCCGAAAACTTAGGATTTCTTAAGCATCGCCTAAGGTGTACGAGTCTTCAGGGTGGGCGGTGTGTGAGCGCCGCGCCATTGCTGTGCCGCTTCAGAGCTGTTGCGACGCTCGTCCTGCTCGGCCCTGGCCTCGGCGGCGCTCCGGGGGAGAAGCAACAGCGAGCAGGCCTTCTCAGCAGGGCTGGACCTAAACGTTGTGTGTTCGTGCTGTTTTCGTTTTGCTGTTCGTTTTGCTCTACCTGTTTTCCTGTACCTCCCCCCCGAAACGAGAAACATAACACAGCCGACGTCCAACAAACCAACGTTTAGGTCCAGCCCTGCTTCTCAGAAGGCGGCGGGGCCCCTCAGAAGCCCTACGGCCTTCTGAGAAGCCGCCTCTGCTTCGGGGAATGCTTGATTATTTGCTTGGTCCAAAAAAGGGCCGGAGGCCCTCTGAGCCTTCTGAGAAGGCCCGCCCTGTATTCGGGCGTTGGCAGAACTGGGTTTAGTGGGGCCTGGTTTAGTGATGTGTACCGGGGGACGCCTCCCCCGCCCCATTTAGCTAACCGGAGCTGCCGTCACCCGAAAAACACCAGCTACGGCAGACCTGGTTTAGTGATTCTGGCCAATTTAGGGGCTCTGGGGCTACGACTAACCGGGTCCTCTTACCTAGGGTCCTGGCTATGCTTGGGTCGGGCGTGTCCCCCTACAGGCGGGTTTTAAACGAAAATTAAAAATACCCCCCCAACAAAAATCAAAAGATGCTCAAACATAGTCAAACAGCAAATCCCCACACTATTCCTTTACTATCTTTGAATACTCCTCCTGCAGAGGGACAGGCCCAGGCTATACCCGATTTATATGCCCTCCCCCCCAGGCCCGCCGCCGACCAGCTGGTTTGGAGACAGTAATTGAACACCTCATGTGCCACCGCACGTTTGCTCCATGACGGGGCAGAACTGCTCGACACGACGACTGGCACATCTAGTAAACGCGATAAAACCCAGAGCCCTAGCGCGGAAGAGCTTCGCGACGCGAGGCTCTCGCATGCTTCTGGCCCCAGGGGACCTCCAGGGGCCTCCTGGAGGCGCGTCTCTGGCGACCTCCAGGCCAGCCGCATGGGCTGGACATCGGTGGCGCTGAGCACATGGCTGACGCCTCTCAGCGCGAGGAGTAGTTAGGAGGCCCCCTCCTCCTCCTCCCCCTCCTCCTCCTCCTCCTCCTTCTCCTCCTGCTTGTCTTTCCTTATTCTGTCCTCCCTCCCCCCTCCCTCCTCCCTCCCTTCCTGGCTTCCTCCTCCTCCTCCTCCTCCATATCCTTCTCTTCCTCCTCTTTCTCCTCCTCCTCCTCCTCCTTCTGCTCCTTCTGCTCCTCCTCATCCTCCTCCTCCTGCTGTGCTGTGCTGATGGCTGTGTTTCCTAGTGCACCTCCTCCTCCTCCTCCTCCTCCTCCTCCTCCTCCTCCTCCTCCTCTTCCTCCTCCTCCTCCTTCCCTTCCTCCTCGCACGACGTAGGCCCCCAGAAATCTGGGCCCCTTCCCCAGGGCTGGCTTTTCAACCTGAGCCGGTTTCAGACGGCCCCGAGGCCCGATCAGGGCCTCCGGGTGTCGAAAATCCGCCGACCCTGCCGGCGTGCGTGAGACGTTTTTCCGTTTGAGTCGTCGTCGTCGTCGCCGTCGCCGCTCCCCCGCTTTCCCGGGGCCCCCCTCTTCCGGCGAGTCGAAAGTGAGCCTGGTAACTCAAATAGGGCATATAGCCTGGCAAATTGCATCCATCGCTCTGCTGTGAAGGTACAGTATGAGGGGTGGATGGGTAAGATAGGATAAGATCGATGGAATGATCTTTCCAACACATAGCGAACACTCGCGGTGTCCGGGCAAATAGGGCGCGCGTGCCTTGAGCCCAAGGCAGCGGCGCGCGAGCTATGCTCCCGATACTGTAACATCTCCCAAAGAGCTACCCTTAAAGTCGGGAGGGGAGGAGACGGAGAGCATAGTCGCACGCAAAGATCGCGCGCACGACTGTTTGCAAAGAAAAGAAAACAGTGCGTACAGTCTGGTCAAACACCAGACTGTAAGGCGAGTTTCCTCGCAAAGTATTTCACGCAAATACAGGACAGCCCCTTCAAACAATGAAGGGCTATCGGCTCAGTTAGAGGTAAGCCAAAATTAGGCCATACCTCACCAAGCAAATGTGTATTAAGGCAAAGAGCCTGAGTTGTACGAAGCCGGCTCGTTGCCAGGCGTGAAATATAAGGCTCGTTTCCGAGCAGCTAAAGGGGCGCCTTTATAGTAGGCGCCCGTGCTGGCAAACTGGACCGCGAGGGCAACAAGGACAGACTAAAATTGATTAGACTTAGGTTTGTCTCTGTCCTCGGGACCCCGAAAGGGAACAAATTGCTTCACGTCATACTTAAATGACTGAGTGCCTGACATCACTTCCAGAAGCAGCTCCCGATCGATGCTTCCCTTTGTATGCCCATCTGCGGTCATATCCCTAGTATCACACCATTGCACATTATGTACTATACCTATATCCATGAGCTCACGTATCCAGCTGATATGTCCAAGCAGAGTCCGTTCTGTAGGTATTTTGAGATCCCTGCTTGATAAAGATTTGTAGACGGACTCAGCGTCTATGGTAAGAGAGACTTTGATAGCAAGGCCTCCAACTTCACGCATGTCTCGTAGTTGTCGTGGAGTCAAAGCCCCTGCCTTAAGCTCGTGGAGAGTAATGAGCGTAGGGTAACACTCATCAAGGTTATGTGCGGCTGCAAGTGCCTCCGCAGCATAACTGGACCTCACCTGTAATCGGTGTGATTTGCATAGTCCGTCACAGAGGTGAACGACGGACTTGCCTTGAGGCGAGTTTCCTCGCCGTAGTACGTTGGCCCCGCGTATGCCGTAGCCCTTGGTCTCGTCATCCTCCTCCCCGGTAAGCTTCCGATACCCCGAATCGCTATGGATGTCAACTTCATTCGTCGGCTTCATCCGAGGGAAGGTGATACGTTTCGGGCTGCTGATCAGCTTTCGCGTCACAGCATTCAAACGTCTGACTTGCAAATTGGTGGGCTCTTGAATTTTCTGAAGAGAGACCACATATACCATGAGCCAGATTTGGGTAAGAAGGGCATAGGCGAGGGCTCCTCGCAGGCTGACGAACATGTCGGTAATGAGTTTCGTGGCTTTGGCGTCGGCCGCCGCTCCTGTAAGTTCTGGGTGTGTGATAGGACGTAGTTGTTTAATGTACTCGTCCTGGTCCATGATCACATCTCCCTGATCATTCTTAGTGTAGCGAACGGCGCAGTTCGTATATGTGTGCTTGTTGAGCTTGCATTTGCCAAACACCTTTTCGACACGTTGTACATAGTCGTCTATATTTTTCTCTAGACCTGTCATGTTAATATCATCGACATGTTTTGCCGTCAGAAGGTCTTGGCTGAATTCAAATTCAGGATCGTAGCTGGTCGGTGTAAGTCCTATAGCTCGTGTGGTCGTACGAAGTTTGAGAGAGAACGCTCTTGGAGCGTCCTTAGTACCCGTTCCTGGTTTGAGGCATCTAAGACAGTGTCGACTTTCGTCGTAGGATGAGAAGCCGGGTAATGTACGAAGTACCTGAGCGCTTCCTGGTGGAAGAGTAAAGCAAACCATGCGAGTTTCCTCGCCGGTGGCATGGGCAAGTTCCTCATAGGTCAAACCCTTGAGGAACGCCTTATCGATATCCATGGATGCTAAGATCCACTCTGGATGGCATGCCGCTTCACTTGCCAGGAGTCGTTGGGACTGCCTTCGGGCGGTTCCCGAGAATGTTTCCACATCAAAAGCCTCAGTATCCATAAATCCACGAAGGACCAGTCTGAGACGAATGGTTTTAACGTTCTCGGTACCCATCTTTACGAACTTCCACTTGTATACATATCTGGATGTCATGATGTTGGAGGCTTTGGATAAATCGTACATCTCAAAGCATCGCTTATCAATCCAGATTTTGAGCTCAGTATATAAGGCTTCACTAACCTCCTTTGGATGTGCTGCTCTGTCGGCTTTGGTTAGTAGATCATCTTCTTTGACAACCACAGCACGTTTAGCAGCAGAGGATACATATACTCTCATCGTTGCGACCATATCGGTATCAAGCTGTGCCCGTTGAGTCTGATCCAACACTATTTCAGACATTTCTGATGTAAAGCATAGTTCAACGTAAGGACCGCATTCATCACTGTCTAGAGAGTAGCTCTCGTCGGCTGTGTTTGAACATAGAGAGACTAGACAGGACTCACATGATTTCGGCTCGTCTCCGAGCATATCTGATGATATAATATCATCTTCGCCCACAAATGCTGAAACCAAAACACACTGGTCGGGCAGCATAGTTGTTGGGACGCAATAAAGATAATCATCGGTAATCGTCGTAGGATGAAGGTCCATACGTAGCTCGTCGTACCACTCTTCCAGCATCATAGCTTCAATATTGTGTTCCTCATTTTCCTCATAGATTGTCGACAGACGGCCTTCGCTCGGCGATGAAGCGTCTGGTGTGTCTGGAGAAGGCCTGTTTCCAGGCGACTCGTGTTCTCCAGACGTGTTGCTTGGATGCTGATATTTAGCCAAATCGTCGTGAAATCCTAAGGAAGGGACACGTGAAGTCAAGCATTGAATAAGTCTGGAGTGAGTGCTACCAGTGATCTGAGAAATGTTTAAGCCAGTGCCCACGCATTCGTAATAGTGGAACGCCGGGCTGATGTCGTTGTCATAGTGGATCAGCGTAGACCCGGTGGCGTACTTTACTGCAGGTAGGCTTGACACACTCTTAGCCAATCGAACTGCTACTACATGTTCTACTCGGAAGTAATTCCGTACGAGATACTGTAGTGCTAAGTGTACGCGCGGGTGAAACTTGCTGTCGTCTGACAGATTAAGGTTTCCCTTGTAATCGGGGATATACCCGAAAACTTTGGCAGGTTTCCCTGCGCTGAGGTGTGCCACATAAGCAAGGACGGTTTGCATGGCCATATTATCCATGCCAAGTTCCCGTGTGAGGAGACATTCGATGTATAGTGTGTGACGAGCATCAGGATACATCACAATTACCTCACGAGATCCTGCCTTGACAACAATATGTCCTCTTTCAGGCACGTTTCGGATCACCGGGAATGGGCCGTTCCAGCCTCCATGGTCGTCCTTGGTGGCAGTAGGTCGGTGGTAGTCGACCAAATCCCCTGATGAGTAGAGGCGAGCACCATCAGGAGTCGTCTTAGCCCTAAGAGCCCGATTTGTCTTGGCTACAGCAGTAGCCTGAGTTATGGCTTCGAGGCTGACTTCCCTTACACGACGTTCTCGTTCGTGTCCTGAAGTCTCGGGTCCCTTGGGAAAGTCAAGGGTATCGAGATCAGGAAGGAAGGAGGGCTGACGTCCTGTGTGTGCCTGATATGGCGATACTCCGTTATAAAACGTAAACGCATTAGTAACGAAGATGCCTTCCGCCAATACTCTAGTGAATACAACAGGGATGTTGTGTCTATTCAATTCTTCCTCAATCATGTGGAGGACGCCTCTGAGAATGCCGTTTCGTGACTCAATTGAAGTCGCGTGTTGGCCAGGAGCACGGATACGAAGTTCCGTGCCCTTATTGGCCATCATGGTTTTAGCGGCATCGTTATTCAGGGCGCCTTCTCCGTCTGAGTATAAAACTTTGAAGGGTCCGTGATAGGCAATCCAGCAATAGTGGTAGGCGTCGATGATAGTGTCACGTTCTCTGTCGGAAATCTCTAGGCCTGCTGCCAGGCGAATACAACGGTCCATAATATGAAATATGGTCCGTTTCTTGTAAAACATGAGGTCCATTTCCCCTTCATCGAGCCAGTTACCAGGGAGGCTTACCGATGGTAATGTTGAGTTTCCTGGACGTTCCCATGCTCTACATTCCCGACAGGTATCGCAGATTTCCTTGATCATGTTCAGTCGAACGTTATCAAGCCCCACCTTTTCGAGGATTAGCCTCATCTTTGGCTCCTTCGCATGATGCCATCGCAGATGCAGTTTTCGGAGTTCCTTTTTCACAACATGGGGTTCGTGACTACGGAGACTCTGTAGACTGTGTTGGATGTCAAATCTCGTCCAGTCGGGTAGTCGTGGAGCCCCAGAGCCGGTGGAGGCAAGAGGGTTCCTTGTAGCTCTCCGTAGTTGATCCCCTGTGTTGACTGCGTCTGGAGGTGGTGGTACGCCTTGTAGACGTCCGCGGCGGGCCGCTACCTGTGGCGTGTCACTAGAAGACGCAGAAGGCGTGTTTCCACGCTCGGGGGCGTCTCGTAGTAGGTCGTAGCTGCAAGTACCAGATGTCGGATCGACGTGGCCGAAGGATCGCGGTCGTGGTGGCCTGGCGTGTGCGCCTCGGCGGCCACCTGAAGCTGAAGCTTGGCCCTCACCAGGTTTAGGTAAGGGTTTCCACCAAGCTGGCACGGCCTTGCCTTCGGGGTCGTGGTCGTCTGGTAGTTTAAATGGTTCAGCAAAACGACATTTACCAGGTTCGGTATCAAGGTGGTTCTTAACACCCTTGCTTCTCGTAAGATCCCTTTGACATGCTGGACATGGCCAATATACAGAGATGGAGTCATGATATTTGCACTGCGTAGGGTCTCTGTTATGGCTAGGACTGTCCTTTCGGACGTTGTCGATGCATGCCGGGCACGTAGCTACCTTTGGGATGATACGATCACCGATGCGTCTCATACCTTCGCCTGGTTCAGCTTGCTCAGGAAGGTCGGCAGGATAAGCATGTGCAGTGCTTATAGGCGCGTTTCCGCGCGTAGTGTCAATGGCTTTCGCCAGATAGACGGCTTCCACGAAGGCAGACTGCAGTCGTCGAGTATATCTTTGTGCTAGTGAAAGCTCGGTGTTGCACGGTTGTGCGTGCACATGCTGACCGTTGCACTTGAGTCGCTCAAAGGGTTTAATAATTGTCTCGTCGTTGCTGGTGATATTTGTCGGCTTCTTAATATAGTCACCAGTCGTATCCTTAAGTCCCGTCGCGCATTGGTCAATGCGCACGGTTGTAATGTGTGGTCGGTTGGCAAGCTTCGTCCCTGGAGAGATATCGTCCACCCATGTTCCTGTAGGTTGTTCGCGTATAAACCACCTCTGAGCGTCATCTTGGGTTACAGCAATTTTACCACAGTAAATTATGTGTGGTAAGTCTTCTCTGTGGTGCTGTTCCCAAGTGTTATAGTTGACTTTGTAGTTATAGTAAGATGGTGGTCCTGTGGTGCGGCAGCTGGGTTGCAGTATGGCAACTCGTACGTAGCATATCGCAAAGTAATGATCTATAACCTGCTGCACCGAGGGGTCTCCCAGGTCGACATATGTAGTCTTGTCCAAGTTACCGCCTGAGGAAAGTCCCCTTGAGAAGGCAAGCTCTGAGATGCCACCCTCACCGCCACAAAGCTCCAACATATCCACGCAGTTGTTATGGCCGTAGCATAGTGTAGCAACTATGCTGTATATGTTAGCGTGTGTGTCGGGCATAGATGTGGGGAGGGTAAGGAACAGGTCGTCGTCCTCGTCGGAGCTTATCAGCTCAACAGGGACGTCAGTACTCCAGATTGCCATAAGATCCTGTCCGAGTCCTGACAAGTCGTCGCCGCAATCGTCATTTCCGTCTTCAACGTGCTTTTTAATGCGGCGAGGCTTGATGCCTGCTTCCTTTTCGGCTTTGAGCCTCTCCTTCTGCTTTATACGCGATTCAGTGGGTAAAGCTTGCTCGTCTTGTTCGTCGGTCTGTGTACTCATTGTCGTGGTTGAATGGGTACATGCGTCAATCGCCAGAGTCGGGAGGGGGAGAGAACAGTCATCTATGATGACGCGTCGATGTTTCTGTGGTGATTGAGTCGGCTCGTTTCCGAGCAAGACCGGTTCCTCGGGTTGCCAATACAACCGAGTACTGATGTTGGCAACCCCTGCAGGTAATGGTGCATGCCAATCATACCCTGTTGGTTGATCGGTAACTGAGATATCTTGAATAACCGCGTTGGTATCCAAGTTGATTGTTACACGTCGGATGACTTCAGACCATTTTGGTCCTCCCTTATGAGTCGTCACGTAGTGACGGGTGTTATGGTCTGTACGTGTATACGTATTTAAGTATACGGGCACGTTTCCGTGCGTGGTGGTGCTCCCCAGGATTTTGTCGTTCAAGTGACGGATGAGTATAGTACGTGTCTGAGCCCGCCATTCAGCATGTCGTACTGTATGGCCGTACCAATCCAACACATGTTGTGGTATGGCCTGCTTACAGGTACATGTCCACAGCTTCGAGCTGATCGGTATTGATGATGCTACCTGCATATAGGTACCGCGTGGTGTAGTGTCTTGCATATTGAACCGAATACAGAAATGACACAGACGCATCCGTATTACTGACAACTTTAGATCTTCCAGGGTATCACGTACTGGAGATAACTTCCAAACATATCCTGGGGGACCAAATATTATAATCTTCATGCGGAGTTTCTTGGCTTTAATCAACAGGTTCTGGATACGTGACCAATGTGGGGCCACTCTCTTTCCTGGAGTTCGTACGTACCAGTCACCCGGAGTACTAATCCATATGAGAGTGTAATCTCCACTGATCACCGCACCTAGGTAGTTTGTGCCCACGCTTGTCATAAGTTCGTTGTGGGAAATACGATCACAAATATAACCTCGTGTGCGGAGGTCGGCACATGCCTCCCTCGTATCTTCGATGACAAAAGCCCTCTTACTAAGGCAGGTTACCCCGCTGTCCTTGTTACCCCCCGGCTTTTCAGCCAACAGGCAAGACGACGAGGGGGCGACGTCGCCCTGCCATCTTCAAGATGAAGAAGATGTGCCTACAATATCTGCCAGCATCTGGGCTTCCCTCAGATGCTGGAGCTCAGCACTGCAGCGCGCCGTGGCCTCAGAGGCGGATTGCTCCGCAAATGCTGTCAGCATCGATGGATTATCCATCAGCTGTTTCAGCACGCCTTTGGACCTAGCGTCGCTGACCGTATGCAATTCACGATTAGTGTATCCCATCACTATTTTACGGCGGGACTGTCCAGCGTCCACGGGTACACTACCACCATGCAGGGCCAGTGTCCTGGCAACAAAACAATCGAACGTCTCGAGATCGTCGATGTTGTCGCCTCGCATGGTGGCCTTGGCGAGCGTCTCCATCAACCCCTGGGGCAGGTTTCCCTGCAATTGATTGCGCTCCTGCGCTGGGGTCGGCTCGCCTGTCAGCACTGTCTGGAAGGACGTGCTGCTTGAGCTCGAGGCGGGTTGCCCCGCAGCTCCAAAACAATCACACCTGATCGACAGATGCCCTGACGGCAACTTTGTCGTCGGCATGATTTTGGAGCCTTCTGGGAGCTCCATTTTGACCTGCCCCTTACCAGGGAATATCAGCTTTTCCTGGCCTCGTTCAAGCACGATGATCGTGCGTTTGTCCTGCATACTATCGAGACCTAGGATGGCTGGCAGGTCCTTACCACAGCCTGACACAATGTTCGTCTTGTATGAATCGAGTTGGGCCGACCCCTGGTACTCGCAGGCAATACTGAATGTGCCTGCGGTATCCGCTGGGGCCGACCCTTCTCCCACTCCGTTGATATTCAAACGAGAGCGGGGCTCGAACGTACAAGTACGGCCATGTGCCTCGGCAGCCTGGACGAACTTACGGCTCGTGTTCTCGCCCATGATGTTGATCTTCGAACCGACGTCGATGAGTATGGAATTGCCACCATCATCCAAGAACGTCTTACTCGGCTGCTTGATGTGCACAGTTTCTGAAGTGTAAGCTGTGTCGGTAGGCGGGTTTCCCCGCGGCACAGTCGTACTCCCTGGCGGGTTACCCCGCATGACACTGACATGTGACTCGCTCTCGGCCATGCGTGCCAGGTCAATGTACTGGAAGTACGACACGTGCTGGGCGTGATCGCCACGCTCCTCCCGCCAGTTGGCATACTCATCACGTATGCTCATATACTGCTCGCGGGTCGTGCGCCTTATCAACGTTAGGTACGAGTGAAGGGCGATGTCCTGCAGCCCCTCGTTCGTGATGTGATCCCGGTACCGCAGCCACTCCTCGAACTCCTCATTCGTCGCTGAGATGTTGACGGCCCTGGCTGCTGTTGCTGCTGACGCCGCTGAGGATTCTGATAGGTCTAACGACGGACTATCAGTTTCAGGATTATTGGCATCTAGCATAAATGTTGTGTGCGTATTATCCATCTGATTCTGGAAATGTCGTACACGCAACTCGCGCAGCTGATCAGGGTCCAGTGACATCTCAGCCTCGCCTCCACTCTGGGGAGACATCTGAGGAGTATCATGCAGGTTTCCCTGCTGAGGCGCCGTCATCGGGATAAGCTGATCAAAATATCCCGTTTCCATAGGCGGCCTTACCTCTTCAGGCAGGTATCCCTGCTGTTGTGACGGAACTGTCTGCGTAGCTAGCATCCTGGACGTCATCTCCTCCACCATGCTCCTCAGCTCCCGCAGCTCTCTCGCTGACTGCTCAGGAGTCTGACTAAAGGAGCCGGTCCATGGGAAGGATGATGCTATAATGCCAGGTGCTCGACAGATAGCACATGGTGGCTGCTGGGGATCTCCCTCACGCTGATTTGTGACGTGGCCCACCACATTAGAATTCCAGCATCCCTCGTGGAATAGGTGATTGCACCTCAGGCGGTAGACGCTATCCCTGGGCTGAAATTCTTCGAGGCATACCGCACAGGTATCTTCCATCCCAGTGAAGACTTCTACGTCTGCTACCCTGGGATATACCCGCCGCTGCCTCTCCAATACCGTCTCGGAGGGCATGAAGGCTGATGGGGGTGTCCCCGTTGGATTCAGCACTTCCTGCACTTCGACATTTGGCATGGAAGTGGTAGGAGTCACGGCGGGCGAGTTTCCTCGCAAAGGTGAGCCCCTGTTCCTCACCACATCAAGTGCAGCTGCACGTGACTGATCCCGTACGCTTTGCACCGCCTGCCTCCTCCTGAAACATGCCTGCTGAGTGTGGTGTGTCTGCCTGATGTAGTCAGGCACGCCCCTACTGCCAGACGATATTGAATGGGCAGTGGGCTGAACAACCACCTCTGGTGATGTTGGTGAAGGCATAAAGGCCATGTGCGGGTACATGGAATGGTCGCTGCAGCGCACATTAGTGAGGTTATGCATCTGATCCGCCAATTCACGAACAAATTTGTTCGGAACCCTTGACCCGTCAGGGTATAATGGCGGATTCATCTGCGTTGGTGGTGGCCTCTGGCCCTGAGACATGCTCGGATGGGCGTTGAACGCCGGGATAAAGGCTCGTTGCCGAGCAGGGTCCCGTGGGTTGGGACCCTCAGGTTCCCAGGACCAGGCTGGCCTCCACCTCTGCCCACTTGGGTGAGGCAGATTATGGTTCTGCACCTGCTGCACCGCGGCCGCCACTCTTGAGCGATAGTCGTCAGGTACACCCGCCCTGTGGTGGCTTGGTGTACCAGGCAGGTTTCCCTGCTGACTCGTTGGCGTGCCGGGCGGCATCATGTTGAGGAGGGCTGTGCTGTGATCAGCCCTAGCCGCAGCTATCCTCTCCATGAGTGTGCCGTTTGCGGCAGGGCGGACAGGTGTCCCGAATGGGGATTGTGCCGGTGGTGTGCCCAATGGAGTCATGCCCCTTGGAGTGTGCATGCTCTGAGTAGGGCTTCCATGCATTGGTTCAAACCGAGCAGGTCCGCTTGTAGGCAGGTTTCCCTGCATGGCCTGACGATTTCTCGTAGCCATAGCGGACATTGCTCCCTGGCCTGCGGCCCAGGGATCCTGCTGGTATAACCTGTCCGCCAGCTGTTCTACCTGGTCAGGGTTCAGCGCGGCTGCGATCTGATCCAGGTCCGAGGTACTAATGGCCTGCCAAGACACGGCACTAGGCCCTTGGCTTGGGGCACGGCTTGGAGCCGCGCTCCCGGCCTCACTCTCGGTGATCATGAAGATCCGAAAGATCTCAGGCTGGTTTCCCAGCTGGGTAGGGCTGTAGTGGTCCCCAACTTCCCTGTGGGGGTAGACCATGGGGGGGTCGACGCCCTCTTGGTCTTGGGACCACTGGTACTTAACGCTGGAAGTACCAACGTCAGCCCACCTGTCAGGAGCAGACATCGTTGCGACAGAGACTCGCGCATGGCGGCTCCCCAAATACTCTGGATTACGCCATTGCCTTCCTGTGGTCAGATCCTCTACATGAGAGATGTAATACGGTTCAATGATACCGTTATCTCCCTCGGACAAGAGGACTCCGTTATCGGACCAACAGAACTTCATACCATCTTGTATGGCCTGACGCCAATCTACGAAGATGATGATGTCTGAATCTGGGTCCCACCCACTGTTCACGGCACGGCGGCGAACTGTCGGCACGAAGTGAATGTGCGAACGGCCTGTCCCCCTTTTCTTCGTGTTGTGCTCAGGTCTACAGGACAGGCCGTGCCACATAATACCTTCGAAAGCATGCCATCGAGTGCCATGCATGGCGACTTCAGGGTATGGGGCCGGTCTCCCGGCAGGTTGGTCGCACAGTACAATGTAGCTGTACAGCGACCATGGAGCTTTCAATGTCCATGAATGCCCCTGAGAGGCGCGGATGAAGATAGCGGGCTCGCCGGAGTCCCGCATTAACACCTTGAACTGGAGGCGTTGTTTTTCTTCTCCGTCTGGTTCACGAACATGAACAACTGACATCATGATGGCTGCGAGTTGGTCAACCGAGCGACCATATAACTGCTCGTTGATGAGTTTGGCCTCGTTATATCTTGGGTTATACCCAGCATGTCTCGATTGACCTGTGTTCCACGGATACTCCCTCACGAGCTCCACGAGGTTAACCCAACCATCATGATCATCGAAAGATTCCAAGCGCCACACAGGATTGTGTTGCTTGTCTGGCGCATGTCTGCATATCCTGCTGAGAGCTTTGCTCAGCTGTTTGAGAATATCGTTGGATGTGGGAAGGATTCCAGCTTTCCTGCATTCCTTCATGAATGTCTCATCCACCGAACGTATCGGTGGGAGCTTTCGAAGTGCAAGCCTATCCCTGATCACATTTGGAGTCCCACTGGTGAAGGACGTGTCGCCTGGGTGGTGCAGCTGAACCACTGGCGGGTTTCCCCGCATCGGAGCCTCCGTTGCTGAGGAGGCTGCGGCTCCAGAAGAGGAGGAAGCTGCTGCGGCAGCGCCTGGCGGGTTTCCCCGCGGAGATGCACGACTGGCGCTGCCCCTGATCTTCGGCACCCAGTTACCCCTCGACATAGCTCCTTCATCGGACCTCCTGGAACGAGCCGCCACAGGCGAAGCTGGCGCAGGTGCATACCCACTGCGCTCGAAAGCTGCCGCCCTTTTCGCAATGGACTTGCTGCGACTAAGCGGGCGTCTTCGTTCCTCCATAGGGTCCTGAGGTTGCTGCTTGGGCACAGACGCTTGTGGAGGAGTTGCGCCAATCGGCGGCCTCGGCGTCGCAGATCGAGGCACCTCCATATGCACGTCTGGCCCAGGGCTCTGAGAGATCGCCTTCGGTTTCGGCTCCGAAGACGGCTTAGGTGTCGGGGGTTCACTCTTAGCCTTCGAAGTTAGTGGGCGTGGGGGCTTCCTAGCCCCCTGCATGTAGATCGTGCTGGAATCCTCCAACATCTTGCGAGTTGCCTCGCGTGTGCGTTCTTCTACTGTCCGAATACGCTCCTCATCCTCCGCCACACGATGAGCCTTTGTCTCGTCCTTGATGATCGGCTCTGGTTGTTGGGACTGGCTAGAGACGCCAGGCGAGTTTCCTCGCATACTAGGAAGACTGAAGAGCGCGTCTTTCTCTTCCTGGGTCATGGCTACCAGTCCCCTTGGAACCGGGTTAGGCTTCTCTTCTTCTTTCGGATCCAAGTGGCTCAAGATCCCGAGACGACGATTCACTTCCGCGATCTCGTCCTGCGTCATCGGGATAAGTGGCGGATGGCCCTCTTTAGGAGGGGTTTTGCCCCTGTTGGGGCTCAGGCCTTCGTTGTTGCCAACGGGGCATCCTGGCCTGTGATTCTGGAACGGCTGGGAACAAGGTCCGCATGCTGCGTGAGGCCTATACTGCTTGCGCGCCGCGATAATATCTCGTACTGAGTCCGCACTTCTTGAATTTCAGGGCGGCGGATGTTTGTTGCAAGCTGATAGCCTCCGCGGATGGGCTTGCCATCGCTGTCCCTATAGGCAGGGTTGCCCTGGCCGAAGGCCGAGTGTTCCCCTTTTCGGCGTCTTGGGTCGTTGTACGGAAGTAGCTGGCCACCTCTCCTGAGAGCGTGTTCTTTTGGGCCAGCCTGTCTCCACTCACGAGGAAGTCGAGCCTGGGGATGTGGCTCTTCTCTGACGCGCGTATGGGAACGAGATCTTCTGGTGTTCTCATCAGAGGAAGCTGCCGATGCAGCAGGAGCGGCACCCGGTGGAGGTGCCTGAGAGGGCTCCTGTGCGATCCCAGATGGATCATCCGATGGAGGCGGGTCTCCCTGCTGTGTAGAGCTCGGCGCAAGTGGCGCTTGTGCCGATGGTGATGATGATTCAGACTCATCAGGGTCGAGATCAACCTCTTCCCCACCATTCACGTCCATCATGAGGATGGTGACATCATCCCCATCTAACCCGCAGCCATCGCCATCTACTTCTTCTGATGTCGAACTACCAATGATGATGGCCATTGGCGTATCTGGTGCAGGCAGGTTTCCCTGCATAGCCGGCGTCTGGGCGTCGCTCGGCTGTCCCGGAGTAGGAGGCACTGTTGTCGGCTCAGGCTCGTCGCCGAGCATAAGCTGCCCAGCAATGTTACGCATGGCCGTATGGTTTGGCCTCATTCCCACCGCCTGGAGGCCCCATCCTGGCGGAGGAAGATCATGACCGCGCATAGCCATTGCCATTTCCAGAGCACGACGCCATCTACCACGGGAGTATATCAAGTGTCTCTGCACTTCCTGAGGATACACGCTGTCAATGAGAGTCAGAGCTGCCAAAATTAGCTCTGAACTGCCGCAAGCATCATTATCCTGTTCTGTCATGATGTCAGCTTCGATATGTTCTTGACTCTCAGGATAACCAATTGCAAGTATCTTATGCATCCTCATGAGGGTCTGCAAAAGGGCACGCGGTCCAAATTCGCCTGGAGCAAGCGAACCAGGAGGTATGAACGGAATATCTGGTTCGCCTGCAATGAAGGCCTGAACAAATGCCTGAGACTCCATTTCAATTAAGTCTTCAGTGGTCTGGGGATATTCTCCCATCAAAGAAGGCCTGCTTCCAGGCGGGATTTCGGGCGGAGGTTCGAGGTTTCGTTGAACCGCGGAGGGCGAAGCCTCTATAGTCGTGTCCTCGTCGTCACTCTCGTAGGCCATGATGTTGCCTGGGTTCCCGAACATCCAGTCGAAGAATGAAAGAGGCTCGTTTCCAAGCGTACCGTGTTCCACGGGAGTGAGTTCGTTCCTGCCCGTGACGAACCGGCGGACGTACTCGAGGTAGTACGCGCACAATCCATGACCATGCCCCTCGAGCTCGTCGATGTTGTCCATGCCAACAACCCAAGTGAAAAATATCTGTTCAATAGCCTCAAAGTCCTGGAGGCTCAGATATTCAATGGACGGTGCACTTGAGCCAAAATGGACTTCGGACGACATGCCCTTTCCATTTCCCTTCGCTGGACAATCTCGCACAAGATGGTCGGAACTACCACATTCATGGCATTTGAGAACCTGGCCGTCTCTACCTCGCGGGTTTCCCCGCCTACCTTTACCTTTACCTGAGGTCTCTCTACGGCCTTTACCACGGCCTTTTCCCCCAAAGAATATCTCATCATGTTGTTCATCTGAGAGCCTCTGGAGAAATGCCGCGATACCTCGCCCGTTCAACCTCCGACGACCACGCTTGCCTTTACCCTTTCCTTTAAAACTTCTGCGTATCCTCCTTCTAACACGACGCACTGGTTTTCGTGTGAACCTCCTCCACCTTCGTTTAGCCTGTTGTAACAGCCAGAATAAATGCTCAGCACGCTGATTGTCGTTATCCATATTCATGATATCTGACCAATCTAGAGCTTCAACACCATCTGATGATATAGTGTCTGTATCGGTGCCGGAGTCGAAATCTTCGTCTCCTAAATAGGTGGATACACCGTCGGTTAGGGGATTTGATTCCCCCCATAACGAGCGGTGTGGTTGTGGTTCTCTAGAGGGAGGGCTGGTTGCCCAGCTTGGTTGTGATCGATCCCCTGCTAATAAAGCAGTGGATTCTCCTGGGTCATCGGCCCATATGTTTGAGGGCCCGTTTCCAGGCTGGGCTTCAGTAGTCAAGGTAGTGTAGAAATTTCCACTACCAGATCCCCTTCCTCTTCCAAACACGGATCCTATGTTACCAGGAGATCGTTCGGATAGGTGGCCTATCGAACGCATCCTCTCCAGCAACTCATCATACTGTTGTTGTGTTCGGGGCATTTGGTGATTGAGTGGCTGTAAGAGTTGCATGGCTCGCTGGTTGCCGACGCCTAAGGCGCGGAATAGGATAGTGGTTAGCAGTTGGAAGTTGGGAAGGTCGAGTCCCACCGATTGTGCCTCAAGTCGGGCCATTTCGAATCGGGTAAGAGTGACATCGATTCGTTCCCCGTGAGGCACATGGAAGTCGATGAGTTGTGTGCCGGAAGTGAGCTGTCGCTCATCTTCCAGGCGTTCGAACTTCATGCTGAGGAGGAACATGATGTAAGTTACTGGGTCTGTGTGGACCCCATCAATGTCAGCACCATAGTTTATAATGTCAGGCGGTACCCTCATGGCGAGTGTCCTCGCTAGGCCACCTAGGCCGCGTTGTATTGCGGCCGCTTGGGCCTGTGGCGTCATACGTCCGCTTGTAACGTTGAGCCATGCGTTGACCTCGTAGATGTACTCACGAAAAGGTACATTACCTTGAGGGTCCCAATATGGGCCATGTGTTTGCCCATCGGTGCTGTTATCTCCACGACGCATGTGTCCGATTGCTGCCCCCAGCGCGAACCATATGATAGCGAAAACGATTAGCCCGATAATGTGTAACGAAGGACGGTTATGATGCGCGTTGTCGCGCTGGGATAGCGCCTTGTCGAGTCTTCGAGGCGCTCTGTCTGGCGGGTCTCCCCGCCCTTGCTTCAAGTATTGCGCTGTTAGCTCGTTGCCGAGCGGTTGGTAGTAACGCAATGATGAAGCGTATATGGTACCAGTTTGGTCGTCTAGACGTCGTACCTCTCGTGTTGCTTCTTGCTCTTGAATAGATCCTCGTAAACGTACTGGGAGTGGTGGCGCAGGGTGGTAGGTGGTCACGAAGATCGTGCCGAAGAATATGAGGCTAAGAAGAGCAAGAGCTGACCACACGAGAGTGCGGCCAGCTCCGCTACCAAGTCGAAAGTGAGCCTGGTAACTCAAATAGGGCATATAGCCTGGCAAATTGCATCCATCGCTCTGCTGTGAAGGTACAGTATGAGGGGTGGATGGGTAAGATAGGATAAGATCGATGTAATGATCTTTCCAGCACATAGCGAACACTCGCGGTGTCCGGGCAAATAGGGCGCGCGTGCCTTGAGCCCAAGGCAGCGGCGCGCGAGCTATGCTCCCGATACTGTAACATCTCCCAAAGAGCTACCCTTAAAGTCGGCGATCCCGCCAGACGGAAATCAAACGTCGTAGTTGATTGGGCGCCCCTTCCCTTTGACCCTTTCCCTGCCGAGGGGGGGGGGGATCCAGGGGCGACTGGTCTTTTGTGCGGCCCGTTGGTCTTTTGTGCGGCCCTTTGGGTTCTTGCGCGGCCCGGCGCGCGGCCGGGTGGGTCTTGCTGCGGCCCGCGCTGACCCTTCAATGAAAAGTAAAACGAAAAGGCATCCTTTCTCAACTCTGGGCATCCTGGCAAACCTGAAGAGCTTGCGCTCCCGCCCAGGAAGAAGTGGCCGCACAAAAGACCATCTGGAGGCGCTCTGGAAGCAATCTAGTAGTAGTTGTGCCAATATTCAATGTAACATTCAAAACAACCGTTTTTGAAGCAACGTGATAAGTCCAGCTGCATATCCGAGGGTGCGTGCAGCGCTGCGCTAGAAAAATGGTTCGACAAACGGGCTCGAAACAATCGTCCTCCTGAGCATTACGATCATCACCAAATCCATCCTCATCTTCCCCGTCATCCTCATCCTCATCTTCCCCGTCTTGCACTCGTCAATATCACATGCGTCATCTCGCTTCATCCCTCGTCCATGTCGTCATCACCCGGGCCCCCATGTTCCTTCTCATGGCTCCTCACTCCTACCTTCTCCCGCTCCTCTTCCTCCTCGTTGTTCATTGTTGAAGGGGCCCTGGGACACACAAATAAATACACACTAATAACAGGATTCCCCATATTTGCTTATACGTTCTGGGTTTATGTCGTCCCCCCAACTTCCAATATGTTCCTATATTTTCTGGTGGATCGACGATTAATTGTGTCTGTGTTTTTTCCCCTCCTGAATTGTTCCTCCTCTCCCTCCGCACTATGCTCCTCCCGCTTCATGCTCATGCTGCCTCCCTTCCTGCTAGCTCCTCCTGCTGCCTACCTTTTTGTCGGCTCCCCCTACTGCATGAGCCTCCTGCCCAATCCTCCTATCCTCCTCCTCCGTCAGCAGAAAGTCTTCTGGATGGGGCGGCCGGTTTGCAAGTCGCGTGGCCGTTCGAGGAGGAAGAGGGGGAGAAGAACGAGGAGGAGGAGGAGGAGGAGGAGGAGCAGCACCAGCAGAAGGGAGAGGGAAAGGGAGGAGGGATGTGGAAGGGGGATGAGGAAGGTGAGAGGGAGAAGGGGGAGGGAAGGAGTACCATAACCATGCTGATCATGCTGATCATGCTGATCAGCATGATGATCATGATCACGATCCTGATCATCAGGACCATCATAGTCATGATCATGATCATGATCATGATCATCATCCTCATCACCATCATCATCATCATCATCATCATCATCATCATCATCATCATCATCATCATCATCATCATCATCATCAGCACCGTCATCGTCATCGTCGTCACCGCCGTTGTCGTCATCATAATGAGCACCACCATCTTCTTCAACATCATCGTCATCCTAGTCCTCGCCGCCTCCCTTCCTGGCGTCTCTTCCTCCTCCCACCTCCCTTCCTGCCAGCTCCTCCTGCTGCATGCTCCTCCTACTTCCTCGCTCGCTTCCGCCACCTCGTCCACCACCATCACCTCCTTCTGCCTCCTCCTGCTCCTCATCCTCCTGCCTCCTACTAAGTGTCCTCCTCCTCGACGTCGTCCTTGCCCTCGTCTTCGCCCTCAGCCCCATCCTCATCCGCAACCTCATTCTCCTCTTCTTCCTCCTTCCCATCCTCATCATCATCATCATCCTCATCATCACCATCATCATCATCATCAGCATCATCATCAGCATCGTGATCATCATCATCATCAGCACCATCATCATCATCATTATCATCATCATTATCATCATCAGTAGCATCATCAGCAGCATCATTATTACTATTATCTTATTCGTATGAGTAGCATTACTGGTGTTATCATCATGATTAGTAGTACTATTACTAGTATTATTACTAATTCTCGCGTCATCATGACCACCATGCTCATCATCAACATCATCATCGTCAGCATCAGTATCATCTCCACTGTTATCATCATCATCATCATCATCATCATCATCATCATCATCATCACCACCATCATCATCATCATCATCATCATCACCCTCCTCGTCGTCATCGTCATCGTCATCGTCATCGTCATCGTCATGGTCGTCATCGTCATCGTCATCATCATCATCAGCATCATCATCATCATCATCATCATCATCATCATCATCATCATCATCACCACCACCACCATCATCATCATCATCATCATCATCATCATCATCATCATCATCATCATCACCATCGTCATCATGGGAGGAGCGCGGAGGGGTGTGAAGGAATGGGAGGGGTCTGGTAGAAGGCAGGCGGAGGGGTGTGGAGGAATGGGAAGTGTCTGGAGGTTTTGGGCGGAGTGTGCAAGGGCTGCGGAGGAATCGGGGGGGTTGGCGGAGGTTTTGGGCGGAGTGCGGAGCTTGTGGAATGCATGGCAAGACTGTGGAGGTTTGGGGCACCGCGGCGGGGTGTGCAGGAATGGGAGGAGACTGGAGGCTTTTGGGCGGGATGTGCAGGGGCTGTGGAGGAATGGGAGGGGAGGGGCCCGGAGGTTGTGGCAGGATTGTGGATGGGGTGTCCCCGGATGTGGAGGAGTGGGAGTGCTCTGGGGGCTATCGGGGGATTGGGAGGGCTGCGGGAATTTCCGGTGGAAGGCGGGAAGGTGTGGAGGAATGGGAGGGGCCCCAAGGAGGTTTCGGGTGGAGTGCGGAGAGTTTGGAGGATATGAATGTCTCTTACTGCGAGTTGTGTCCTCTGATTCATGACTGGCACACTAAAACAACCACGTACCCATCACCGCACATTGATCGAAGATCTAACATCTTTTCTCCTTCCTCCTCGCTTCCTCAATTTTCCATGCGTTGTTTTCTGGCTTCTCCTCTCCTCGCTTCTATCTTCAGGGTGCCTTCAGAGGCCCTGAGACGCTCTTCAGAGGCCCCAAGAGGTTCTTCAGAGGCCCCAAGAGGTCATTCAGAGGCCCCAAGACCTGCCCCGCTTCACCGTTCTCGAGGATTCATATGGCCGTACTAAGCCGCAATATAAAACCTTGTCTCGGTTCCGGGGGGGGTCGCCGGTTGAGTCCCAGGAGGGTCCCAGGGATCGGGACCCCGCCGCCTCCCCCGTGGACGAGGGGAACATCACCCCCCCTTCCCCAGCCGACCAGACCCCCTCCCTCGGGAAGCACCCTCTTCGCTCCTATCTGCTGTTGCGGGGTGCCGCGTACTTTCCCACCCTTGCCGTCGCTCGGACGTCCATTTCCCGTGCATTGTTCGGTTTCGTGCGTGTTTTTTTCGCTCGATGGTCCAGGATGTTCCTCAAGGGTCCTCGCCGAGGAAAAAAATACACACGTCCGAGCGGTGCCAGGCACATGCCTCCAAAAGAGGTCTCAGATCTGGTCCGAGGCGGCCTCCCACGAAGCCCCACAGGAGGCCCCCCACCAGCGCCCACGAGGCTCCCGAGAGAGCTCCAAGAAGGGCTCCGTTCTCGCCGCCGCCGTCGTCCCCCATTCAGGGTCGGCGGCGCCGGCCGCAAGGCCTCCCCACGCGGGAAGAGCAGCTGTCTTTTCGTGGCCCGAGGGGGTCTGGGGGATGCCCGTCCTCTCCAGTTGCAAGGAGTGGGTAACAGCCGCAGGAGGGAGGGACCCACGGTACCGGCGGCCACGGCGCCGCGGGAGGAGGAGGAGGAGGAGGAGGAGGAGGAAGAGGAGGAGGAGGAGGAGGAGGAGGAGGAGGAGGGGAGGAGGAGGAGCAGGAGGGGGAGGGGGAGGAGGCGGAGGAGGCGGAGGAGGAGAGGAGGAGGAGGAGGAGGAGGAGGGAGGAGGAGGAGGGAGGAGGAGAGGAGGAGGGGAGGAGGAGGAGGAGGAGGAGGAGGGGAGGAGGAGGAGGAGGAGGAGGGGAGGAGAGGAGGGGATGAGGAGGAGGAGGAGGAGGAGGAGGAGGAGGAGGGGCAGGAGGAGGAGGAGGAGGAGGCGGAGGAGGAGGAAGCGGAGGCGGAGCCAGCCTGGGGCCCTCGGGTCGCGCCGCGGCCCCTGCTGTCCAGGGCGGCGAGCGCTCAGCTGTCCATGACGGTGAGGTTGGCGTCCTTGACGCTGATGGTGGAGCCTGTGCCGTCCCTCCCAGCACGGGGCCCTCCCTGTATTTTGGCGGCGCGCAGAGGGGGGTAGGGGGAGAGGGGAAGTCTTCTTAGAAGCACCCCTGCTTCTTAGAAGGCGCGGGCCTTCTCTATAGACGTAAGGCCGAGGCCTTCTAAGAAGCAGGGTGCTTCTAAGAAGCCTTCCCCCCTCCCCCTACCCCTTTTTGCGCGCCGCCAAGTATTGGTTACTACGGCTAGGTCGGGCATGTCCCACTACAGGCGGACTTTGGGCGAAACATCTAAAACATGGCCAACACATATTCAAACATAGGCAAAACAATAATCAAAACTCGTGACCAGACTATTGTTTGACAAGTTTTGAAAACGCCTCATGTAGAGGGACGTGCCCGACTTACTACTACGCGTCCCCCACGCCTCCTTTCCACTCCCCTCCCCTCCACCCCTCCGTGCAGTGAGCACCTGGATGCCCCCCCCCCCCACAAGTATGGAAAGCGTGCAAACTCATGGGCCCTCACACCTCGCACCTCGATCCTCCTCCTCCTCCTCCTCCGCCTCCTCCTGCTCCTCCTCCTCCTCCTTCTCCTCCTCCTCCCCCCCCCGTTTTTTTGCTGCCCCTTCATGTGCCTCTGCCCCCATCTTCTTTCTCTCCCTTCTCGTCCTTTTCATCCTCTTCGTCCTCTTCCTCTTCCTCTTCTCTCTCTCGCTTCCTCTTCCTCCTCCCCCTCCTCCTCATCCTCCCCCCCTCCTTCTTTCCACTTTCCTCCCCCCCCTTCTCTCCCGCTGCCGCCTCAGGCCGCCGTGGGTCGGGTCTTCTTCAGAAGAGGCCGCGGCCCGCACGCGCGCACGCGCACGCGTGCCGTGTGTGTTTGTGTTTGTGTGTGTGCCTGCGTGCGTGCGTGCGTGCGTGCGTGCGTGCGTGAGTGCGTGCGTGCGTGCGTGCGTGTATGCGTGCGTGCGTGCGTGCGTGCGTGTGTGTGCGTGCGTGTGTGTGTGTGTGTGTGTGTGTGTGTGTGTGTGTGTGTGTGTGTGTGTGTGTGTGTGTGTGTGTGTGCGTGCGTGTGCGTGTGTGTATGGGTGTGTGCGTGCGTGCGAGTGTGTCGGCGCCCTGCCGGCGCAGGGGCGGCCCAGGCACACCCGCGGCTCGAAGGGCACCCTGCAGGTGGCGGAAGTTGCGCGCGAGAAATTCCATGCCGGCCAGCCACAACTGGGGGCGTTGTGATCCTTACCCCCCTAGGGGAACCCATCGCATCGACGATCTCTCGAGAGGGGTGTCGAAATCGATGGGTCCCCCAGGGGGGTAAGGACCACAGCTCCCCCAGATGTGGCTGGCCTGCCATGGGCAAGGGCGGCAACTCTGACCGCCCGAGGTCCAGCAGTCGCAGTCGGACGCAAGCGTATCTGTTCTGTCCCATTTGTCCCCTCTCTCTCGTGTGTGTGTGTGTTTGCGCACAAGCCAGGGAGGACGGGATGGGAAGGACGTCGAGCATGCGGGAGAACGTGGCATGCTACCCAGTCCCTCTCGCGTGTATCATTCGATCTGGGTCACGGATCAGACGGGACGCCACGTTCATGTCTCAAGGATGGCGGCTCAGTGGTCGATCCCGTGATGGAGGCGCTCATGTCGCAGTATATACGACAAAAACTATGGCGGAGCGGGACAATGACAAGCAACAGAAATTGTTGGCCATCTCTGCGTCCCTGGAGTCCAACTGGCAACCTCCGCCAGCCGCGAACCCAGAGCAGCAATTGGCAAAGTGCGCCCAGCAACTTCGCCAGCGGCGCGCGCAGCAGGAGAGGCTCAATAATCAGCTGGTGGCAGCAGCACAAGCGCAAAAGGACAATCATAATCAACTCAGGGAGAAACACCAATCACTGCCTCAATACTCAGGCTGAGATCGACGGGCTCGTCGGTAAAGCATTCGCAGCAACACCAGCAGGAGATGCACAGGAGTCGGCAGAGCGAGCTGATGAATTCCCAGAGTTCACTCCAGATGAGCTCGCGTCACTCGACAAGACTTGGGGGGCGGAAAAATACGGATACGTGTTGTCCCCGGACCTCTCTTGGGGTGCGTTCTGACCAGAATTTCGAGGCGAATCCAGCGGTGACAACGAGGGTTCCCCAGGAGGACCAGGAAAGGCCGAGAACGAAGGGGGACAACACGTATCCGTATCTTTTTGTCCCCCGAAAGACGGCCAAGCAGCAGTGCGAGGAGGCAACATCAGCAGCAGCGGCCGAGGATGTGCCCAAGACGGCGGATGGTGCGGGCAGGGCGGCGGACGCAGCAGCTGAGAGGCTGCGGTCGCTCCGCGCCTCGATCCAGAAGACGCAGGCGCGGCAGGACGAGAAAGCAGCTGAAGTGGACGGAGCGAGCGAGCAACAAGACAAGGATGACGTTTCCGATCCAAGCGATTTCGCAAACCCCGAGCAGGTGGACACGTACATCACCCAGACGGCTCAGCTCCGTGCGAGGGCAAAAGGCATCGTCGGCGGCAGCGAGCGGGGCGGGCAGCGGCGCAACGGCAACGGCAGAAGCCCTGGCTTGGCGGTGGACGTGCTGTCAGGAGTAATTCAAACATCAATGGAGTGAACGTTTTCTTATTCGGCGTTTCGACATTGGGCGGAAGGGGGGGGCGAGGAGGGGGAGAGGGTCTGGCTGCGGACCTTTGCTTGGTGTGGCTGTTTGGAACCGTGCGTCCTCTGGGGGAAAGCCCACCTGCTCGAAGCAGGCGCCAAACAAGCAGCCAAGATCTACTCCAGGGGGGGGAGGGGGAGAGTGGATGCGAGGGCCCGCGCCGATCAGCGCGGATCCAAGAAATCCGCGCGGACCGCCAAACTTTCATGTTTATGGCGTTTTTTCCTTATTCGATTAGCAGTGTTGCCAACGCAAGGGGGCACTTTAAGTTACTCGCTGAGGAGTGGCGTGACTCGAAGACAACCTCGGGAGTGAATCACTTCGACAGATTGCGCCGATGAGTGTTAGGTCGGGCATGTCCTTCTCCTACAGGCGGTTTTCGGAAGGAAAATAAAAGGTAGTCGAATAAACATCAAACGTAATCAAAAGAGAACGAAGCATCGCCACCATACTATTTTATACTATTTTGAATTTGCCTCCTGTAGAGGTCGGGGGCGCGCAAACATGGATTTGCGATCCATGGATTTGGCGCGCGGTCGCCAAATCCATGGACCTGGGGAGGTGCCCTCACCAAAACGCAGCCGGTGCCGCCTCGCTCGGGGGCCCGTCGCTAATCCACGCCCCCATTGATCCACTTTTGCGATCGCATGATGTAGGAGGGACGTGCGCGACTGAAGACGAGTGTTAATCAGGTCGGGCCTGTCCCCCTACAGGGGGATCTTGGTGGAAAAATTAAACATTCCCCAGAAAGATTCCAAACATGCTTAGAAAATAATCAAAAAATGGTCCCCAGACTATTTTTTGACTATTTTTGAACAGCCCGTCTGTAGAGGGACGTGCCCGACTTGAAGGCGAGTGGCCCATCCCACGGAGCGGGTGCGGTCTGGCGAGGGCGTGCGTTGGCCTCCGAGAGGAGGTCGGCTCGAGCCGCGAGCAGACCTCGTGCCCGGCGGGAGGCTCGGAGGCGGCGGGCGCTCGAGAGCCGCCCCCGGAGAGGAGGGCGTGCAGACGCCCTCGCCAGACCCCTTCGAGCAATGAGGAATCACGGCGGGAGGTTTTCAAATCCTTCTCATTGGGCGTGGCTTAATGGGGGGGTCATAGATGGGGGGGTCAGAAACGGTCCCCTTTCCTGCCCCTTTCGGGCCCCTCCGGAGCCCCAGGGGGCTCGTTTAGGTACCGTTTGGGTACCTTTTCGGATCACCCTCGCCACCCCCCCATTTATGATCCCCCCATCACGCGACGCCCAATCGTCGGGGATCTTCTGACCCGGTTCGATCCAGACCCGGGTCAGGCAGGCCTTGCAGAATCCCGCAGGATCCTGCACCCAAGCCCGGGTCCGCTGGGCTGGTGCTGCAGCGCACCCGTCTGCTGCTGAAGCCACGCTGGAAGAGCTGAGCGAGCGCGTACCTCCGTTGGAGGCCTCCTAGATGGGATCCGAGTAGATGGGGTCGGAGGATCGCGCCGCATCGCCGATACATCGGCGATGCATCGGCGATGCATCGGCGATGCACCGGCGATGTATCGGCGATGCATTGGCGCCGTCGGCGAGGCGAAAGTCGGGCTCCTCATCGAGCCGCATCGCCGATGCATCGGCGATGCGGCGCAATCCTGCGACCCCATCTACTCCGACTCCATCTAGGAGGCCCAGATCCGTGCCAGCATTCCAGCATACAGTCGGGGCGTTGACCTAAGGAACGAACAATGAGGAACAAGGCTCCTTTTTTCCCATACATTAAACTCAGATGTTCCATGGAAAACCTCAGGCAAACCCAAGGAGCACTGCAAAGCAACTAAGGAACACGGAGCCCCTCCCCAACAAAAAGGGTTCCTTCTTCAGGGCCCCGACTGTACACCCTGCGAAATGCTTAAGAAATCATGGGTTAAGAAATTCATAGTCTCAGAACTTGAGTAAAAACCCAGAATGTCTCTTCAAATCTTGGGGTTTACATTGAAACATTAAGAATAATCGAGACTCTGGCCGAAAATTCAAGTTTTCTTAAGCATCGCCTAAGGTGTAGTAGCGTTAGGTCGGGCATGCCCCCCTGCATGCGGATTTGGGAAGAAAACCAATACCTAGTCAAGCCATGCTCTAGCATAGGCACACATGGTCGAGCCACCGTCCCCAGACTCATGGCTCTACTCTTCTTGAGCGTCTTCCCATGCCCGACTTAAGAGTAACAACAAATCCTCTCCCGAGGTGGTCCGGGACGACGACGATGACGATGACAATGACGACGACGACGACGACGACGACGACGACGACGACGACGACGAGTCCAACGCACGTGAGGCTATTGCTCGAGTGGATCTCACGCCTCACGTGTAGGCTTGGCCTGGCCTTCCTGCTGGTCTTCAGCGTTTTGCACCTCTAGGAGACTCTCGGAGCCCATGCGATGCCTGCCCCCCTCCAGATCACTGCAGCCAGGTTCTTCGTGTGATTGTGCAGGCCATGAGGGATCTTAAACCATTAACAAGTGCTAGGTCTGGAGGTCGACTCGCCAAGCTTGGAGAGCCTTGCCGAGGTCCTTGCTACAGCAAGCGTTACGCAGGCTGCAGACTGTTGTAATACCATCTGCAGAGGACACCAACAAAAACAGAAGAGGGTGGATTTGCGATCATACTCTCTCAGCGTGCTTATTTGCGCAGCGGAGCGGTGGTACTCAAAATACCCCTCCTTCTCCTCCGCCGCCTCCTCCGCCTTCCCTCCCTCATCCTCGCCCCTCTTCCTTCCTCTTCTCTGCTCCTCCCCCCTCCTTCTCCTTGTCCCCCTGCCCCTCCCGCCGCCATCCCGCCCAAACCTGCGGCACAACCTTTAAACCAGCGGGGTTCCCTGGGGTCGGCGGGAGATCCCCGGCTCAGCTCTCAAGGTGGCCCGGCCGGGGCCCCTGGGGGGTAGGCGGGGGTGGGGGGGCCTCCCCCGCCGCCGTCCAACCCAGCCGTGGCCTCCCTTGCCTCTTTTGCTCCCTGCCTTGCCTCTGTTCCCCTCTCCTTGCTCGGGCCCTCTCCCCCGTTCCCTGTCCATGCGGCCGAGGGGGGCTGGGCGGGAGCCCGGGCTCGGTCCGACCAGGCTGGTGCACGGAAGACCTGGAGGTGGAGCTCGCCCACCCATGTGCCGTTCTATTACCCCCCCTCCTGGGCCCCTTGGGCACCCGCCCCTCCCCCTAGGGCTTCTGATCCATACCCTGGTAAACTGGTCCATTCCCCACTGGCACGGGGGAGTGGTCCAGTTTGTGAGCGTGTGTTGTTTTGTTTTCTTTTTCTTTGTTTGTTTGTTTTAAAAATCGTTGTTTTGACATTGGGCGGAAGGGGGGGGGGAGTCTGGCTCCGGACCTCTGCTTAATGCGACTGTTTGCAGCAGTGTGTCCTATGGAGGGAGGGGCTCCACTTGCTCGAAACCCGCGGTGATGACGATGGTAATGATGGCGACGATGACGGTGACGAGGACGACGTTGATGGTGATTATGGTGATGATGCTGATCATACTGATGATGATGGTGATGATGATGATGCTGATGATGATGATGATGATGCTGATGCTGATGCTGCTGCTGCTGCTGCTGCTGCTGCTGCTGCTGCTGATGATGATGATGATGATGATGATGATGATGATGATGATGATGATGATGATGATGATGATGATGATGATGATGGGAGGGAGGAAGATGAGAGCGGGACACGGACAACGAGGGCAGAGGAAGGGTAGGAGGGGGTTGGAGAGGGTGGAGATGGGGGTCGGATAGGTAGAAAAAGGTGGAGAAGGAAAATAATGCTGGAGAAATGTGCGGGCATAGGGAGACGACGGAGGAGGA
>CAUYUJ010016708.1:47500-72500 GCA_963575745.1 Prorocentrum cordatum
GTAGTAGTAGTAGTAGTAGTAGTAGTAGTAGTGGTGGTCGTACAAGTCGTGATAGTATTACTTCTACTCTATGGAACACTTGAACTGCGTATGCAACGGCACTGAAACGTGTATGGAACTTACGAATCAGGTTTTGTCTGAAACGTATATGGAACGTGTACGACACGCAAACAAAACGCACGTGAAACAAAAACGCCAACGAAACGTTTCTGAAGCGAATTGGGTACATATTCGAATCGCATATGGAACGTATACGAAACGGATTAGAGCATTACATGAAGATTACCCGATGGAAGTGCGCACGACCCATACATGAAACGTATACGGCACATGCACAATACGTATGCGAGACGTATGCGCTAAATACATTCAACCACCTGACCGCGTCCGACACGCCTACGCAACGTATGCGAAACCGATGCGAAACGTAGACGGAACGTATACGAATTGAGTATAGAACGTACACAAGTCGTATACACATCGTACACGGAGCGCTTACGGCATACGTATGGAACGTTTACGATACACATATACAACGTTTCCATAACGCACACTAGCCGCATTCAAAACGTCTGCTAAACGTGTACAGCACGTATCCGGAACCTACCCTGAACGTTTACTAAACGCATATAACAAATATACAATACGTATACGCACCGCTACGATACGTATGCGATACTGGTCAAACACGTATCAACAGCATACGACACGACCACGACACTCATACGCAACGCACATCAAACTCGTAAACTGCGCATGCACTACGTATGGAAGTCGTATATGAAGCGTATCTCCTCGTCCCTCTACCTCCTCCTCCCACCTCCCTTCTCCCCGCTCCTCCTCTTCCTCTTCCCTCCTCCTCCTCCTTCCCTCCCTCCCTCCCTCCTTCCTGATCCCCATCCCCCGCTGCGGCACCATCTCCGAGCCGCACGCTCCATCTCAGGACGTCCTCGTCCCAAGACTCGCACCTGCGTGTGCGCCGGGACTCGCTTACGAGGATACGGGGAGGCGGCCAAGAAGCACGGCTCTCCTGCTGTTTCCTCCCTCTACCTCCTCTCCTCCTCCTACTTTTCCCTCGCTCCCTCCCCTCATGCTCCTCTCTCCTTCCCCTCCTCGTCCTGCAAGCCGCGGTAAGTCTCTGGCAGTGCGGAAGAATGGGATGAAGAGGGCACGAGGAAGAATGTGGCTCCGAGAGATCCGCCACCGTGCCTCTGGCACGAAGTGGGGTGCCCCACCCCAGGGCTCATGCAGCTCTGAGAGGTAAACCCTGTGCTGCTGCAGCTGCAGCGAGCGCGACTTTTAGGTCTTTACAAAAACCACCGCCGAATCGTGCCCGAAACCTTTCCAAGGTTTTCCTGGGCTGGCTCCCGTGAGTTCTGAGGTGTTTCCTGCGTCTCCTTAGGTTGGGCATGTCCCCCCAAAGGCGGGGCGAAAAAACAAAATGCTCAAACATATTCTAAATCATTTTTTCAACAATACTAAGAAAATCATCCCCTGACTATTTTTACTATGTTTGAATATTCCTCCTGTAGAGGGACATACCCGACTCAAGCGTCTCCTGTGGACGCTATGCCCCTCCAAAGCCACCTCCCGAGCCGTCCCACGAGTCCAAGAGGGCCCCGAGTCGCCGAAGGAACGCTCCAAGCCGCCCAAGATGGCCTCAAGGTGGCCCAAACGGCCTGCAAGACGCTATGAGAGGCCTCCAAGAGGCCTCCCCCGAGAGGGCCCCGAGAGACACAAATCAGTGATTCTCAAAGGCCCAAGAGGACCCCAGGACCACCCCAAGGCGGCCCAAGAGGCCTCCAAGCGGGCCCCAAGACAGCCGAAGAGCGCCCCGAGAAGGCCCAAGAGGAGCCCAAGACGGCCCCAGGGGGCCCCGGCCCCAAAAGGGGCCCAAGAAAGGGAACACGAACCAAAAATCCAAGCCTTCCGCCTCACAAGCCCCAAGAGGCAAAAAAACAAGTACCAGGAGGCCCCAAAGGGGCCTCAAAACTGCCTCCGAGAGGCACCCCAAGAGAACCAAACGAACATCTAAGAGGCTTTGTACCCACAACGCAGGCACGGTGACGGGATGTGCCGAAGGCCATTCGATCCGCCGCCCCCTGTCGATTCATCAAAGGGGTGCCTGGCGTGTGAAATCATCTCGGTTTTGGTTTTGGTTCTTTTCCAAAAGAACTCCCCCTGGGGCTCCGGCGCGTCCCGCTGGCCACCCGGAAGAGGTGGTTGCCAACGGTTTTCCTGCCCCAGACGGCCCCAAGATGGCCTCCAAGACGGCCAAGATGTCTCCAAGACGGCTCAGATGGTCCTAATATGCCTCCAAGACGGCCCAAGATGTACCCAAGACGGCCTGAGATAGCCTGAAGATGGCCCAAGCCGGCCCAAGAGGCCCCCAAGAGGCCCCCAAGACGGCCCAAGAGGCCTCCAAGAGGTCCTCCAGGAAGGCCCGAAGAGGCCAAAATCATTGATTTTCCTTGGGTTAAAAAATAAATAAATAAATGATTTTAGCATTTGCGCCTTTTCGGCCTTCCGACGGCCCCAGATGGCCCAAGAGGCTCCCAATATCGCTCCAAGATCGCCCAAGAGGCCTCCAAGATGACCCCGTGACGGCCCCAGAGGCCTCCAAGACGGCCCCAAGAGGGCCCCAAGACGGCCCAAGAGGCCTCCAACACGCCCAAGATGGCCTCCAAGACGCCCAAGATGGCCTCCAAGACGGCCCCGAAGCGCCCCAAGAGGGCCCCAAGTCGGCCCAGAAAGGCCCCCAAGACGGCTCAGACGGCGTCAGACGTGCCAGGAACCCACCAAGATGGCCGAAGTTGGCGAGAAGCTGGCCCAAGACGGCCCAAGAGGCCCCCAAGAGGGCCTACAGGAAGGCCAGAAGAGGCCAAAAACCTTCATTGTCCTAAGGTTTTTGACGGATTTTGACATTTGCTTCTTTTCGGCCTTCCGACGGCCCGAGACGGCCCAAGAGCCCCCAAAGATCGCCGAAAGATCGCACAAGAGGCCTCCAAGATGGCCCCAGAACGGCCCAAGATGGCCCCAAGAGGCCCCCAAGACGGCACAGGAGGCCTTTAAGACGCCCAAAATGGCCTCCAAGACGGCCCTGGAGCATTCCAAGAGGGCCCCAAGTCGGCCCATGGAGCCCCCCCAAACGGCTTCCGACGGACCAGGAGCCCACCAAGACGGCCGAACGTGGCCCTAAGATGGCCCAAGACGGCCCAAGAGGCCTCCAAGAGGGCCTCCAGGAAAGCCCGAAAAGACCAAAATCCTTGATTTACCATGGGTTGTTGAATGAATTGTGGCATTTGCGTTTTTTCTGCCTTCCGACGGCCCGAGACGACCCAAGTGCCCCCAAAGATCGCCCAAGAGGCCCAAGACACGGCCCCAGGAGGCCCCCAAGACGGCCCAAGAGGTCTCCAAGACGTCCTCCAAGAAGGCCCGAAATGTCAAAACGGCCTCCAGACGGCCAAGATTACCTTCAAGATGCCCACGTGTTCCCCGAAGGCTTTCCAAACCGATTCGGGGAACACATGATCCGACAGCTTGGCAGGTCTGGCCTCAACGTTCGGCCGCATAGGCGCTTCCGAAAAGGCAGGGGGCGGCGGTGCTTCGCCGCAGGCGTCTCCGATCCGCCGCCCCCTGTTGGCTTGCCACAGGGGTGCATGGCGCGCTAGATGTCCTGAGGGGTCGGTTCGGGTTCTTCCCAGAGAACTCCCCCTGGGGCTTCGGCCCAGGGCGCCGGCCAGCTGGAAGGGACCGGAAACAACCTCAACGTCTGGAACAAAAATCCCAAGATGGCCTCCAAGAGGGCAAGATGGCTCAACGTGGCCTCCAAGATGCCTCCAAGATGCCTCCAAGACGGCCAAGATGGCCCCAATAGACTCCAGCATGGCCCTAAGATGCACCCAAGACGGCCCAAGATGGCCTCAACATGGCATACGACGGCCCAAAAGGTCCGCAAGAGGCCCCCAAGAGGCCTCCAAGACGGCCCAAGAGGCTCCCAAGAGGGCCTCCAGGAAGACCCGAAGAGGCCAAGAGGGGCCCAAGACTGCCCAATAGGCCTCCAAGACGCCAAACATGGCCTCCAAGACGGCCCCGGAGCACCCCAAGAGGGCCCCCAGTCGGCCCAGAGAGGCTCCCAAGACGGCTTCCGACGGGCCAGGGACGCACTTAGAGAGGCCCCCGCGAAGCCCCCAAAGGCCTCCAAGACGCCCCAGGAGGCCTCCGAGACGCCTCCAAGAGGCTTCCAGGAAGCTCCCAGGATGCCCCAAGAGTGACCCCCAGAGGCTCCCCAGTCTGCCAAGTAAGCCTCCAAGACGGACGGCCCAAGAGGCCCCCAAGGGGCCTCCAAGGCAGGCCAAGAGGCCTCCAAGAGGTCCTCCAGGAGGGCCCGAAGAGACCAAACTCAGTATTTTCCTAAGGTTTTTGAAGGATTTGGGACTCTGCTTCTTTTTGGCCTTCCGACGGGCCAAAAGGCCCCGATATTGTCTCAAGATGGCCCCATGACGGCCCAAGAGGCCCCCAAGACGGCCCAAGAGGCCCCCGAGACGGCCCAAGAGGGCCCCAAGATGGCCCAAGAGGCTCCAAGACGTCCAAGATGACCTCCAAGACGACCCTGCAACGCCCCAAGAGGGCCCCAAGTCGGTTCAGAGAGGCATCCAAGACGGCTTCCCGCGGTTTCAGACGAACTCGGGACGCCCGAAGACGGCCAACCCGGCCCCGAACAAGCCACCATCGGCCCCCAAGGAGGCAACTAAGAGGCCTCCAAGAGGCAGGAAGCTCCCAGGAGACCCCAAGAATGCCCCAAGAGGCTTCCAAGAGGCGTTTTCCTCCTCCTTATTCTCCTCTTCCTCCTCCTCCTCCTTCCTCCTCCTCCTCTTCCTCCTCCTTCTACTCCCTGTTGCTTCTTCTCCTCATGCTCCTCTTCCCTACGTGTTCCCCGACAGGTTTCAACGACTGCTTGGGAAACACATGGTTCAATAGCTCTAGCCCAACCCTCGCCCACATAGGTGCTTCCAGCAAGGCAGGGGGGCGGCGTTGATTCGCCGTAGGCGTCTTCGATGATGTTTACACAGTTTTCCCCCTCGACACGCACCGTTCTACACAAGCAGGGAACCCCGCAGCGCGCGCGCGCCATCGCGAAGCGGGGGGTGCCTGGGTGACGATCGAACAGCACGCACCCATACCCAGACGGGGGACGGAGGAGGCTAGGGGTGCGTGTTGTCGGAGGGGGGTCCCCGCTCGCACGGGAGCTCCCCCCCGGGTCCGACAACTCGCACCCATACCCGTAGCCAGTTCCCCTCCTGCCGACCCTCCTGTGGGCATGGGTGTGAGTTGTTCGCTCGCCACCTGGGGAGGCCAGGAGCCTGGCCGCCCAAGCAGTGTGTGTGCCCCAATCTGGGAGCGCGGGCCCGCCCGCGTGCAGCAGTGGAGGGGCCCCAGGACACACAAGTAAGTACACACAAATAAAATGATTCCCCATATTTTCTCATCTTCTTTGAATGTTCGTCTTCCCCCCCACTTCCCATAGTTTCCCATATTCTCCTGGGAGTGGACGATTCATTGTGTCTGTGTGTTTCTTCCCCTCCTGAAGCAGGCCGATGCCGAGCTGGGGGCGGAAATCCACGCGCGGCGCGCGTTCTGCCGCCCCGGCGCCCCCCACGGCCTGGAGCCCGCGGCGCGATCCCGCGCACGCGCGGCCGCGGGGATGCGAACCTGCGCGGGGCATCCGCGAACAGCACGCGCCCTGGCCTTTAAGTCGGGCCTGTCCTCCTACAGGGGAAGGTTGGACGAAGAGTAAAAAATAGTAAAAAACAAAGTACACCCCCAAATGGGGGAACAAAAATGCTGAAAAAATCGTCCCCCGATCCTGTTTGAACTATGTTTGAACATTCCCCCTGTAGGAGGACATCGTTAAAACAAATTAAACCCTGATCGGGGGACGATTTGTTTAGCATGTGTTTCCCCCAAGTTGGGGTATCTTTTTTGACTATTTCTTATTGTTCGTCCAAGATTCCCCTGCAGGAGGACGGGCCCGACTTCACCCTGGCCGCGGGGCCGCGGCCCAAAACGGGGGAACAAAATGCTAACAAAAATCGTTCCCCGATCATGCTTTCACTATTTTTGAATCTTCCCCCTGTAGGAGGACAGGCCCGACTTCCCCCTGGCCGCGGGGCCGCGGCCCCAAATGGGGGCACAAAGTGCTAACAAAATCGTCCCCCGATCATTTTTTTTAAAAAAAACTATTTTTGAATGTTCACCCTGTAGGAGGACGGGCACGCCTTCACCCTGGCCGCGGGGCCGCGGCCCAAAACGGGGGAACAACATGCGAAAAAAATCGTTCCCCGATCATGTTTGAACTATTTTTGAACTTTCCCCCTGTAGGAGGACGGGCCCGACTTCACCCTGGCCGCGGGGCCGCGGCCCCAAATGGGGGAACAAAATGCGAAAAAAATCGTCCCCCGATCATGTTTTCACTATTTTTGAACGTTCCCCCTGTAGGAGGGACAGGCCCGACTGAACCCTGGCCGCGGGGCAGCGGCCCAAAATGGGGGAACGAAATGCCAAACAAAATCGTCCCCCGATCCTGTTTTAAACTATTTTTGAATGTTCCCCCTGTAGGAGGACAGGCACGACTTCACCCTGGCAGCTGGGTAGTCGAAGCCAATCTGGCGCCAATCTGGCAGGCCCAATCTGGCAAACGGGGGCAATCTGGCGAGGGAGCCAACGCGAATCCAGTCTGGCGAATAACCCAACTCCTCCAATCTGGCCGGGCCAGATTGGCCCTTGGGGCCCAATCCAGTCTGACAGTCTGGCCTTCGACTACCCCCTGGCCGCGGGGCCGCGGCCCCGGCCCCCGGCCCGCGAGGCCGCGGACACGGACACGCGCCTCGCTCCCGAGGAGCGAGGCGGGCTTCCGGCCGCCTCCGGCGGCGCTCCGCGCACCGAGGCCGCGAGGTGCGGAGGCTGCCCCGGGCTGCGAGGGCAGTTTTTAATACATGGGAGTTTTCCTTAAATATAAGAATTTTGATGCACGACTAATATGTGAGTAAATTTATGCATGAACTCATCGTTGTTTTTAAAACTAAAGCCCTGTGACGTACCCAACCCTGTGACGTACCCAACCCGTGGACAGAGGAACTACCCCGTGACGTACCCCACCCTTCCTATACACGTGGCGATGATGCTCAGGACCACTCCATGCTGACTGGCAGTCTGAAGGGCCCGCAGTGCGCAAGAAGAGCACCCCACAGTGACTTCAGAGGAGCGCGGCAAGAAGAGGAACGGCAACTGTACAAAATGGAAACACAGGGGCGTTGAAAGAAACGCGTATGACGCACCTCCGAGTGATCCACGTGGGTGCCCTGGGCTACGAGGGGGGGGCCCGTGGACAGAGGGAAAAGAACCATGCACATACACCGACCCTGGCCAGGCCCGTCCTGAGCCCAGGATCGGTGCATACGCCCTCCCGCCCTGGCCAGGCAGGCATGTGCACCGATCCCGGGGCCGAGGATGGGTCTGGCCAGGACCGGTGCATGTGCATAGTTCTCTTCGCCCGATGTGGAGCGCATCCGGGGCTGCTCGAGGGGCCTGCCGAGGCCGACCGGACTGCCTGCAGGTGGCCGCCTGTGCGCAGGCCCGGGGCCTCACCAGGAGCGGCCATGCAAGGCCGCTCCCAGAAGAGATACTTGCCGTCGCTCGGACGTCCATTTCTCGTGCGTTTTTCGGTTTCGCGCGTGTTTTTTTTGTTTTTTTTTTGTTCGATGGTCCAGGATGGTCCTCGATGGTTCTCGCCGGGAAAGATGCACACGTCCGAGCGATGCCAAGTCACCAAGTGCGGCCATGCAAGGCCGCTCCCAGAAGAGAAAGAGAGCATGGGGCAGGAAGGTGCGCACTCGGCAATGCAGTCGTTGTACTTCGCCTTCATAATCAGTCCTGGCGCCGGAATGCTGCTGCACAGTCTCTCGACGAAAGCCGCTGCAGACAAGATGCACGCCATGGAGGCTGGTGGGGGAAAGGAGCAGATGCAGGCTCCCTGCACGGCCGATGCGAACCCTCGCCACCTGAACATCCGAAGCGCCTCGCGATGCGTCCTCACATTGATTCTGCCACCGTGTCGCTAAATGTCTGCGTTGTCCCAGAGATTACTTCATCAGGGCGAATTCCAATAGGAAGGGGAAGGGGAATGACGACGATAACGACTGGGGTAGAATTAATCACATCCAGCCGACACCCGATATATTCGTAGATATGTGCATACACGCATACGTTATACATCTACATGTCTGTATATACATCAATATGTGTAATAAGCCGCTTCACGTGTGGTCCTTGAATGTCCCCGAATATCGTTATTCCTTTCGAGATTTGACGACGTGACGCCCGATAAGCCATGTGATTTCCTTTAAAGACAATGACCTCGGTGCGGTCCACGTTCGCCATTGGTGTCAATAGTACGACCCTTCGCGCGCTCGCCTATAAAGACACCTGTAGACACCTGTTCGACGCATGAGCTACTGGGACCAGGGCTTTGACTCTCACGCTGCGCAGCGCAGCTCACCTAAACTGCACTGTCTTCGATTCTTATGTGGTCGCACATTGCCCTACATCGGGTCAGTGAGCTTATTTCCCTCCCGATAAACCAGCGCTCGCCCAGCGTGGTCGGCTCAAGACGGCCCAAGACAGCTCGATAGTCTCCCAAGACGGCTTCAAGACGGTCGCAGAGGCCCCCAAGACGCACAAGAGGGCTCCGAGAGGACCTCGAGGAGAGCCCGAGGAGGCCACAACCATATATGTATAGGTATTCCACATGGTTTGAAGCATTGTGAAATTCTCGCTTGTTTGGGCTTTCGACCGCCCAAGATGACCCAAGAGGCCTCCACGATAGCCCCACGACAACCCAAAAGGCTTCCAGGAGGGCCCCAAGTCGGCCCAAAAGGCCCCCAAGAGGCTTCCAAGAGGGCCTTAAGACGGCCCTGAAGCGCGCCAGAAGGCACCAGGCGGCCCATAGAGGCCTCCATAACAGCCACCGAGGGCGTCAGACGGGCCAAGAGTCCCCTAAGATTGCCTAAGAGGCCCTAAAAGGAGCCAGGAGGATGCCTCCAAGGGGCTCCCAAGAGGCCCTCATGAGGCCACGAGGAGGCAAACCAAACATTCATGCTCCTTCGCTTGTTGACGGATCTTGAGGCTCTCGCCTGTTTGGGCTTCCGACCGCTCAAGGCATTCCAAGAGGTCTCCAAGATGGCACCAGCACGGCTAGTTGTGCATCGGACAATGCCCCAAGTCGGCCCAAGATCGCCTAAGAAGCTCCCAAGAGGACTCCAAGGCGGCCGCAAAGCTCTCCGAGAGTGCACCGAGGCGGCCCAGAGACCCCGAAGAAGGCCTCCGAGGGCGTCCGACGGTCAAAGAGCACCCGTGCACGGCCCAAAGGGCCCCCCAAGCCCTAAGAGGCTTTAGGAGACCCCAGTGAGGGCTCCAAGAGGCCGTCCTCCTCTTCCTCCTCCGCCTTCTTCTCTTCCCCCCCCCCTCTCCTCTTCCACCTTTCCCACCGACGACAGCTGTCCTCCGCCATCCTCCCTCCTCAACTTTTTTGACGTTGATCGGACTTCAAGCACGGGGCTCGCCGCGTTCTGAAATGCAGCAAAAAGAGGCCGACTCAGGTGTAAGACAAACAAATTAGGCCTGGCTGGCACAGCGGAAAACATGACAGGCGCGAGGGAGAAGCCAAGGACAGAGTGCCCGCAAGGGCAAAGAGTATGCGCCAGCCAGGCGGTGAAGAAGAGGAGGACGAAGCGATAACTAACCTCAGAACTGTAGTACATCGAACGACGAGGAGCCGAAGAAGGAAGAAACTAAATACGCGTCCCTCCTCGATCAACCTCCTCTTCCTTCTCTTGATTGCTTCTGTGTTCCCAGCGCGCAGTTCTTTCCAGACAATCCCAAACAACGGGACCTATCTGAGCTGGGCCATCGCAGGAGGGGCTGGGGTTCCGTGGATCTTCACCTTGGAGCCCACCTTCGGCTTCGGCACCTCCTGAGCAGGGACGCTGGAGGAGAAGGGGTAAAACAAGGTGCAGGCGGATGATGGGGAGGAGAATGGGAAACGGAGGAAAAAGAAGAAACAACGAGGAGGAACAACAAGGAAACGGAAGCAGGGGAAATGAAGGAAGGGGAAGGGCGAAGGGAGGAAAGGGAAGAACAAAAAAGAAGAAGGGAAGGGGAAGAGAAGGGGAACAACGAAGACGAGTTCCCGGGAGGAGTTCCTGCCCCAGTAGAGGCCTCCCGGATTGGGTCCGACCGGATGGGGGTCGGAGGATCGCGCCGCATCGCCGATGCGCATCGGCGCCGTCGGCGTGGAGGAAATTGTACTCCACATCGAGGTGCGTCGGCGACGCATCGGCGATGCGGCGCGATCCTCCGACACCGCCCACTCCGACCCCATTTGGGAGGCCTGGACCCTGATGAGGCCCAACGTGGCTTTCGGGCCGTAACTCGGCTCTCTGGCGGCCGTTCGGGACGATTCGGGCCCCCCCCGAACGCCCTCGACGAGGCGCAGCAGATGGAACTTCCGAAGGCGCCCGAACACGTCCGGGGGATTCGACAACCTCGAGAACCAAAGGCGAGGAGGAGGAGGAGGAGGAGGAGGAGGAGGAGGAGGAGGGGAGGGGAGGAGAGGGAGCAGGAGGGAGGAGGAGGAGGAGGAGGAAGGAGGAGGAGGAGGAGGAGGAGGAGGAGGAGGAGGAGGAGGAGGAGGCGGAGGCGGAGGAGCGGAGGAGGAGGAGGAGGAGGAGGGGAGGAGGAGTAGGAGGGAGGAGGGGGAATGAGGAGGATGAGAATGAGAATGAGGATGAGGATGAGGATGAGGATGAGGATGAGGATGATGATGATGATGAGGAGGAGGAGGAGGAGGAGGAGGAGGAGGAGGAGGAGGAGAGGGAATTGGAGGAGGAGGAGGAGGAGGAGGAGGAGGAGGCGGAGGCGGAGGAGGCGGAGGAGGAGGAGGAGGAGGGGGAGGAGGGGGAGGAGGGGGGCCGCCCCCGTGGCCACGGCCGGCCACCTCCTGCGAGCAGCCCGCCGGAGAGCGGTCCTCCTCTCACGGCCCCGCGGGGCCCCGAGCCGGCCTCTCCGGAGGCCAGCCTAAGCGAGGGCTGAGCACCGCTGGGTTCGGCGGTGGACAGACCTCCCTTTAGTAGACCTCCCCTTCGTGAAAACGGCCTGGGACCGAAACCGACGGACCTGGACCCGCAAAAATGACGGCCGCGACGCCCTCTCGCGAACCGAAAACGGCCAATTCCTTAATCGACGTGTCGGGGTAGGAGGTCTGTCCACCCCCGATAGGTCGGGCCTGTCCTGCTGCAGGCGGGCCCTGGCTGAACAAGAAGAACACAGCCCCCCCAAAGATCGAGAAGAGTCAGAAAACAGCACGCAGCATCGTCCCCGGACTATTCCTGAGGCTTCCTCCTGTAGAGGGACCTGCCCGACTCAAGATCACCGCTCCGGCTTCAGACGAGCCTCTGGGGGCGCCCGGGGCGGTGCGTGTGCTCGAGAAACTGCGAAGGGGCCCAGGGACACACAGATCCCACCAGCCCTTTGGGTGACAGGTGGTCTAAGGAGGGTCTCTGTCTTCCACAACCCCTCCTCCCTACGGGGAGGGGAACCCTCCCCCTCCCCTCCCTGACGTTCTTTGGAAGGGGTCGCGGGGGGTCGGAGGCTCGTTTTTCGAGAAGCGAGACGGACTCGGCTACTGACAGCATGTCCTGCATCCTGGCCGAGGCCCCGTCCTGTGCGCCTGCAGCGCCAGTCGCTGTGAGAAGAAACGGCCAGGAGGGGGGCGCAGCTGCCCCGCAAACGACCCACTCGTCCGCGTGCTCTGCGAGGACATCGGATTATAGCGTGCCACGTTCGCTCCACGAGCGCGCTTCGCGTTCATGCCGCTCCCCATTGCAAAGCTTAGGTCGGGCATGTCCTCCTACAGGCGGATTTTCGAGGACACATGATACATAGCCAAAGCATGCTCAAAAATGGTAGAGAACGATCGTCCCCATACCATTTGCAGACCATTTTTGGATACCCCTCTTGTAGAGGGACGCACCCGACTTCATGCAATAGGGGAGCGAAAAGTGACATGAACATAAAAACTCGGAGGTCCGCGCGGATTTCTCGGATCGGCGCTGGACCCCCCTCCCTGGCGCGCGGAGCGCGCCAGGGGCGGCGCCGGAGGCGCCGCCAGGGGGCCCCAGCGCCGATCCGAGAAATCCGCGCGGACCTCCGAGTTTTTATGTTCATGTCACTTTTCGTTCCCCTACTGCACGAAGTCGGGAGCGTCCCTCTACAAGAGGAGTATCCAAAAATGGTCTGCAAATGGTATGGGGACGATCTTTCTACCATTTTTGAGCATGCTTTGGCAATGTGTCCTCGAAAATCCGCCCCCAGGCTCCACGCTCGGGGAGACGTAAGACCCGGGTACGGGGGACTCGGAAATCCCCGACGAGGTCGTCAGAAAAATGACGAGGCCGAGCCTGCATTTTGACGAGGCCTCCCGCTGCAGACGTCCCACGAAACTCCTCCTCGTCAAAATCCGAGGCGCGGTCGTCAAAAAACGATGGCGAACCCGAGTCCCGGCAAACCCGGGTCTTACGCTCCCCCGATACTTGCGCGCCGTGCGCAGGATAGCCCATGAGAGCCGTTTTCCGATCCCTGGGAAACCACGCCTAAGCGATTTGGCGCTTCTGCAGAAATTACAGCTGCCTTCTGTAGACAATATACTCAGGCGGCGCCGTCTGTTGTACATATCCAGCTTGATTTGTAAGCCCTTCCCTGCACTGCAGGCCCGTCCTGGCAAACCCGGGTCTTACGCTCCCCCGACACGCTGCGATCGGTCGCCTCCCGACACCGCCCGGGGACGCACCGCGCCCGGCGACGGCCTGGGCGTGGCGCCGCGTGCGCCGCCGAGGCCGCCGCGCTGCGCCCCGTGCCGACCGGGCCGCGAGGCGGCGCCTCCTCCTCCTCCTCCTCCTCCTCCTCCTCCTCCTCCTCCTCCCCTCCTCCTCCTCTCCTCTCCTCCCCTCCTCCCTCCCTCCCTCCTCCCTCCTCCTCCTCCTCCTCCTCCGCCCCCTCCCTCCTCCTCCCCCCCCTCCTCCTCCTCCTCCTCCTCCTCCTCCTCCTCCTCCTCCTCCTCCTCCTCCTTTTTGGACTTGGAGTCAGGATGAAGTGCACGAAGCGACACCCGCCAGGATAGGGAACACGAGACAGGAACAGGCCAGAGCGAAAGCGAAAGAGAGCACGCGAAGCATGCGAAGAACCCGGGAGCCTGCCAGGGCAGGAACGGGGTCCCGACACCCAAGAGGGGCAAGGCGGGCCGAGGCCTCGCACCGTGTTGCCTCGGACCCGCTATAGGGCTCTGGGCAGGCGAGTTCACGAGCAAAGTCGTTGCCCATGACTCGGGTATGGTAAGGATCCAGGGGCTCCCAGAAGGCCAAAAAGTCCGATTCGACCTCGTCCGAAGAGGCACCCCAAACCTGTGGCCATCTCCCCTGGAAGGCCTGCATGAGGGCAGTAGCAGCAAGACGGCACATGCCCTGGGGGTACGCCTTAGCCCGAGAGGTACGCCACTGCCAATTGCCCTCCATGCCCGCAAGGGTCTCGTGGCCTCGAGGGCCATGGAAGCACCTCCCGCCCCCCCGAGCAGCCCGAGCCCCCAGGCCAAGAGCAGGAAGGTGAACCGAGAGGAGGAGAGTAGGCTTCATCGACGGCGCTCCGAAAACGCACTGGTCGATAAGGACCCCCTCAACCTCGGGCCGCCTGAGGAGGAACTCCAGCTCGTCGAGCTCCCACGCCGAGGGGGCCCCCATGCGGGGGGGAGGAGCAGGGTGCTCCATCACCGCCGGGATTTCGAGGCGCAGGGCAACGAAAAGGAAGTAAATCGTCGTGCGGAGCAGCAGGTTCCCCGCCTCAACCTGCCTGGCTTCCTTGGGGGGAAGGTCGCCGAGGCCCCAGGGCTTGTCAGGGGTGCGGAGAGGCCTAGGCGGGGGACCCCTACACTCGGTGGTGTCACGGAGGCGCGCCTGCGACCAAGTCTCGCACGGGGGGCCAGCCCAGAATCCGGCGACCTTGATGGCACGAAACCAAAATCGGATCGTCTCCGGCCTCGAAACATCACCGCGGATGGGGTCGTTGGCCACGTCAAGGCTGATCACCCAAACAGAGACTGGAAAGGACTCGGCGGCCCTTTCGAACTCATGCTGGATATCAAATTCGCGTCGGGCCCCAGCGAAAAAATGCAAAAGATACATGGTGGGCTGGCCAGGTGGCCTGGGAACCTGGCCCGCAAGGGCTCTATCTCCAGCATCAACTCGAGCCATGGGCAGCGGTTTCCAAGCACTTTTTTCCCTCGGGACCTGGGCAGGGGGGCAAATCGAAATGCCAGGGGCCCGAAAAACCGGTTTCTCGGCATAGTGTTCTGGTCCCCCCGCTTTACGGTTAGCTTTCCTGGCAGCGATGATTGCCTCCCTGTCCTCAGCCAGCTGCTCGGGGGACTTGGGGGGCATCATGGGCCGCCAGGCCTCTCTGCACCTAGGACTTCTGATTAAGTGTTTATGTAGTCTAGCCATGGTATGATGCTGCATTCGGCAGCTCTGGCAAAAGGTACCCTTCATCCATAATATGGGGTCGCCCACCTTAGTGTGATTTCTGCTAACATGGATCTTGAGGGCGCTAGGGGCCGAGGCCTGAAATCCACAGTCATACCACATGTAGATGAGGTCCGTTTTCTGCTTTTCCAAAAACGGGGCCACGAATCCACTGTTATGGCAGAGGTCTTGTAAAGCGGTATGCAAGTCCCGAAGCCTCGCCGCGTCTTTGTTTAAGAAAAGTTGGCTTTGTTTAGCTTTGTCGAGTCGGCTCTTGAAATACCCAGGGCTGTCACGGGCGCACTCGATCCATTCTTCGAAGCTGTGTCTCGAATGCCCATCCTGTCCCCGTCCATCGTTGAGTGCATCATGGGCCAAGCTATATCCGCCGCCAAAAGCGCAAGCCAACCAGAATGCGATTGATGCAAAACATCGAGTGCCGCTAAAAGCGATTGAGGTGCGTGTTTCAGAAGCCGGGGGAGGCATCGCAACCGTGCCAGCGCAAGATGCTGGTCTGGGTGGGGCCTCTGAGCGTTGGAAAGGAAATTTAGGGCCGTCATGGTTAGACTCTCCTCGGGGTTCAACCGCGCGATAAGAGCTATGGTAAGCTTTATTGAAAGCAGTGGCAGCTCGGCTTCCCAGTGGCCCCCAGATCCCGCAGTTAAAGGTAAGCTTGCTCATGCCCAAAGCGTCAGCATATGTCAACTTTGATTTGGTCCGGGGCCCTTCGCGGTTGTTTCCCAAAAGTACGTCTGATTGGTCCAATGCCGGAATGCATTGCTGCAGTTCTGGCCGCCACCTCGGGCCCCCAGCAGCCATTGTCTGTGAGGTGCGTGCCTAGAGACTTGTGCACTCGAACAACTCGGAATGATTGTCCGCCTTCAGTTGTGATCGCTGGGGCGTCGGCTTTTCTGATCAAAAGCTCGTGTTTCTTATGCCCCTTACCTGAAAATGTGATCAGAAGCACCGACTTGCTGAAATTGACCTGAAGGCCTGTCGGGCCAATCCGGTTGTGGAGTATCTCTATAAGCCGTTGGGCCTTCGCGATGACCTGCTCCGGGTGGTCCACTGCTGCTTTCGCGGTGAGGTCGTCGACAAAGGAAGCTGTGGCCATCGTCGGGGCCGCTCCTGTGCGTGCGCACGCTCGAGGCTGGGCAAGTAATGGTTGTAGGTCGAGGGCTAGTCCTTCATCCGAGAGGTCATGCTCGATGTTCCCAATAACGATTGAGAAAAGCATGTTAAATGTATCGTTAGCCGGGGGCATTCCAGGCCGCGATCCAGTGCGGGGGGCTGCAAAGGCGTCTGTGCCAGGCATCTTCCACCATGATGCCCGGTTCAGTTCGGCTACGATGGCAAGGAAATGACAATCATCGCAATGCTGCTCCAAGATGGGGGGGCCTTGCAGGGCCACTTTGAGCCCTTCCTGGAAAGCCGCCGGCATGTCCATGCTCTGGATCAAGTCGAGGATTTCGTCGGGGTCTCTTGGGAGGCTCAAGACGAGGTGTTGCAACGCAGTATAAAACGCCGCGTAGAGGTCCACTGAGGCTAAAATAATGCAATTCCCCTGGGCTTTAGCAACCTGCAACCAAGACAATACCGAGTGGGTAGCATGGTCTGCGCCCATACCCTCGCGCCCGCCACATTGAATAGCTTTGAGGATCATGCCGAGCAAGGTCTTCCACCTGTCCCTTAGGAAACGGTGATGGTGTTTAGGAATGACGTTGCCCAGGAGAATAGAACGATAGTGCGTGTCGAGATGGGGGGCTCCCTAACCTTTCGGGATCTCCGCGACCATCCCTTAGACTGGATAGGCTCCACGCCTAAGAGGCTGGTTTTAAGCGCAACAGGGTGCGCCAGGCGAGCAAATTCGTGGGGCGCAGCGCGCAAGAGGTCGTCAGTCAGTTTATCGGGCCCCCCCGCCTTGCCCCTGGGACCGCTCGCGAATCGTCTGGCCAGCTCAATTCTCGAGGGAACCACAGAAATGTTAAGCTGCGTGTCGCTCTGGATAATCGAGCTTCTAGCATTATACTGATCAGCAAGGGCCTGAGGAGTCAACTGCCTGGCATGCTCTATGTCACCAAAATAGGTCTGCATGTGCTCGGCTATCTTGGCAAGAGTAGGGATGGGGTTACCTTCCTTGTCGTATCGCATGGGTGGAGTGCAAGCATATTTGGGCGGGCGGCCGCCAAAAGCAAGGACCCCATCTAACAATGTTCCATTCCCTCTGATTATGCTTGCCCTCGGCATGAACACGGATTTCTTCGGCTTGTCGGTCTAGGAATCCCTGTTTGTCGGCATTCAACATCTCTCTCAGGGCAGGCCTGCTAAGGCTCAGTATGCCCGCGATGGCACAAGCCCACTCTTGGGGGGTCGTTTGCCGCCTGATGTACAACCTTGCATGGGCACAGAGAAGCTGCACCATGGGCTCAGCGGGCGAGCCCTCCGTTTCTCCCACAAAATCAACCAGGTCCTCCCGAGTGAGGCGGCAAGCCAAAGCAAAGATTTTTCGAGCCTGATCGATCGAGGGATGGCCCTGGGCATGAAACTGGTTTCCCCGGGCCTTCAGGCAGGCTCTTCGGATCCTGATAAGTGCGAAAAAAGCTCTGGACGTATATGGTTTCTTGGGCCGCAAGGCCTCCACAGCAAAGCCTTCTATAGCAAAGACGTTCGCATGGCCCGTTAGTTGCTTGACCTGATCATGGATGTTGTGAGTCCAAGGCGGGACATGGACGGCCCTAAGGAGGGCCCGAAACTTATCCTGGGCTTGTGGGTCCTTCATTTTCTCGCGGTCCAAAGGTTCGGTTCCTCGTTTAGACCGGCCCTGGGCAGTCCGCGCAAGATGGGCTTGAACAGGAACATGATCGATGTGCCTGTCGCAAGAGTCAAAGCAATGGAGGGGGGTAGAGCCGCGGACGTGGTCCCACATGAACTTGTTAACGCATATGTAGTCGATCCTATGCGTGGCCATAATGTGCGCTGTCCAAGTATGCCCGGGGCCATCAGCAGGTAAGAGAGTATTAGTGGCGTAAACCTCCCCCTCCGCCAAAAACTTGTGCAGCGCGTCGCCATTCTTATCTTGGGGTTGGGGGTGTTGCTCGCCTCCGACGTACTCGCTAGTGACCTCTCCTTGGGGTTCCTGGCCTCCTGGACGCCGATAATCAGCCACTTCTGTAAGAAGGCCTGGGCCACGAATAGCTCGCGTCTCGCGGTGGCCTTAGCCCATTTGTTTTTTTTGTGACCGAGGCCTTGAGCGAGCCGGGATTATAAGAGGCGGCCCGGAAGTCCAGCTCCGCTTCTACTGGCGTCTCCTTCTCGGGAGAGGGTAAATGATGAGCAGCAGCAAGATGGGGCGCTGTCTCGAAATGTAGCGCGTCGCCCCCCAGGCGGGGGCACGCGTCGGCAAGCTGGTCAGCGCACCTCAGCCATTGCCACTCGACCGCTGGATGGAAGCCCACCACTCTTCTTAAGGCTTCAGGGATCTTCGGGGGTTCGAAATTGTCCGCCTGGAGGATCCCCGAGGTAAGCTTCGAAATGACATCAACGAACTCATTCCAGGGGTCTCCGGAGTGCCCATGGGTATGGCTAACCGTGACAGTCCGCCTCTGATTTGCAAGTTTCATGATTGTTTGCAACAGGTGGGCTTCCTCAGCGTCCCTGGCCGGCTTGGCCAGCAACTCCATAACAGTGCCCATATGACTCCATGGACTTCAATGCTAGTACTTGTCCATCTGGAAGGATCCGAAGGAAACGCTGTATAATCTAAGCTCTTAGCTGTCAGGTAACCTTGGCACGTGTAGTGATCGCCGATCTGATGCAATACAACTAAGGCCCATGCACCATTCTCGGGCGATTTGGGGTCGAGGGATCCGTCTACATATATCCAGGCCCTCTCGGGCTCACGGGCATCGGCAGGGATAGTGTTTGCTACGGCGTACCTGGTATGCGGATGCAGGATAGTGTCATTATAGCGTTCCGTAGGCCAATGCTGGAGCGCCAGAGGATAGGATTCCAGGGTCCCTCTGACATCGCACCAAGAGTCCAACAGGCAACACCTCGAAGCAACAGGGTGCGGGGCAGCCGCGATGCAGCTGTGTCGGGCCTCGTCCAGCTGAGTGGCGACGGAGGGGCCTGCCCCAGGTGGGTCGGGAGAGGGCCTGGAGAGGGGGAAATCGGAAGGGTACATGCAATGGCAGTCTCCAAATCATAATTCTGGGCCCTGTGGGGCTCGCTGTAAATCTGCGGAGGTGCCTGCTTCCCCGCAGGCGCCGACTAGGGCCCTGTGGTTCTAGCGGCATCGCGCCAGAAACCAGCTCAAAATACTCCTGAAAGTTCAGCTGATCATGCAGTGGAGGGGTCCCCTGGGTTCCGAGGGTCCCTACCCCCGCAACCGCGTCAGTGCCTAGCGAATTGGTATTAGCCTCCCCCTCATTATTAGGGTCGGCGTGGTCAAATTGACCTTGGTCCCCTGGGTCCCGCGGAGCGCCAGGACAAAGTGGGTTCGAGAGCTCCGGTGGCCCCACCAAACACGAGGGGGACTCTTCTTGTCCCGTGAATCCCTCGAAAGTCGCGGTCGGTGGCTCACTCAGATCAGTCTGATGATGATGAAGGTGTTCATCTTCTTCTTCATCGTCGCGTGCCGGCTGGACGTACGAGCAGAAGAAGGTGCCTCCCCACGAGACTGATGGGCGGAAGGTCGAATGTCGTCCTTCATGGTGCCTGGGGCGCACGCCGACTTCCTTGGTGGCTGCCCCAGCGGCCCCCAGTCGTGAGCGTTCTGACCGTAAGCTGGGTCTGCTGGCGATGTGGGACTGAGAGCCGCTGCCTGCTGGCGCGCAGGCGTTGTTGGTGCTGGAGGCGCATCTGCCGCAACCTGGGTCTCTGGTTGGGTCTGCGATGCCAGCTGAGGTTGAGCGGAGTGGAATCCTGGCGCGTGGGCTTCCGGGAGGAAGGGCGCCGTGGGTGAGCATCCCGCTGCCGTGGCAAAGGCTGGGCTGCGTACTATCGTAGGTTCCGACGGAGAACCCATCTGGCCGGGGGCCGTGACCTCCGTGGGAGATGGTAGTGCTGGTGGCTGCCCTTGGGCTGCCTGCCAGTGTGGCGAGCTGGGACTCGGCACTACCGTTGGCACGGACTGCACGGTAGGCGAGCTGTGGCGTGGGGGGGCTCTCGGCGGAGATGTAGGGCATGGTAATCTGACTGCCTCCGCCTGTTCCTGGAGTTCGCGCTGCCTCTGGAGGAATGTGGCAGTGGCGGCCTGCACGACTTTGTCCAACCCCTGCAGCTGTGGGCTTAGGATTGGTTGCGAGTCTGCAGGCGGGGTCGGTGCGTCCTCCTCCTCCTCCTCCTCCTCCTCCTCCTCCTCCTCCTCCTCCGTCCCTCCTCCTCCTCCTCCCTCCGTCCCTCCTCCTCCTCCCCCTCCTCTCTCCTCCCCCTTCTCTCCCGTCCCCCTCCTCTCTCTCCTCCTCCCGGGCCACGACGCTCGTGGCGGGTGCAGAGGCCCCAGGCGGGCGGGCGGCGAACGTACGGTCGGCCCGTATCATAAGGGAGGCGCGATGAGGATGCAGGGGCCTTGGACGCCCATTTCGCAACGAAAGTGGCCAAGGATGGACCGATGCAAGGATGCGAGGGTACCCTTGGGAAGGTTGCCCATCCTTCCTATGCGGACTGACCGTAGGATGCTCGATGCAGCGTTTGGACCTACAGGTCCCCTAGCTCCTGAGATCGCTCTTGTATCAATTGGGGGGTAACACGCGTTTCCCGGGGGGGAGGGGAATCGGGGCTTGCGGGGGGGAGGGGTAACATCAGGTCGGGGCTGTCCCCCCTACAGGCGTTTTTTGGGCGAAAACTTAGATACTCCCAAAATGCTCCCAAATAGCCAAACAATAAAAAAGAAACGTCCCCTGACTATTTTTGACTATTTTTGAATATCGCTCCTGTAGAGGGACAGGCCCGACTTCAGGGTCACAGTAACGGCGGCCGACGTGCACCCCCGAAGAAGGCGCGCCCGCAACGCTGGCGAGACATATGGTGTTCACGACATAGCCCGCGTGCACCACAGCGCCTGCGTACACCACGGTGCCTCTGTTCACCCTGACACCTGCGCGCACCATGGCGCCACGCCCCCTGTGTACACCACAGCGCCTCTGTGCACCTCAGCAGCCGCGTGCGCAGCAATGCCACTGCGGACCACACGACCTGCGTGCACTGGACCGTTTTTGTATACCACGGCGCCTGCGCACATCACACCAACCGTGTGCACCACACCGTGGCCGTACACCACAGCGCTTGCGTGCACCAGAACGCTTGTGTACACCACAGCACAGCACCTGCCGAGGCCACAGCACATGCGTGAAACACTTTGCAATCTGATCAGGAAGTCGAGCACGACGATAGAAAGAACGCTACGACGACGACGAGGATGAGGACGAGGATGAGGACGAGGACGACGACGACGCCGCCGCCAACGCTGCCGTCGATGACTACAACAACGACGACAATGCCTGTGCACCTTCGAAAACCTCCAGCTTACTTTGGTGTTCGTCGTCGTCGTCCTCCTCCTTCCCTTCTCCTCCTGCTCCCCCTCCTCCTCCTCCTCCTCCTCCTCCTCCTCCTCCTCCCTCCTCCTCCTCCTCCTCCTCCTCCTCCTCCTCCTCCTCCTCCTCCTCCTCCTCCTCCTCCTCCTCCTCCATCTCCTCCTCCTCCTCCTCCTCCTCCCCCTCCCTCCTCCTCCTCCTCCTCCTCCTCCTCCTCCTCTCCTCCTCCTCCTCCTCTCCTCCTCCTCCTCCTCCTCCTCCTCCTCCCCCTCCCTCCTCCTCCCCCTCCTCCTCCTCCTCCTCCTCCTCCTCCTCCTCCTCCTCCTCCTCCTCCTCCTCCTCCTCCTCCTCCTCCTCCTCCTCCTCCTCCTCCTCCTCCTCCTCCCCCCTCCGCCTCCTCCGCCTCCGCCTCCTCCTCCTCCTCCTCCTCCTCTCCTCCTCTTTTGCTCCTCCTCCTTCTCCTCCTGCTCCGCCTCCTCCTCCTCCTCCTCCTCTTCCTCCTCCTCCTTCTCCTTCTCCTCCTCCACCTACACATGAAGATGCCAAATGAGTCCGATGGAAACTGCAAAGATTCAAGACCGTGGCCAATTCCCAAGCGTTGCCGGGGGGAGGGGGTGCGGGGGGGGGAGGGAGGCGAGGTAATACGTGTTTTCCCTGGAGCAACAGTTTCTTTCTGGGCCAGGCTGCGGTCGTTCTCAGGTGGCCCAGTGGCCGGGGCCCTGGACGGGACCCGGAAGACGCCGCGGCCGCGCCCTGTCGCGCTGCGGCGGGGGCGGCCCATGCGGGCTGGCAGCAGGGCGCCGAGCAGCACGGGCTCACAACATGCGGCGGTGGGCAGACCTCCCTTCAGTAAACCTCCCTCCAGTGAACACTGCCAGAGGCCGGAGACGACGGACCTGGACCCGCAAAGTGGCGGCCGCGACGCCCCCTCGCGATCCGAAAACGCCCAGCTCGCTCACCGACGCGTCTGGGCAGGAGGCCCATCGACCTCCGAAGCCTCTCGCGGAGCGCCCGCCCCAGACGGGGCCAGCCGCGGGGCGCCGAGCGGCGCCTGCCAACGCTGGCCGCGGGAGCCCCGCTTGGCGGCGCGCAGAAGGGGGCGGAGGGAGGGGGGAAGGCTTCTTAGAAGGAGGCTGGCGGCGGCCTTACATCTATACCTAAGGACCGCGCCTTCTAAGAAGCAGGGGTGCTTCTAAGAAGCCTTCCCCCCTCCCCCTACCCCCATCTGCGCATGGCCGACCCGCGCGCCGCAGCTCCGCACGAGGCCTGCGCACGTGAGCGACGGCGGGCGCCCGATGCCGGGCCACGGCGGCTGGGCCCTGCGGCGCCCGCGCCCGTCCGACGCCCGGCCGCGGCGGGGCGCCCTGCGGCGCCAGCCCCCGCTTGATGCTCCTCCTCCTCCTCCCTGCTCCTCCTCCTCCCTGCTCCTCCTCCTCCTCCTCCCCCTCCTCCTCGTCATCCTCCTCCATCCTCCATGCTCCATCCTACTCCTCCTCCATCGTCCATCCTCCATCCTCCATCCTCCTCCTCCTCCTCCTCCATCCTTCTCCATCCTCCTCCTCCTCCTCCTCCTCCTCCTCCTCCTCCTCCTCCTCCTCCTGGGCGACGGCGGCCAGGTGCCTTGTGGTGGCACCAGCGTCCACCCGATGGCGGGCGATGGCGGCCAGACGCCCTACGGCGTCGGCGCCTGCTGGTGGTAGGCCGGCGGCGACGACTCGAGGCGAATAGCCCAGGGGCGGGCACTACACGCACTCGCTGGGGAGCCTTGCCGAAGGCATAGACCATCGGCACCCCTGGATATGTACTGGTCCCCCCTGGGCTATTCGAGGATTTGCAGTACCTGTGGTTTCTTCGGAGGTGAGAAGCTCAGCAGTAGTCTCGCTGAGCCGTGCTCCAAGCCCCTCACCACGGCTAGGAGACGATACCTCACCAATTTCGAGCTTGGGAGATATCCCAAGGATCAGGTTTCGAAGGTTTCGAACCGAGCGAAGGCCTCGTAGTTCGTTTCCCTTCCTCTCATATCGCACCGCGATGGAGCCCATTCCATTCCATTCCCCCTGGGCTATTCGCCCCTGTCGTCGCCTCCGATGCTCGTGGCAGGACGCGCCACGCTTGGGCACCCCGGCGCTCCGGAGGACAGCAGCCGGCAGGCCCACCGCAGCGGCGCAGGCGCCGCACGCCGCGACTCCCGGCACGCCGCGGGCCTCCGGGGCCCGCCCGCGGCCCGGCCGGCGGCCCGCTGTGGGCCAGGACCGTGCGTGCGGAAGTGCAGTCGGGCCCAGGCTTACAGTCGGGGCGTTGACCTAAGGAACCCCAAAATAAGGAACGAGGCCCCCTTTGTCCACAAGTTAAAAACTTCGATTTCCGATCGAGAGCAAAGGAAAACCTGAGGCAAGCTGCGAAACACTTAAGGAACGCGGAGCCCCTCCCCAACGAAAAGGGTTCCTTCTTCAGGGCCCCGACTGTACGACGAGGCAAATGCCGCTGGGCAGTACCCTACAGGCAATGCCGCCGAAACAACAATCCGAAGCACAGTCGTGCCATACAGGCGGATTTTAGACGAAAAATGGAAAATACCTTAAGATGCTCCAAAAAATACCCCCCAAATGCCCCAAAATGGTTTTGAAAAATGACACCAGACTTTTTTTTACTATTTTTGAATATTCCTCCTGTAGGGGAACAGGCCCGACTTAAACCTAGGCCATAAGAACACCCCTCAAGAACACGAGACCCTCCGTCGGTCCAGACGAGTAGAACACCCAAGGCTGCCCTCCCCAGGGTGCACATCGAGACACTGCGTCCGCACGAAGAGAACTACAGTGGAAACGTGTAGTAAGGACGCGTGGTAAGGACGCGAGACCCTTGGAGGCCGAAGTTGAAGTATTCTGGCCTGCGAAAAGTGCTAGGGACGGGCCGCAGAGGCTGAGGCAGGCAAGGACCCAAGTGCGCCCTTGAAAAAGTCGTTTGTCCTTACTATGCGCGTTGACTGTAGGGCACCCTCCCCGAACCGACCTCGATCTTGTACCTAGGTCCGGCTGCAGAAGCTGGGTTCCCAGACGCTTCTTGCTTCGCGGCCGGCTGGTCCAGCTCGGCGAGGACGTCGGCGGGGTATGTTCAAAGCTGATCACGCCTGGCCGTGTGCCCATGGAGGGCAAGAAGTACAGGCGGGCCTCATTGGACAGGACACGCGAGAGGACAAAAGACCCTTCCGAGGGCCAAGATGCCGTAGGAATGCTGAAGGCATGGGTCTCGAGACACAGGACACAAGGGTACCCTTGATTTGGCAGGGTCGACCTACTAATCCAGCCCGACTGTAGGAGGTTATACCCTCCGGGACCTCTTCCTCCTGAAAATCCCCTTCCTAGGCAGGAGGGAAGCAGCGAGCGGAAGAGCCCCCACCACCTCAGCATACCAAACGAGGGAGCGACGGAGAGAGGAGGAAGGAGAGCGGAGCGGAGGCGGAGGCGGGGAGGAGAGGAGACAGGAGGGAAGGGAGGGAGGAGGAAGGGAGGAGAGGAGACAGGAGGGAGGAGCGGAGGAGGGAGAGAGGGAGGAGAGGAGACAGGAGGGAAACCGCGAGCGGACGAGCCCCACCACCTCGGCATTACCAACAGGGGGAGCGGGGGAGAGGCAGGCGAGCCCAGAATCGACTCGACAAGTCGGATCGGCGATCGACATGAATCGGATCGGTGGGAATCGGCGGCCGAGTCGGGAAGAGTCGAATCGACGGAAATCGGCAGGCTAGAAGGCCTCCACTGGGACATCGGATCCCAAATCGAATCGGAATCGGAGGCCATCGAAATCGAATCGGAGGAATCGTAACGAGCCCTGAGAGGGGAGAAG
>CAUYUJ010016708.1:75000-82500 GCA_963575745.1 Prorocentrum cordatum
CTCCTCCTCCTCCTCCTCCTCCTCCTCCTCCTCCTCCTCCTCCTCCTCGTGTGTGTGCAGCAGAGGCCATGCGCGCTGTCGGGCTGGAGAGTGTCCCAACTGCGAGCCCCCAGTGACGATGGTAGCCCTACCCAGGCCCCCCCGAGTCGTGACACAATCACGACGGAAGGTTTTTCTAAATTTACCAGCCTGGAACATATCCCTATCCCTATGCTGGGCATCTCCTCATCACGATGCTAATCTTAGGGATTCCCTTATTTTTGAGGGAGCATCCCTGAGATTGTCATCGCCTTTTGGCGTGTCAATCTTAGGGATAGGGATAAATTCGAGGCTGGTCATAAATTCTCGTCCTCGGGAGCCCTCACCGGGTCGCGGGACCATCAACATGAAATGACTCGGGACGAAAAGCCGGTCCCGGGGAAGGGGTCCAGACCTCCCGGGGGGTTGACGATGTGACAGAAGTCGTGTCGTCGGGGGTCTGGGCAATCGGTCATGAGGGGGGGGAGGGACAACGGAAGAGGGGGAGGAGGCGGAGGAGGAGGAGGAGAAGGAGGAGAAGGAGGCTCGTCTTCCTCATCCTCTCATCGGCTACGCGCAAGAGCGGCCCTACAAGTTGGCAGGACGAAGAACCGGTCCCGGGGAGTGGGTCGAGACCTCTGGAGGTCGACGCCATGAAAAATCGTGACGTCGGGGGTCTGGGTCTAGGATGCTTTTTCCAGGCACGAGCTCGTGTCGCATGCGCATCGCAACGCGGGTGCGCGTCAGCACTTGCACTTGCCTTAGGTCGGGCGTGTCCCTCTACGGGCGGATTTGGGGCGATAAAACATATGAACCCCCAAACTATGCATACATAGTCCCAGTATCGTCCCAAGACGATTATTTGACTATTTTTGAATACGCCTCCTGTAGAGGGACAGGCCCGACTTAGCACTTGCCCGATGTCTTCCCCGAACGCTTTCGCGTGGAGCGTGCTGGTGTGAGATTACATATCCGCCAGGGTCCCGCAACGATCGCCCCACTGGCCACTGAGCAACGCAGGGGAGGAGGAGGAGGAGGAGGAGGAGGAGGAGGAGGAGGAGGAGGATGACGAGGAGGAGGAGGAGGAGAAGGTGGAGGAGGAGGAGGAGGAGGAGGAGGAGGAGGACGAGGACGAGGAGGAGGAGGAGGAGTAGGAGGAGGAGGAGGACGAGGACGAGGAGGAGGGGAGCCTACGACCCGAAGAGGCTTTGAACCAGATGTAGTGATGACCCAGCATGCAAGCGCTGATGGCGTCATAACTGCAGGATGCCCTAGTAAGTTTGAACAGCAAAACTTCGAAAACTCGAACGGGTCACCTTGAATAGCAAAACTTCGAAAACTTCGGAACTTCGGAAACCCAGACCGGCAGGAGGTCTCGCTCCCCATCCGGGCAGCTCCCGCGCAGGCCACCGATGGGCCCCGTGCGGGGCCTGGGAGGAGACGGGCAGTGCCCCCAGTATGGCCCCGAGTTCCAGGAGAAGGGGGAGGAGGAGGAGGAGGAGGAGGAGGAGGAGGAGGAGGAGGAGGAGGAGGAGGAGGAGGAGGGGGAGGAGGAGGAGGGGGAGGAGAAGGGGGTAGAGGCAAGCCTGGGGGCCCACCAGAGCCTCCAGGGAGAGTCCCGGGATGGCCCCTCCACGGGCCCCGAGACGCTTCGAACAGGACCGGGGGAGGACATTCGGATGACCGCATGGGATATTGAGGATGCCAACAGGAGCTACGAGAAAACCTATGCACGGCGTTCACATGCTACCGCTACTGCAGTCGGCTGCATGATCGCATGCACGACTACATCAATGAGTATGCGTAGCCACACGTCACAGAACATATATCTGGATCTCCCGACGTGTGAGAAAACGTCTTCTGTGTACGCTCCACTGGTGCAAGAGAAACCTTCCCTGCTCTGGAGCACACACCCCTCCCCAGCGGCTCCCAAATCCCCCCATCCTGTCTGGGACGTCTCCCCCGCAACCCTGGCGAGACTCCCTCCAACCCCCTCCCACTCCTCACCGCATCATCGTCGTCGTCATATGCCAGCGCCGGGCGCCGCTTTGTGCGGGAGGGCGGGACGCGTTCTCGACGTCGTCGTCGGAGAGTGGGTAGGGCGGGCGGGACACGTCGCAGTGGTCGTCGTGGTCGGGCGGTCGGTGGAGTCAGCACCAGACGTCGTCGTCGTCGTCGTGGTGGTCGTCGTCGTCGTCGTCGTCGTGGTCGGCGTCGTCGTCGTCGTCGTGGGCAGTCGAGCGGGCGGGCGGGACACGTCGTCGTCGTTCTCGTCGTCGTGGTCGTCGTCGTGGTCGTCCTCATTTTCGTTGTCGCCCTCATCGCCCTCGTCGTCATCGTCTTCGTCGTCGGCGGCGGCGGCAGCGTCGGCGTCGGCGTCGCGGGCGAGTCGTGATCGAGGTCGTCGTCGCCCTCGCCCTCGGCGTCGTCGTCGTCGTCGTCGTCGGCGGCGTCATCGTCGTGTCTTCGTCGTCGGCGTCGTCGTCGTGGGCGAGCCCGTCGGTCGGGCGAGTGGGCGGGACACGTCGTCGACGTCGTCGTGGGCGAACCAGGCGGGCGGGCGGCCGGTGCACGTCGGCGTCGTCGCTTGCCAGCGCCAGAGAGGGGAGGGGGGAGGGGTCTCGAACCTCCCTTCGAGCTTTTGGAGGGGGAGGGGGGATCCGAAACCGTTGCCCCTCCCCCTGAGTGCTTCCAAGCATTCTGACTGCTCTCTCTTAGAGTTCGTCGAGCGCGAAAGGCGTCCGACCAAGTACGTCTACATGCGCGGCCGCACAAAACACGACTCGTTCTTCCATGGGCTTCTGCACGTCCCCATGGTCCCTGTTGCGTGCAACCTGCGGCTGCGTGTGACTGCAGGCGACTACGCACATGTGCATGCGGCAGCCACCTACCAACTCAACCTACCGAGGCTCATGTCCGACAGAGAAGTACACAGTACCGCCGATGTGCGCATGAGGCTCCCTGGGTCTCCCCTGGCCAACTTCACATTCGAATGCAACTTGTTACGAAGGAGCACTCGCACATCTTTCCTGCCACATAGATACATCAGATCTAGCTCCGTTGGGCTCCCCAGGCGTCCCTGGGCCCTGCCCCCTCACGATATCGTGCAACGGCGAGGAGCCACACACGCGCACGCACGGGGACACACAGGACCACACGAAGCACCCCAGGCCTCGCTGCGCCCTGGAGCTGCGAGCGATGCCATACAATCTTTACGACTGGCTGCTTCTCGCCCCATCCAGGGAAGCAGGGGTGGCCTCATCATGAAGGCCTGCACGGTGCTCATGCCACGCGGTATCCTGGGCGGGGGGGGGGGGGGCGGGCAAACGGAGGGAGGAGGACACTGACTTCCGACGACGTGATTACGTGACGTGGTGGGTCCCACCCCACCCCCGTCACTCTCGACCCCCGGCCTGGAATCAGATTTTCGCCACGGGCCGTTTAATACATGATATATATATATACACATGTATATGTAATGTATATGTATGTGTGTATGTATACACCTATACGACGCCCGTCGGGTGATGAGGAGGTGGGGGTAAAACAACCTACTGAGGACAGCTGCGATGATCGTGATGGTGGCGATGCGGATGATGCGCTCACGAGGTGGTGACGGTGCAAGACGACGATGCTAACGACAATGCATGATGGAAGTGGGCTCACACACTGGCGCTGCTGGCCACAAAACACACACACACACACGCAAAATGGCGATGACGACGGTGGCAAATATTTGGCCTCATACACCATTGACGATGGCTGCGGCGGGGCACCGACGGGACACGGACGGGACACCGACGGGAAACCACGGGACACCGACGGGGCACCGACGGGACACAATGGCGGGACACCCCCGGCCACCGCCCGCGGACACCGACGGGACACTGACTGGACACCACGGCGGGACACCACGGCGGGACACCCCCCGCCTCGACGGCCCACCGGAGCGGTCGTTTACCTTGACCCGCCCTGGCCTCAGCGGAGTCATTCCCCTCGCCCGTCCACGCAGCTTCACCTCGCCCGCGCGCGCCACACGAACCCGAACCCGGAACCGATTTCCCGACTTGCGTCGGTCACGCGTCGATTTGCTCGAGCCCTCTCGGGCCTGCGAGCGACAAAACACATCCTCATCTTCACAAGCTCCTCCCAATCCGTGCTAGCCTCTCCTGGTTCGTTAGGTAATGCACAGGCAAGGGCGGGCGGCGACGTGAACTGCAGCATGCGAACCTGGTGCGCGCTCGGCGGCAGTCCGATCTGCGCTGAACAGTGCGGGCGTCCGTGCCGCCCGAAGACCGACTCCACTGAGGTGATCAGCTTGGCCAGATGAGATTCCGCAGTGGTATCATCCATCGCTCTAAACTTACCTTTGTCACTGGGCGGATGCTCTGGAACCAAGATTTGAAACCCAAGGGCCTCGGGAAACGGTGTTGGCCAACGTTTTTCGCGCGGGACATTAATTTCCCCCCCCCCCGTAGCGCGCTGCGTGTTTGAAGTCTTGCCATGGGAGGCAGCTCTTTCTCAAAGCTCAAGATTGAGCGCTGGGGGGGGCCTCTGCGACCTCCCCATGGACTGGGGCGAAAGAGATCCCGGGAGCACCTGGGATCTCTACAACACAGGAGACAGGCCGAATGGGGAACCTGATGCCCTCGCCGGGAAAGCCAGATGGCTCCAGGTTGCAGGTTCCCATCCCCAGGTAGCTTTCGCGAACATGGCGACCCTCGAGGAATCGCAGCCGTCTCCGAAGTCGTTGAGACTGAGACGGGGTGCGCTGGGTGCCCTAACAAAATTCCAGCCGTTCTGCAGACCCCAAGCTGATGCTGTGGCGATTGGTTCCTCCATGAGCTTCACCTCGCGAGCTGACGCAGCAGAAACGTGGTCCGCATCGTCATGCTCGCCCAAACGGTCCCTGATTGCTCCCCAGGAAAATGGCCTTTCCCCCGCACTCACCTTCCCAATCGAAGTGGTTATGGTCAAAAGTAAAATCGCCAATGGGATGCTCTGAATCATATATGGGATATGATGGGCATGTCGTGCTGCCCTCTGAATCGCCGTGTGAACGCTTGAGGTCCTGTAGGCAGCGAAATCCGACAGGCCCTGACCCGCCCATGTTGCCAAGGCTCCTGGTCATCCTGCCGGCTTCGAGGAGAGCGTGAAACCGGGCGAGGACCATCTCCTGGCCCAGCTACTCCTTGCCCTCACCTTGCCAACGATCGCGCTCAGCTGCGCGATCTGCTGCTTCAGCTCCTCGTCCACGCTGTTGGCTAGCTGAGGCTGCTTCTGGTTTAGGTTTCGGTGCAGGATGTCGTTTCGGCTCGGCATACGCTGGGCTCGCAGGGGCCAGTGCTGTTGGTGGTCGCCCACTGATCTGCGCCTTCTTGGTGTTCCACTCTGCCTGACGTTCAGGGGGGTGAGCTTCTCAAACTCCTCGAGCTGTATGGTGTAAGCGATATCTGGTGAGTCGGTGTTTGCCGCGCCCAGTGCTTCTTCGAACTTCTTTGGCAACTGCTGAGCAGACTGGACAACGACTTGGCTGTTTCATCCTCAGGGCGCCGTAATGCCAACTTTCTGCCGCCACCTGTAGCTGTTGAAGGTCGCCGATGTGCTCAGACGCCGTCGACGCCCATGCCTTTGTCTGTAGCTCCTTCCCATGCTGAAGTGCACGCTGAGCTGCACCAGCTTTCGACTACAACGGTGTACTCTCACTATTGCGCATATTTACCAGCATCTCTTCCAGTTGCCCGATGATCTTCTCATTCTATTCCAGCAGCACTTGCAGCCTTGATAGCTGACCTATCGCACGCCGAACGCGCACCACCGCTCGTCGTACTCTGGTGTGGTTGGGCAGGTGCACCGCGGCCTGCTCTTTGCATTTCGCCAGCCTCCGCTTCGCCTTAGCGATGGCCTCGGCGTTTCCAGGAGTCTTCCTTGAGCAGGGCTGCTGTGGCCAAATATTTCTCAAGCGATTGAATCTGTGACTGGATCCTCTGGCCGTCCTTTACTTGGGGTCGGGCATGCCGTGCCCCTCTGTCTTCACTCGTGCCTTTGCCACGCCCGACTGCGACGGTGAGCCTCCGCAGCGCTCCTCGCACTAACGGGAGAGATCGCGTTGTCCCCACCCACCGCGTCTGGACATAATTCTGTTCCCGCCCTCTGCGTCCCCTTTGGTGCTGTCCCTCCCCTTGCCGTGGCGGAGTAGAGCGCAATTTGTGGACGGAGGTTAACGACCACTGAATCGAACCTACCGTATGGTCCGAAGGTAGAGGACGATAGGGAGAGAGAAGAAGATACTCTTTTGTCCATGCGCCCGTCGAAACAAAGGGCGCTCAAGATGTCCAATATCCAAGCCGAGAGGACAGTAGGATAGATGGCTAGAAAGGGCAGATGTGCGGTCTTCACACACACACCATATACTGAAGTCGGGCGTGTCCCCCTACAGATGGATTTTCGACGAAAAATGAAAAATACCCCAAACATGCCCCAACAAGTTCAAAAAGTATTCAAAACATAGTCCCCAGACCATTTTTGCACTATTTTTGACTATTTAGGGGGTATTTCTAATTTGTCGTCGAAAATCCCCCTGTAGGGGGACAGGCCCGCCTTAACCATAGACATTTCTGGATGTTCGCGCCGACGTGCGCCCACGGACGAAGAGACCGCTCCGCGTGAGGCGCCGGTCCGCGCCGCTCCGCGTGAGGCGCCCAGCGCCGCTCCGCGTGAGGCGCCTGCAGCTACCGCGGGAAAGACCGGAAGCCCACGGCCGCGCGGCGGCGGCTCGCCGCGTGAGAGCGGGGGCCCAACACTGAAGGGGCCCCAGGACACACAAATCAATACACACAAATCAATACACACAAATCAAGGGGCCCCAGGACACACAAATCAATACACACAAATCAATACACACAAATCAAGGGGCCCCAGGACACACAAATCAAATAAAACGATTCCCCATAGTTTCCCATATGTTCTGGGTTTTTGTCTTCCACCCCACACTTCCCATGTTTTCCTATATTTTCCTGGGAATCGACGATTACTGTAATTGTGTCTGTGTCTGTGTGTGTGTTGTTATCCCTCCTGTTCAACACTCCCGCCGTGAAGGCGCCGAGGAGACACCGGGCCGAGCAGCCTTGCCTGCCGCGGCTCGGCGGGGCATCCCCTTCCCTTCCAGGGGGAAAGGAGCATCTTGAGCCACGATGGCTACGGAAGGAGGAGGGAAAGGGAGGAGGAGGAGGAGGAGGAGGAGGAGGAAGAGGAGGAGGAGGAGGAGGAGGAGGAAAAGGGAGGAGGAGGAGGAGGAGGAGGAAGAGGAGGAGGAAGAGGCGGAGCCGCTGGCGTCCTGGTCGTCTTGCCGACGAACTCGTTGTTCGAGTACTCGACCATGCCGCCGGCGGCGGTGGACGGCGGCCCAGCGAGCGTGGAGCTGGAGACCTGAGGGCCGCCCAGCGGCCGCGGCGCACCCCCAGCTTCACCCTGTGAACAAGT
>CAUYUJ010016708.1:87500-110000 GCA_963575745.1 Prorocentrum cordatum
AATACACGGGTGCCTACTGGAACGCGTGCCGGGAGCCTTTCTGGAAGCATTGTGGCAGTCTCTGGAGCTTCTCTGGGCCTTCCTTTGGAGTCCATTGGGGCCTTTGTTAGCCCGTCTGAGGGCCCATTTTGGCTGTTCCGGGTCCCTCTTGGCTTATTGTGGGGAACTCAGTCCGTCTTGGGGCCCTCCTGGGGCCCTCTCCGACCATGTAGGAATCCTCTGGTGGCCCCCTCGGGCTTCCTGGGGGCTCTCTTGGGCCGTCTTGTAGCTCTTGCGTGCCGCATGAAGCTCTCTTCAGCCCATCTTGGAAACCTCTTTGGGGCCTCTGGGGCCGTCCGGGGCCCATTTTGGCAACCTCTTGGGCCGACGCGACCGGTGGTAGAACTGAAAAGCGGAGCTCCCAGAAATATGAGTTTTTCAATCGGAAATGCTTAATTTTCGGCTTTGGAGGGCCTTCTCAGCGGCCTCTTGGACAGTCCTTTTGTGGCCCGTCTGGGAGCCCATTTTGGCTGTCCCAAGCCCCTCTTGGCATTCATGGGTAGCTGAGCCGTGTTGGGGCCCTCATGGAGCCCTCTCCGATGTAGGGATCCTCCGGTGACTCCCTCGGGCCCCCTGGGGACTCTCTCGGGCTGTTTTGGAGCTCTTTTGTACTGCTCGAGGCTCTCTTCAGGCTGTCTTGGAGCCCTCTTGGGGGCCTCGTGGACCATGGGACGCCGATTTGGAGAACCTTTGGGGCCGACGTGGCCGCCGATGGAACATAAGAAGCGAATGTCCTAGGATGTACGTTTTCCTTTGGAAAATGACATTTTTTTGCACCCGGGAGCCTTCTCAGCGGCCTCCTGGACCGTCTTCAGGGAGTCCTGGGAGGCCTTTTGTGGACCCTCTGAAGTCCACTTCGGCCGTTCCCAGTCCCTCTTCGCCCGTCATGGGGACCTGAACCCGTCTTGGGGCCCTCTGGGGGCCCTCTCCGACCATGTAAGATCCTCTGGTGGCCCCCTCGGGCTCCCTTGGGGGCTCTCTCGGGCCGTCTTGTAGCTCTTCTGTGCCGCGTAAAGCTCTCTTCAGCCCATCTTGGAAACCTCATTGGGGCCTCTTGGGCCGTCCGGGGCTCATTTGGGGAGCCTCTGGGGCCGTCGCGGCCGCTGGTAAGCAAATATCAAAGAAATATACGTTGTACTTGCCCTTGGAGGGCCTTCTCGGCGGCCTCTTGGACCGTCTTGAATGCCTTTGTGGCCGTCTAGGCGCAGTCTTGGGCTGTCTTCGAGCGCTCGTGGCCCGTCCAGAAGCCATCTCAGTGCGCTCTTCATCCACGTTCCAGACAACCTGGGGCGCTTTGGGCGTCTCTTGAGCCAGATTGGGAGCCTCTGGGGGGGTCCAGGGCCCCTTCTGAACCCTCTTGGAGCCCTCAAGGCCCCCATGGCCCCCCATGCGAACCAAAGGCAGCAATTCTGGGCCCTCCCCCGGCCTACTACGATATATGTATATATATATATATATATATGTATACATACATACATACATACATACATACATACATACATACATACATACATACATACATACATCCATCCATCCATCCATCCATCCATCCATCCATCCATACATACATACATACATACATACATACATACATACATACACACATACAAAGTTGTAGATCCACGTACACATATATACACATGCATCGATGTGTGTGTATGTGTATAGGTGTGTGTATGTGTACGTACGCACGTATGTATGTATGTATGTATGTAGGTACGTATGTAAGAACGTATACATGTATGGCCGTATGTATGCATGTATGTATGCATGCATGCATGCATGCATGTATGTATGTATGTATGTATGTATGTATGTGTGTGTGTGTCTGTATGTATGTATTCATGCATGCACGCATGCATGTATGTATGTATGGATGTATGTATGTACGTATGTATGTGTATATGCATTTGCATGTACACGTACATGTAGTACCGTTGTATGTATGTATGTATGCATGTAGGTGTGTATGCGTGTATGCGTGTATGTATGTATGTGTATACGTTTGCCGTACATGTCGCCGCAGCAGGGTGTTTCGGACCCTGGTACTGTCAAATAACGGCCCAGGACGAAACAGAACAACTCCCAAGCAGGGGGGTACAGGTCTGGGGCCCCGAGACTCGAACGCATCGAGTCGCCGGAGATCTGGGATGACAGGGGGGGTGGATGCATTTATGGAGGATGCAGGAGCACGAGGAGGATGAGGAAGACGAGGAGGAGAGAGAGAGAGAGCGATACAACTATATATATATAGGTATATGTTTATATAAACGTATATAAAAGGCTATATATATATATATTCAGAGAGAGAGAGAGCAATATCTATATACAGAGAGAGAGAGAAATAGAGAGAGAGAGCTAACCCAACGTCTGGGGCCCGACGGGCGGCCTGGCCACCCGCGCAGCACCTCACTCAGGCGACGAGGTGCTGGAGCCGCCCCTCCGGCTGGCCATCGCTCGGACGTCCGTTCCCTGTGCTTTTTTGTTGGGTTTCGCGCGCGGTTTTTCGCAGGAGGATCCAGGATGCTCCGGCATTATCCCCGCCGAGAACAAGTGCACACGTCCGAACGATACCAAGCCCCCTGAGCGCCACAAGGACCGCGACGGAGGTGGCGCGGGCGTGCGCTGAGACGCGCGCCGGGAAGGAACCGTGGCTCAGCGACAGACTCCGCGTCGGACTTATCACTGCCGACCACTCGGCAACAGCCGCTCGACAGGTTTACCAAGACAACTTTTCTTCTGCTCCCCGATGGCGGAGAGCCCGTGCAGGGTGAAGAAGAGCTGCTCCAATCCGCTACCCCTGAGCGCGGCGCACCAAAGATGAGAAGCTTGCAGGGAGAGAGGATGAGGATGAGGAGGAGGAGGAGAAGGAGGAGAAGGAGGAGGAGGAGGAGGAGCAGAAAGAGGAGGAGTCGGATTGATGACATACCAAGGGTATCAGCTCAGCGCAACAGGGCGCGTCGCCCGCACCCGCTCCACACAGCCGGCCGCCGCAAGGGATCGGGAGACGTGCGCGACGGCATTCGCGGCGCGTGCCTGGGACGTGCATGCGGGTAAGCTCCCGCGCCCCAAGTGGCCACCCGCATGCATGCCCGAGGCACGCGCCGCGAATGCCGTCGCGCACGCCTCCCAAATCCCCGGCGGCGGCCGGCCGTGTGGAGCGGCTGCGGGCGAGGCGCCCTGTTGCGCGGGAGCTCACCCTCGCCAACGCTGGCAGGGCTCTCGCGGCCACTGCGAGGCATGCCGTTCAACTCAACAGCCAGGTGTCGCGGGGCCTGGCGTGGCCACCGCACGGAGCAGATGTGGTGTGGAGGGGCGACGGGGTGCGGCACGACGGGGCACCGTCCTTTCGCCCAGATCTCGTTCGAGATTTCGGGGAACTCCAATGGTAATCCTCCGTCCTCGTTCAGCTCCTCCGCCTCGGACTCGATCGGGGCCACCCATTCCACCTTCTTCTCATAGTCCTCCTTCCCCTCGGACTGGGCGGTCGACTCGGGGGTGCCCCCACGATCGGCGCCAACTCTTCCACTGCAAGGTTCTGCTCAACTGGCGGGCGGCTCGCTTGCCGCCCTGGGTGCTCCGCGCGGGGGCTCGCGTGCCGTGGCAGTGCTGCATCACGAAGTGAGGCTCTGCACTTCCGCACCTGCATCTGCTACCGCGCAGCTCGCGTCGGCCCGCGCGCGAGGCCTTGTGCTTCGGTTGGTCCCCTGGCCTTGACCGACCTTGGCCGTTCACGCGTCCAGGGGTCCGCGGTCGTGGCGTCGGCCAGTGCTCTGCGAGCCTTGCGTCTGCCGAAGCTGCTCTGGGCATCGTGGAACTCGCTGGGCGCGGCCTCGAGCAGTCGGGCCCCCCCGCCTGCGATCCTCGGGCGGCCTGGGCAGACTCCCTTTCTTGGCGCGCGACTGGCCAGGGACCGACGGCGCCCTCCGAGCCCTCCGCGCGCGACGGCGCCCGCAGAATCCCCACGCGGCCCTCGCCCCGCTCTCTTAGGTGGAAAACAAACCTACCTCGCTTTTGACCACCCTCGCTTCCAAGAGATGCCAAACGATGCCAAACTACGGCCTGTACTGGTCAGGCCGCTTGACGAGGAGGCGCGTGGTATGACTTGGTTTTGCCTGGAAGCGAAAGCGGGGTAGGTAATTCACGCCCCGCTCGCGGGCAGCCGGCCGCATTCGGGGCCGCGCGTCCGCCTTCGCGGGCCTGGGCCCGAGCCCGGGCGCCGGGCGCGCGGCTTGCCCTGGCTGCCCGCTGCGGAGGGGAGGCGCGTGGCCAGTGGCGCAGAGGAAGGGGCCAGTGACGCCACACGGCGTCCAGTGGGCGGCAGGCGATCGGACCCATTGGCACCGCCTGCCAACTACCAGGAGGCGCTGCGTGGGCAAGGGCGCCCGAATGCAGACCCCTGCTCGGGGAAGGTGCCGCACAGATGCTACAGTTCAGTCGGGCCTGTCCCTCTCCAGGGGGAAACTTCAAACATCGTAAAACAACACATATCTGGAGTATGTTTGAGCATTTGCGAACTATGTTTGGAGTATTTGTTTAATTTTCCGTTCAAAATCCGCCTGTATGGGGGACAGGCCCGACCTATGCTACAATGTAAGATCGGCGAGACATACACGACAACACAAAGTCACTGCTCCGTGCGTTGTCCCCTAGATGCTAAAATCAGCACGCCCAACATCCTGAGTAGCCGTCCACAGGTGCATCATGAGACAACTCGCTTGGCAGAATCACACGGTCAGCGAAACCGTTCGCTAGCTCACCCGCACGACACTCGAGTGGCTTGATCGGGCAGGCAGGTAGCCAGAACGCTTGACCCCCCCCGACCTCCGCCTCGCCCACAAGGGCTGCTCCTCCCGTCTCTCTTCCTCCCGTCTCTCTCATCCTCTTCATCCTCCTCCTCCTCCTCATTTCTGTCCTCGTCCTCGCTAGTTTCGTCGTCAAGCTCCTCCTCCTCCTCCTCCTCAGTCTCCTCCTCCTTCTCCTTCTCCTCCTCCTCGTCCTCCTCCTCCTCCTCCTCCTCATCTTCCTCCTTCTCCTCCTCCCCCTCCTCCGCCTCCTCCTCTCCTCCCTCCTTCCTCCTCCTCCTCCTCCTCTCTCCTCCTCCTCCTCCTCCTCCTCCTCCTCCTCCTCCTCCTCCTCCTCCTCCTCCTCCTCCTCCTCCTCCTCCTCCTCCTCCTCCTCCTCCCCCCCACCTCCCCCCTGCCGGGCTTACCAAGCGCACCTCCCTTCGACGCCATCATCGCCTGCTGCACGGCCGCGGTGAGCACATGGCTGTATCTGCAGGGCGAGGCTCGGATGGACAACGGGAGGTGCCCAGGGGCATGAGGTCCAGCTAGAAAAATAAGCAGGTAGCGGCCAGCGACGACGGCGACGGCAGATGAACACGGCGACAAACGACACGACAGATGACCGAGAGGACGCCCGCAGCGACACCACCGACGACGGCGACGGCAGCGACCGAGGCAGCAGCTTTTTGCGCGGAGCGGGCTTCTTTTGCACTCCACTGGGCCAGCGCACGCTCACCCCAGGCCCGTCATCAGCTGCTGCGCGCTGAGATAGGCGAACACATAACACTCACGCGCAGACTGGGGACCCGATGTGCGATGTTGCCGGAGCAACAGCTCGACCTCGCGGTACAGGGCAGAGCACATAGCGGCGAGGCAGCCGCATAGCCAGCGGTAGCCTGAGCGCCAAAACGTGCCGACCAACACAGGTGGGCCGCAGACCCCATGAGTATGAATGATATCACGGGCACGGGCTGTTTCACTCTGAGGGCAGCCTGGTAGCGAGCCCGAGGCTGGCGCTGCGACGGCCACCGAGGACTGCCTCAGTGGGCGGTCCCGTGAAGTCGACGCGACACGGGCACAGGAATCGTAAACGAGGTAGCGAAGGTCCCCGAAACATGCACCGCCTTCGAGACTGACCTCCGTGTTGGCAAACACGAGAGCCCACCAGAGGCCAGACACGAACGGAGCCAGGAACCCGACCAAGCGCGAGCAGCTTGCGGGACCTGCAGCGGGCGCCGGAGCCGACGCCCTGGACAACCAGACAGAGAGGGCTGAAGAGGCGCAGACTGGGACGCACCTTTCTCGCCACAAACTAGACCTCGCGGGCCTGCGCGGCCAGTCCACCAGCCAACAAGCTTAGCAATACGACCCGTGGATGAAACACCACGGGCAGCGCGAGCCCCCGTGTCAAGAGGGGCACGGAGGAGGTCAGAAGGTGAGCGCGGCAGGGCCTCGAGAGAAAACTGAAAGCGTGCCGACATAGACTGCAGCTTCGGATCAAAGGCTGCGCACAAACTGTGCACAGAGAAGCCGATACGGGGTCAATCAGATTCGGGCCCGTCCTCAACACCCCCCATCAATATGTGGTGGTAGCGATGGCGCCAGCTCTTCCCTGCGGAACGACGCAGCCACCTGGCAGAGCTGAGCAGCACTAGTCAGGGCACCGCCTGCCTCTTCCACACGACGATGCTCGTCGCCGGGGGGTGGGTTAGCAGCACAGGCAGTGGCATCCAGCCAGGTACCCGAAGTGAGCTCGACTCCTGGCTTGGGGTGCTTCTCTGACAGAATCTGGGACCAGGCATGGCGGCGGCAGTGGTCGCGCCTTTCGTCGGTGAGGGCCCCACGCAAAGCTAGGCCAAATTGATGATTCGGCCGCCGCTATTGTAATACTTACATGTCAAACACACGAGGCGGCCCTCCCCGTTGTTAATCCGGGATGATGGGCTTATGCTAGTTGGCCTTTGAGGTGTCCCCTGAGGGGCCCCTTGGTGGCTTGCTCTCCTCTACACTTGGCCCCAGCGGGGCCCGCAGCAGCCCTAGACGTCCGCCAGCAACACGCGCAAGGCCAGAGCCTTGCCTCCCAGTGCCAGTCATGCTCGGGCCCATTGGGTTGGCTCGGGGGCAGGCGGAGGCGTATGCTTGTGGATATCAATGTCATCAAGCCGTGGAAACAAAACCAGCAGACAAGCAGACATCTTGTGCGCTTCGCATGTCCGAGTGTCCCCATGGGCCCGGTCCGTGGTCTGGAGCAGAAATCCAGCGCACGGCGGACGATAGGAAATGCTGGGTCATAAGGGCTCCGGGGCTCGCGAACCACATTCAAGCAATCTGAAACAATCGGGGTACCTGGCGCACGGCGCTGGGCGGCAATGGTGTAGACCGCAAATTAAGCAGCCTGTGGGGTCTGCGGACAGTATCCCAGAAAATCATCCCGACATGGTGGCTAAATGGGCGCCCTCAGAATTTACTAGGATGAGTGTTTCCAAAGAGCTTCAGGACGCTCGGCCTCAACTGCAAGGCAATGCCACAATCGGTGCCACACCGTGTCGTCAGCTGTTGGGCACAAGGTTCATCAAATATCAAGCATATCGTACCCAACTGCACGCGCACTCACCCGTCGCCATATTGCATTACAGCACACCGCTGGCATGCACCCTTTCATGTATGCGCTGAGCCTTTTCTCTTGCAGCATAGCTCCCACCTGACCATGACAAGCCCGAGCTGGTTGCGGTAGGCGTGACAACAGCTTGGCCGCTGATAGGCGCTCGTGGGCATGCTGGGCAGCTTGTCTATGGTGCCACTTCAGCAGCGCAGGCGAAATCAAAGTGGGCGGGAGCTCGTTCCCATGCTGGTCCACGACCAGGGTGTACTAGGGCATCTTTCAACCTAGCCTTTGCAAACTCAACTTCGTGACGGCAATTGGTCCTATGACTTTCTTTCAAGAGTCGAGCCCAGGGAGCGCGGATAGAAGGGTAGGAAAATAGGAAGACGATACTTGGAAGGAGGAAGAACGGGAGACACTGAAGACGAGGAGGAGGAAGACGCAAGTAGAGGATGAGGATGCAGGATGCAAATGAGGAGGGAGACATGGAAAAGGACGAGGGCACGACCACTAGGAAACCATTCACTAACGCGGGGGAGCGCAGCACACCACGATCACCACTCGAGGCATACCTTGTTGGGTCCATGGCCTCAGCTTCCTCCCACTCGGCATGGAATGCTCAACTAATGCTGCCAGGCATTGAACAGGGGGAGGAGGCTGCAAGGAGGAGAGCCCAGCTCGAATAGGCAGCATTACACCAGCATGAGACTGCTAATTATGATCGTGGTGCAAAGAGTCATGTTTTTGACCTATATTGGAGCTTTTGGGACCCTCTGGACGTCGTAATGGGTACTCTGGATGCCAGCTGTGCCTCCCTGAAGAAACGGGGCCCCGTGAGCAAAGGTCTAGAAACCTCTCGAAGCCTTGGGAAGCCATCTGGCAAGAAAGTCGAGCAGTTGTCCAACGGTATCCGAAACTCCGAACCCCTCTAACATCTCTCTCCGCCCTCTGCCAGAGGAGGGAGGATGAGCGATGAATATGATGATGGTGACTGCGGTGATGAGGCGCACGACGAGGACGAGGTTGAGAAGGAGGAAGTCCCCCACCCCGTCGTGGAGGTGTATGTGTGGGGGGGGTGGAGCTGAACCCGCCGTCCCGGCTGCCACCGATGCCGGCGCTGACGCCGCGGTCGCTCCTGACATAGAGGAAAGCAAACTTGAGGGATCCACGAACCCGACAGGGAACTTGACGTAAGCTTTCTTCTGGCGCGCGTGCAGCAATTTCCCTCTCCCTGGCTGCAGCCACTGCCTCCCGCACGTCCTGCTGATCCTCCTCCTCCTCCTCCTCCTCCTTCTCCTCCTACGAAGTGAGAAGGAGAAGGCCTTTCCAGAAGGCGGCGGGACTGCTGAGAAGCCCTCGCGCCTTCCGAGAGGTTGTTGTCTCTGTCTTCGAGGAAGGCTTCGAAAACTTATCGGAAGGCCCAGGGACTTCCGAGACTACCTCCTCCTCCTCCTCCTCCTCCTCCTCCTCCTCCTCCTTCGCACGCGCGCTCCTCCTCCTCCTCCTAAACTAAACACACATCGGGGGCAACAAAGCCAGTCTCAGGGCTCCTCCTCCTCCTCCTCCTCCTCCTCCTCCTCCTCCTCGTATCCGCACGCGCGCACGCGCTGGGCGCATGTTGCCCCCTCCCCCCCTCCCTCCCCTCTTCCCCCCTGCCCGCGCACGTCTCAGGGGGCCTGTCTCCAGGGGCGCCGAAGATCCATGTCTTCGGCGGGGCTCCCCGGCGAGTGCGTTCGATGCCCGCCCCTGGGCTATTCGCCCTCGTCCGCCGTCGCGGCTGCTGCCGATGTCGGTGCTGGCGCCGCGGCAGCCCCCGACGGCGGTCTTGCAAACGCTCCCGGCTGCCGCCGCCCTGCTCCCTCTCAGACGGGGGGTGGGATAAGGAGCAGCGTGTCAAGAGTCACCTGCTCCTCCTCGTCCTCCTCCTACACCGCTCCCTCCTCACCCTCCTTGTCCTCGTCCTCGTCATCGTCCTCCTCCTCCTCCTCCTTTTCCTTCTCCTCCTCCTCCTCCTCCTCCTCCTCTTCCTCCTCCTCCTCCTCCTTCTCCTCCTCCTCCTCCTCCGACGACGACGACGAACTCGTCGTGGTCGCTGGGTGCCTGCACTCCTCCCCGCGCGGACAGAAGCCCTTGTTCTTCCAGTCCCAGCAGACGTTCTCCTGGCCGCGACCCCGCGCGCAGAGGTCGCCAAGGCCCCAATTCCGCTCTCCTCCTCCTGCCCCTCCGCTCCCCCTTCCTCCTGCTGATGCTGCGGTAGCTGCGGCAACTGCGGCTGCTGCTGCGGCTGCTGCTGCTGCTTCTGCTGCTGCTGCTGCGCCTCCTCCTCCTCCTCCTCCTCCTCCTCCTCCTCCTCCTCCTCCTCCTGCTCCTCCTCCTCCTCCTCCTCCTCCTCCTCCTCCTCCTCCTCCTCCTCCTCCTCCTCCCCACTCCTCCTCTACTCCTCCTCCCTGGCCTGCTCCCACTCCTCCTCCCCCCTGCTCGTCCCTCTTGCTCCTCCCCTCTCCCCCCTTCCTCCTCCTCCGGCGTCCTCGCCCCCGCCCCCGCCCCAAGATGCGCGCGGCGGACTGCTGAGGGTCGCGGGGGGCGCGCGGGTGCGGCCGTGCTCTCCGTGCTCTTTGCTGGAAGCGGCTGGTGCACGATGCCCCTTTCTTTTGAATGCTGCCGACGCGCGCGCGCGCGTGCGGTTCTGCATGTTCGAAGGGGCCCTGGGACACACACAAATACATAGACACAAATATAACAGGATTCCCCAGATGTTCCAATATGTTCTGGGTTTGTGTCTTCCCCCCTTTCCCGTACTTTCCATATGTTCGGGGAGATCGACGATTAATTGTGTCTTTCTTCCCCTCCTGAATGTTCTCTTGCGAGACCCCTGCCTGTTTTTTTTATGTCAGGGAGAGGGCGGACAACAGCCTGGCCGATTCAACATATCAAAATGCAACGTGCGAGCCATGCTGGCCAGTGGTTCCAAACAAATCTCACTCAACATCCTCAACATGCGGCGATACAAATGCATCGAGAAATAGCTCGCTCGTAGATCTCGGAGCGCGTGTTCCGCGTAACTGTTGATATTTACGGGGTGGAAGAACGTGAAGAAGGAGATTGACTGGGATTGCGCGAGTTCAATAATATCTAAGATGGACGACCGTACAAGATGATTACGGGGGGGCCAATACGCGGTGGTGAACCGTTAAGCCCAGTCTTGGCATGGGTGCCGAATCTGATATTCTTCTAAGTCGAGAACCTATGGGCCACGCGCTATGCGCTATGCGGCGCAAAATTGCGGGTTCAGTCCGCGCGGGCCGCCACAGCCACTGCGCGACCCACTCAAACCTCAGACGTCGTGCCCTTGTCATCCCGGATCATCTTTTGGGGCTCCAGGGCCCGGCGAGGGCCCCCAGAGGCAGGGACTTGCCACAAACATCCCGTCGTGATTGGTCCACGACGCGAACCCAGAGATCCGAAGTCGTGTTTTTTTCAATACGGGGTCCCCGGAAGTCTCGACCCAGTCCCCAGGACCGGTTTTTCATCCTGGGTCGTTTTTTGACGGTCCCGCGGCCCGGCGAGGGCCCCTAGAGTCCGAAAATTGCGAAAAACGCCGTCTTGATTTTTTCGATACGGTGGATCTCTCGGAAGGAGCCTGGGCACAGCGCAACCCACCACGCCACCGCTTTCTGGCAACGGCCGCAACGGGGAACAGCGGGCCACCCGCCCGTGGCGCGGCCCCTCCGCGCCCCCCCCCCCCCCCCCCCTCCGCCCCCTCTCCCGCGGCGGCGGCGGCGAGGCCCATGCCCCCGTGGAAGAGGCGAGGGGGTCAAAGAGCCGATCCCGGCCCGGGCTCCGCAGGATGTTGGCGACGAAGCGGAGCCATCTACCCAAGTAGCAGGAAAAAGACCCGCAGAAACATGAACGTTTGGCGCTCCGCGGGGGTTTCTTGGATTCGCGCTGGACCCCCCTCCCTGGCGCGCGGAGCGCGCCAGGGGTGGCGCCGGAGGCGCCGCCGGGGGGGCCCAGCGCGGATCCAAGAAATCCTCGCGGAGCGCCAGAAGTTTCTGTTTATGTGGGTTTCTCGTCTTCGACCAAAGAGGGTCGGAACCTTCAGTCTGGTGCATCAGTACCTGCACCAAGATGGCGATATGTGAGACTTGCCGTCGCTCGGACGTCAATTTTCCGTGCATCTTTCGATTTCGTGCGTGTTTTTGTTTTGCTCGATGGTCCAGGATGGTCCTCGATGGTTCTCGCCGAGAAAAAATGCACACGTCCGAGCGATGCCAAGGAGAGAATGGGGAGAAAGAGAGTTCGGGTACACACACCACGGCAGGCGGGGGCCAGTTTATGAGAGCACGCTCGGGCAGTGCGACGGCAGGAGGAAGGCAGAAGCGGACCGAAGGAAATCGGGAACCTCGCAGACAGGACAAAACCGACGGCAGAAGCCTAAACTTTCGGGGGTCCGCGCAGGTTTCGTAGATCGGCGCTGAGCTTCCCTCCCTGGCGCGCTCCGTGCGCCAGCGGCGGCGCCGGAAGCGCCGCGAGGAGGGTCCAGCGCAGATCCAAGAGATCCGCGCGGACCCCCGAAAGTTCGTGTCTATGCAATTTTGAAGGGGCCCTGGGACACACAAATTAATACACACAAATAAAAATATTCCCCATATTTTCCCATATTTTCTGGGTGTCTGTCTTCCGCCCCACTTCCCATATTTTCCAATTCTTTTGGGAATCGACGAATAATTGTGTCTGTGTGTTTCTTCCCCTCCTGAAATTTGCTCTTCGAGAAGTCGGGAGGCTCCCAGAGTCCACGGATCTGGGGGACGTAGGGGGCTCCGCGGCCACTTCAGAGCGCGCGGGGCGGAGAGGCTGCCGCGGCGTCGTCTGGGGGAGGCAGGCGAGGGCGAGGGCGAGGGCGAGGAGGAGGAGGAGGAGGAGGAGGAGGAGGAGGAGGAGGAGGAGGAGGCCGCGGCGTCGTCGGGGGGAGGCGGGCGAGGAGGGGCGTCGTCGTCTGGGGGACGGTGCACCGCCCTCCCAGGCCTGCTCGAGCACGACGCCGCTGAAGCAAGCAAGCTCCAGCTCTTGGCAGAAGGAGGGGAAGGTGAGCGTCGAAGGAGGAGAGGGGAGTGGGGAAGATCAGCACAGCCTGCTTACACGGTACGAAATCTTGTCATAGGAGATCAAGGGGCGCGTCCTGCGCCGACTTTGAACTTCGTAAAATGCCCCAAGGCCCCACGGGCCCATCGGAAGATCAGACATTACTGTGGGGCACCCGCTGGCATGCCGATTTCTTGTTTGGCGTGGCCATTGTAGGAGGCGGGAATGCCCTGAGATCCCATGTTGCGAACACAAATGCGTTATCTCGATAAACCGCGATCGAAGCCCCAACACACGGTCTTTCTTCGGCATGCTTCGGCCCAGATCGATGTGATGGTCCCAGGGCCCGAGCCTTGCAACGTCAGGATCTCGGGGGGTGAGGAGGACGGGACGGCAAGGAGGGTGAGGAGATCGAGGAGCGCCAGCACTGGAATGGAAGTCTGCAGGCCGCACAGCGGGTCTACTTGGGCTTCGGCCGCGGGTAGATGCCGAACTCGGCGAACGGGTCCATCTCGCTCGGCGGGAGGTCGCCGCGCTTCTGGGCCCTCCAGTCCCTCCACGGGTCTGGCATCTCGCTCGTGGGCGCGGCGCCGTAGATGATCTCGCCGTTCGCGTCCCTCGCCACCGCCTGCTGCTTCCGCTCGAGGGGCGCCCCCTTGCCGATGAGGCCCGGCTGCAGGGGCGCCGGGAGCCCGGGGTCGGGGGCCGTCGACTTCTTGAGAGCCCTGGCCACCGCCTGCTTGGGCAGGGACCGACCGCCCTGGCATTCCTATAGGCCTATAGGCCCACCGCGGCATGTTCTTAGAACCCCAAAAGTGTTCGAAGAACCGAAAACCAGATGCTTAGAACAGGACCTCGATGTGTTAAAAAAGGGCAGTCCCGGCCAGAAATGTTCTAAGAACATCTCGCCTAAACAACAGAAAAGGTTTTTAGAACATTGTTTGGTAGGCCTCTAGGCGAGCCAGGACGCTTCGCCGCTGCTTGAAGCCTTCGGCAGGCCCGTGCCGGGCAGCTTGCCGGCCGGCGTCACCAAGCCGCGCGCCTTCGGCCACGACACGCCGGCCGGCTGCGCCGGCGGCAGCGGCGGGAACGGCTCGGGCCCTATCGCCGCAGCCCCGGGGGCGGCGCCGTCCTCACCGCCGGCGTTGAGCCACCCGTCGGCCGGCATCTCCGACCCGCACTGGCTGCAGAACCTCGCCGCTCGCTCGACGGGGGAGCAGCACTGGTGGCAGAAAAACTGCGAGACGGCCATCGAGTCCTCCTCTGCCGCCGCCTCGGCCTCCTCGTTCCCGACGTCGTCGTCGGGGGGTGGAGCTGTAACAGCAGTGCCGGGGGCTGACGCCCACTGTGCCCTCAGTAAATGCGTCGTCTGCCTCGCCTCGATGTGGGCCCTCGAAGGCTTCCCCTTCATCCAGTCGTTGATCGGGGTCATGTCGGACACGTCCTTCGAGTCCAGCTCTATCACCCACTTGTTCCAGTTTGTGTCCAGGTAGATGCTGAAATTGTCGGCGAATATGCGGCACAAGTCGACAAACTTTGTGCTCTTGGTGCCCTCGAGACCCCGTCGGGCCTGCTGCACGGAGGGCTCCTGCCCCATGATGCCGATCTCCGTCTTCCCTCCGTGCCTGTGCAGAGCGTGGATGAGCTCGATCCGAAAGGCCTGCGCCCTCTCGAGCCTGTTCTGCGGGTTCTGTATCTTTTCTGGCAGCTTCGCCTGCTCCGGGTCGGGAAGCACGTCCCCAGCGCCTAAGACGGAGCAGTCGCCGGCTTTTCGCGCCGGCAGGGCGACGTCTGCTTCGTCAGTCAACTTCACCATGACGCCCCAGTTCGTCATCTCGATCTCGAAGACTTTAGGGTACTCTCTTAACATGTCCTCTAGCTTTCTCTTCTTCTTCCCAACCCCAAACCATTTGTCGTTGCGCAAGTTCCTGACGGTGACATCCGAACCGACCTGCGAGATATGCACCATCGTGCCCTTGGGGCCAGACATGGTCAGCGCGTTGTAAGCCGCTCGGGCCATGTCATCGAGCTTTCCCTTGGTGTTCTCCACGCCAACCTTGCGCTTCTTCGTCGGCGGCTCAGGGACCTTTGCGCTGATGAGCATCTGCCTGCTCTTCTCCGTGAGCGCCACGACGCCCCAGCCGTTTTGATCCTCGAGGTGCGCGAAGAGGGCAGGGGCCTCGGTCAGGACATCGTACATCTCGGGCTGCGTGGGATAAGTGGCCCGGACGGCTAGCCACGCCTGCCACATCCTAGACCAGGGGCTGAACGGATTGTTTCCCTCGTGCTTCGCCACCGTCTCCGATGCCAGCGTAGCGATAGCGATGCTCTCCTCGGGCTGGTTCCACAACAGCTTTCGGAGCTCCGCGTAGAATCTGTCCTTGAGCGGCGTCCTCATTTGCTCCAGCTCGTCCATCTCTATCTTGCCACCCAATGGGGTCAAATTCGTGCGCTTCAGTGCCATCACCATGCCGCTCTTGTCCACCCGCACCTGGAAGCGGTCCTTGTCAAGGGCGTCCTGGCCAAGCACAACCGCCGACTCGCCGTTCATGCCAGGGTCTACGAAATCAATGATCGACACCTTTAGAATTGAAACGCGGCATTCGGCGATGGACAAACCTCTCTTTAGTAAACCACCCTCTAGTGAAAACGGACTGAGACCGAAACCCACGGACCTGGACCCGAAAAAAAAATGACGGGCCGCGACGCCCTCCTGCGAACCGAAAACGGCCAGTGTGTCAGGGTAGGAGGCCGGTCAACCTCCGATACGAAGTAACCTCCGACGCCCTCCTGCGAACCGAAAACGGCCAATGTGTCAGGGTAGGAGGTCCGCGCGGACCTCTTCGGCTGGCGCTGGCGCCCCCCTTCTCCCTGCCCCCTCCCTGGCGCGCGGAGCACGCCGAGGGTGCCGAAGGAGGGGGGGGGGGCCAGCGCCGGCCCGAGGGATCCGCGCAGACCTGCGCAGGTAAGACGTCCTGTGCCCAGACGTGCGACGTGCGGATTTTTCCACACGGGGTCACTGGAATACAGTCGGGGCGTTGACCTACGGAACCCTACATAAGGAACGAGGCCCCTTTTTTCCATAAGTTAAACTTCGATTTGCGATCGAAAACATAAGGAAAACCTAAGGCAAGCTGTGAAACACTGAAGGAACGCGGAGCCCCTCCCCAACGAAAAGGGTTCCTTCTTCAGGGCCCCGACTGTAGAGGGCAGAACATCCACCTCGATCATTACCACCCCGACGCGCGAGGCCTTTACTCAACGCGCCCAAGGAAGGAATCGAGGATGGCAGGGCTGCTCAATACACACCCAGGGCTGTGTAGTAAACGCCAATTGTCCGGTCCGGGTGTTTTTTCCTCCCTTGCTTGAAGTTCCGACCCTTTCCCCTGCAGGACCGGCTTTTCATCCTGAGTTTTTTTTGGACGGTCCCGAGGCCCGGCGAGGGCCCCCCGAGGCTGAAAATTACACAAAACCTCCCGTCCTGTTTTTTTTACGACGCGACCATGTCTGGGTGCTTGTGCAGTTTTTGTAAAACCTTCGTGCCGATGTCGTAGGACTTGTCGAACTCGGGCCCAGCCTTTGTTGGCGGCGCGCGCAGGGGCGGCGCGAGGAGGGTCGGCCTTCTCAGAAGGCGGGAGGCTCCTTTGAAGCCAAGGGCCTTCTTGGAAAGGCCCTCCTCCTCCTCCTCCTCCTCCTCTTCCTCCTCCTCCTCCTCCTCCTCGTCCTCCTCCTCCGCTCCTCCTCCTCCTCCTCCTCCTCCTCCTCCTCTCCTCCTCCCTCGTCCTTCTTCTCCTCCTCCTCCTCCTCCTCCTCCTCCTCCTCCTCCTCCTCCTCCTCCTCCTTACTCCTCCCCCCACCTTCCGCCTCCTCCTCCTCCTCCTCCTCCTCCTCCTCCTCCTCCCCAGGGGCTTCCACGAAGGCTTCTTGGAAACCGGGAGCTTCTGAGAAGCCTCCCTGCCGCCGTGTGGCCCTGAGATCTCCCGAGATCCGGACGCCGCACTTCGCGCGCACCGGACTCTTCCGCCTGGATCGGGGCTCCTGGGCCCTCACACTGGGCAAGCCGGGTCGAGAAGCACCGCCTCAGAATAAGGTCTGGGGCTTCCCAACGGTGATTTTTTTCCGCAATGCTCCTCCTCCTCCTCCTCCTCCTCCTCCTCCTCCTCCTGCAACTGTTGCCAAAATGTGCGACGACCAGTTTTGTTTTTCAATGCGCGGTCCCCACCACGGGCGGCCGAGAGAGGGGCGTCAAAGAGGGGGGGGGCGCAAATCATGGCCAGCGGCATGTGCGCGGCCCAGGCTGGGGGCCAGGGACGTATTGAAATAAGCAGAGGCGCCATGAAATCTGGGGAGATATCATGGCCCACGCCATGGTATCCACCCCCCCCTCCAGTCATCCCCCCCTCGTTGCCGCCCCCGACCCCAGGATGTCTCGATCCATTCCCCGGGACCTGTTTCTCATCCCGAGCCGTGTTCTGACAGTCCTGGAGCCCAGCCAGGGCTCACAGACGCCGCAACGGCCAGAACCCGTCCGTCGTGCTTCTCTTCACGATGTGAGCATGTTTGGGTTCGCGGCGTCGCTTGCCGTCGCTCGGACGTCCATTTCTCGTGCGTTTTTCGGGCTCGCGCGTGTTTTTTTTTGCCCGATGGTCCAGGATGGTCCTCGATCGTTCTCGCCGAGAAAAAATGCACACGTGCGAGCGATGCCAAAAGGTCGGATCTGAGGGAAGCCCTCCACCCTCACAGAATTGAGCAGGGACCGACCGTCCCGGCATTCCTTTAGGCCTGCCACGACATTGAAGGGGCCCCAGGACACACACACACACACACATTAATACATACAGACAAAACGATTCCCCATATTTTCCCATATCTTCTGGGTTTTTGTCTTCCCCCCCACTTCCCATATTTTCGTATATTTTCTGGGGAATCGACGATTAATTGTGTCTGTGTGTTTTTGTCCCTCCTGAAGACATGCTGGTGGCACAACCGGCACGTTGGCACCACAGAGCTGAGCAGATCACCGACGTGTCCCAGCAGGACGGCCTCGGCCAGAAACTGCTCCGAGAGCAGCGCGGCGCAGACCGCAGCAGGCTCTATAGAACTTTCCTTGGTGGGCCAGTGGGCAGGCCGGGACGCCTCGCCACTGCTTGACCGACGGCCGCCCCCGCTCGGATACACGCAAGAGCGACCCTGGGTTTAAGTCGGGCGTGTCCCCCTGCAGGCGGGCTTTGGACGACAAATTCGTAAAAAGTCAAAAATATAGAAGAAACGCTCCAAAATGAAAGAAAAATCGTCCCCTGACTATTTTTTGACTTTCCCCCTGTAGAGGGACAGGCCCGACCTAAGGGTGGGGGTGACCCTTGGTGCGCGGCTTTCTGGGGACCGCGGGGGACCAATTACCGGCGCGCAAGACGCCACTGTCGCATCGCGCTCGGCGATCGGGGGACCCCAGTGGGCCCGCACCGAAGGGCCACTCCGGTGTAGGGCCACTCTCCAGAAGAAGAACAGAAGGCATGAACATACACTTGTGGCGCTCCGCGTGGACCTCTTGGATCTGCGCTGGACCCCCCTCCCCAGCGCGCGGAGCGCGCTGGGGTGGCGCTGGAGGCGCCGCCGGGGGGGCCCAGCGCGGATCCGAGAAAATCACGTACGTGGAGCGCCAACAAAAACATGTTAATGTAGTTGTTTCTTCTTGGACTCTTACGTGTAGTCGCCAGTCGGAAGGAGTGGGTAGAAACATGAAGTAGGAAGGGCAGATTGGGCTTCCGCCCGCACCCTGAAAGAGGAGGTACGAAGGAAGCCAGGCGATCCTTGAGGTAGGAAGGCGCAAAAGTAGACTGGGACCTGCGAGCCCAAAAACTCGAGGCCTCCTCGATGTGGTCCGAATAAATGGGGGCGAAGGATCTCGCCGCATCGCCGATACATCGGCGATGCATCGCCGATGTGTCGGCGATGCATCGGCCATGCACTGGCGATGTCGGCGATACATCGGCGACGTCGGCGCGGCGATGCGGCGCGATCCTCCGACCCCATCTACTCCGACCCCATCTAGAAGGCCTAGAAAAATACCCAGGCATGCGACGTCCTCAATTTTTCAACACTGGGTCCCTGGAAATCCCGACCCTTTCCCCGGGACGGGGCTTTCATCCTGAGTCTTTTTTGGACGGTCCCGAGGCCTGGCGAGGGTCCCCCGAGGCCGAAATTGGCCCAAAACCTCCCGCCCTGTTCTTTTTACGACGCGACCATGCCTATGGGTACTCTCAGCGACCGGCGTGCACGCGTCCCTGGAAGTCCCGACCCTTTCCCCGGGACCGGCTTTTCATTCTGTGACGGTCCCAAGGCCCGGTATTAGGGGAACAAAAATGACATAAACATGAAAACTCGGAGGTCCGCGCGGATTTCCGGGATCGGCGCTGGGGCCCCCCGGCGGCGCCTCTGGCGCCGCCCCTGACGCGCTCCGCGCGCCAGGGAGGGGGGTCCAGCGCCGATCCGAGAAATCCGTGCGGACCTCCGAGTTTTTATGCTTCTGACACTTTTTGTTCCCCTAGGATATGGCCCCCGGAGGCTGAAAATAGCGAAGAACGTGCCTGCTTCACAACGCGAAATCTACTTTCTGCGACCGGCGTGCAAGCGACCCGCGCGCCGCCCCCCGCGAGCCGCCGGCCTTCGCCGCCGCCGCCGCCGCCGCCGCCGCCGCCCCGCCGAGGGCCACCGGCCCCGGCGTGGCCGGGCGTGGCCCCGGCGTGGCAGAGCCGCCGACCACCTGGCGAGGGCCCAGCAGAGCGGGTGCCGGCGCACACGAGGGAGGAAGGGAGGGAAAGGAGGAGGAGGATGAGGATGAGGATGAGGATGAGGAGGAGGAGGAGGAGGAGGAGGAGGAGGAGGAGGAGGAGGAGGAGGAGGAGGAGAGGAGGAGGAGGAGGGGAGGAGGGAGCAGAAGGACGAGGGGAGGAGGAGCAGGAGGAGGAGGAGGAGGAGGAGCAGAGGAAGGAGGCAGCGTGCTTGCGCAGATCATGGGCGAAAAACATACCTGAATATTTTAACAATCGCCCCCCCCTTGGAATGCCGGGGGGGGGGGGTGGCCGTGGCTTGTCCGCGGGGGTGCGGGGGGGGCTCCCTTCTCCCTTTCTTTTTTCGCATTTTCACACCCACGCTTTTTTCACACCCACGCTCGGTGGCGCGGCGCACTCGTTCTCGTTCCGGTTCGGCTCACGGCGCCGCCGCCGCCGCCGCGCCGCGGCTGCTGCTTGGCGGTGCGGAGGCAGCCGTGGGCAGAATGGGGAAGAGAAGGAGTGCGCCATGACAGAACACAAATCACAAGACAGGAGCAGGAGGAAGGAGGAGGAGGAGGAGGAGGAGGAGGAGGAGGAGGAGGAGGAGGAGCAGGAGTCTTGAGGAAAGAATGGTGGACATCGGAAGGAAGAGACAGGGGGGGGGGAGAGGCGAGGGCGCGCGCGGGTGAGGGGGGGGGGGCCTGGAGTCAAACGCACCCAGGGTCGACGTGCAGGGGGGGAAGGCTTGGCTCCAGAACGTCCGCGCACGTGCGGAGGGGGGGGGGTCGGATTCGGGGGGCAGTGCCGGGGGGGGGGGGGTTGGCCGCGCCGCGTTTTCACGTCTATCACCCCCCCCTTGGACTCATAAGAATGAAGAGGCCCTGGGACACACAAACAAACAGGCACAAATAACAGGATTCCCCATATTTGTCCATATTCTCGGGGGGGGGGGGTGTCTTCCCCCCACTTCCCATACTTTCCCATATTTTCAGGGGAATCGACGATCAATTGTGTCTGTGTGTTTTTTCTCCCCTCCTGCAAGAAGCTTAGGCCTCGCGGGCCTGGCCCCTGGGGTCGCGACCCCGCGGATGCGGTGCGTGCTGTTCGCGGCTGCCCCGCGCGGAGCGCCTATCCGTGCGACCGCGCAGCAGCGGCACCGCGCCCTGGGGGCGCGGACTACGGACATGTTCGCCACTCGTGTGCCAGCGTGTGGTTGTCACCGAAGTGCTGCAGTTCGGCGCAGGCGCGCTGGCGCAAGCGTGTGGTCGTGCACCGAAGCGCCAGAGATACGGGAATCCTACAGTCAACCCGTATAGTGAGGATGCGCGATGAGGATGCAGGGGCCTTGGACGCGTCCACTTCGAAGCGTTTCGAGCGGGGCGCGACCAGCGGAAGCGGCGAAGGGTGGACCGAGGAGGCAGGGATGCCAGGGCATCCTTGGTGAGGTTGCCCATCCTTACTGTGCGGGTTGACTGTACAGTCGGGGCCTTGACCTAAGGAACCCAAAATAAGGAACGAGGCCCCTTTGTTCCATACGTTAAACTTCGATTTCCTATGGAAAACATAAGGAAAACCTGAGGCAAGCTGTGAAACACTTAAGGAACGCGGAGCCCCTCCCCAACCAAAAGGGTTCCTTCTTCAGGGCCCCGACTGTATGTTTTCATCCGGCGTTTTCTCCTGTCTTTCGGCTCCCAAAGGCCCGCTACAGTAGGGGCACGACCACAAGAAGCCTTCCACAAGAAACCCAACCCTGAGACCAGGACGTGACTTGATTTTTGGTGACGCCGACACACACGCATACAGACACACACACACCAGCACACACACACACACTCAAATGTACACACACACACACACTCAAATGCACACACATACACCGACACACACACACATGCACATGCAGACATTCACACACATACGCATACGCACATGCACATACACCGACACCGACACGCACAAAGACAGCACACTCCCACACACAAGTGCACGCGCACACACACAGCACAAGCACACACGCACACACGCACGTGCACACACACATACACACACAAGCACACGCACACGCACACACAAGCACACGCACACGCACACGCACGCACACGCAGAAGCACACACGCAGAAGCACAACGAGCTATCACACGCCGTGAGAATCATCGACGCCTCTCCGCCTCGAGCACCGCCGGCAGCCCCGTCTGGGGCCCAGACCTCTGGAGGCTCGAGCAGCTCTGAGTGCTGTGCTGCACCTGCGACCTCCCCGGGCCGTAATTGTCAAGGGGCCCAAGGACACACAAATAAATACACACAAATAACCAGATTCCCTATATTGTTCTATATTTTCTGTGTTTTTGTCTTGCCCCCTACTTCCCGTATTTCCCATATTTTCCTGGGAATCGACGATTATTTGTGTCTGTGTTTTTTTCCCCTCCTGATTTTGGCCACGGGGCTTTCCAGAAACGACTGGGGGCGAAAAGCTGGCCTCGTCACTGCACCGACCTTAAGCAGACGTGCTGCAGCGGATTTCTGAGTGGATTTCTGTCAGTACACAGCCCCGACTCGGCGAGTGAAAAACGAAGTGAATTTCGCGTGGATTGTTTGAATCTTCATTCCTGGCCAAACAAGTCCGAACGAAATTCACGTCGAAATCCGCGTCGAACTTCTCCAGGACTCCCCGGGCCCATGCTGTTGAGATCCGAACGACATTCGCTCTGCGATGTTGGCGCCATGAGTCTTGGGGAGAAGGCCGCGAGCAAGGCTCGAGCCAAAGCGTGGCTTTCGTGCTCGTGTTGTGTGCTCGTTCTCCCTCGTTCTGTCCCCGTTGCGCCAGCACCAGCTGCAACACCCGGCCCGAAGGCAGACGCTCCACGAGATCGACCGAGCACCGCCTAGTTCAGCTCGAGCCCTGGTCGAGAGCCGACGAGGTCCAGGGCAGGCGCTGGGGTGCCCACGCTGCTGCACCGGTCCGGGCTCCAGGAGGGGCCTGAGCAGGGCGGGCGGCAACGTCATTTAAAGGGGCCCAGGGACGCACGGAGAAATAGATGCAAATCCCAAGGCTCCCGGTATTTTTGGATGCTTTCTTGGTTTTCGTCGTCCCCCCACTTCCCATATTTTCCCCTACTTTCCTGGGGATCGGCGATTCATTGCGTCTGAGTGTGTTTTTTCCCCTCCTGAAATGTGTGCGGCAAGCTGACGCCGCGATGACGTAGGGGCCGGTTTTTCG
>CAUYUJ010016708.1:115000-177283 GCA_963575745.1 Prorocentrum cordatum
CAAGGGAAATCTGCATAAACACAATCTTTTGGAGGTCCGCACGGATTTCCTGCATTTGCGCTGAACCGCCCTCGCCGGCGCGCGGAGCGCGCCGGGGGCGGCGCCGGAGGCGCCGCCAGGGGGCGCCAGCGCCGATCCGAGAACTCCGCGCGGAGCTCCGCAAATTTCTGCTTACGACACTCTCTCTTCCTCGGGACGTCCGCGACCACGCAGTGCCGCCCGTTCATCGAAGGGTCCGCCGCGTAGTCCTTGAGTCGGCACTGCGTGCCCACCTCGATGAAGCTCATCGCCGCGTGCGGCGCGCCCCTTCGCGGCACAGATGGCGCGGGGTGCGCGGGGGCGGCTCGGGCCCCTGCCGGGGACCGGGCCGCCCCCCCTTGCCCGTCGAGAAGCGCCCCGCGCGGGCCGCGCGCCCGCTGGCCCGAGCCCAAGGAACTGCTTCGCGGTGGAGAGGGGATAGAGAGCCTGGGGCAGGCACAACGGGAGGGCGGCGAGGGGGATGAACGGGAGGCGGAGGTGGAGGAAACGGGATGGTGAGGCTGTGGAGGATTCAGCGTGCGTAAGGCTGCGACGAGGGGCCGCTCCGAGGCTCTCTGTGCATGCACGGGGGGCGACCCTCATTCCGACTTGTACCGAGGCGCTGAGTAGAATGCTGATGCTGATGCTGATGCTGATGCTGGCTGCTGGCTGCTGGCTGCTGATGCTGCTGATGCTGATGCTGATGCTGGTGCTGATGCTGTTGCTGCTGCCGATGATGATGCACATGAAGAAGATGACGATGAGGAGAAGGAGGAGGATGATGACGATGACTATGACGATGTGGATGAGGATGATGAAGAGGATGGTGATGCTGCGGTTGATGGTGGTGATGATGATGGTGGTGGTGGCCGTGACGAGGACGTTGATGATGATGATGATGTTGCCGCTGATGATGCTGCAGCAGCAGCTGCTGATGATGATGATGAGGATGATGATGATGAAGATGATGATGTTGAAGAATATGATGATGATGATGATGATGATGATGATGATGATGACGATGATGATGATGATGATGATGATGATGATGATGATGATGATGATGATGATGATGATGATGATGATTCATTAGTTGTGGGGGGCCTCGGTGACCTCAGCAGTGCACTATACGTGACATATTCTTATCAATCCAATGATCCTGGCGTCTGGAAGCCCGCCAGAATCGGCGGGCAACTGGAACCTAGGAGTCCGACTGCCCAACGAAATCGGTAACACACTTTCGCCGAATCCTTATAACGCCCTGGAACCCAAGACACCAGGAACCGGCAGCCCCGGCTGCCTGCCGATGTCGGATGGGCCTGTTCGCCGAACCCTCGCAACATATGCGAGGACCTCTTAAGTGCACGCGTTGATCGGGGAATGCGTAATGATACGTTGGATAAGGAGAAGCAGAGCAGAGCAGCACCAATGGTTCGATGAAGTGCTGCGGCCTAGAATCGTGGATGCCACGACAATGGGCACCCCAACAGTCCTATCATTGGATTTACAATGTGTTTAAAATGTCGGAAACATGTTTTAGCCATGCTCTGTGCATGTTTAAAACATGTCTAACACATGTTTTAGACATCTGGAAATTATTTGGCAACATGCTTCCTCTCCATGGATCGTCCTCCACGAGCCTAGAAAACCACGACGGAGGGCTCCAGCTAAAAGGAAGAAACGGACCAGAGCAGCAACAACGGTCCGATGAAGGGCCTCGGCCTACAGAGCCACGACTGAGGCCTGAGGCCCCCCCAACTAGAAAGAAAAAGCAGACTAGAGCAGCAACGACGGCCCGATGAAGTGCCTCGGCCGAAGAGGAGGAGGGGGAGGGGGGAGGGAGTCAGCATCTGCCTCTCTGCCGTCCCCCTCCCTTCCCCTCGTGCTCCGCGCAGGAACCGCGCACCGTGCAGCCGCCCTCTTGCTGCCCAACCGCCCGGGAGGCCCTGGGGCACCCTTGGGGGGCCATCGATGGACTCGGTCCTTCCGACGAACCGATCCGCACCTCGAAGGCTCGGAGGAGAGAGGAAGAAATAACTATTAATTGGCATGAAAGAAACGGGTCCTGAGGGAAACGGGTCTTGGACTCCTGGGCCTTCCCCCAAGACCAACTTCTGGTCCAAAGTCGTTCTCCGACAGCCCCGGGACCCGAGGACGGCCCTAGGAGGCCATAGCACTGAGAACGACAGGGCCCGCTTCCCTCTAGATCCCTGTCCTTCCTGGCGATGCCACCCGAGGTACAGAAAGCATGGGTGCGATACCCGCCAGCACATGTTGTCCAAAATCGGCAGCGGCCGCTGTTGGGCAGGCGGCCTTCGGTCTCAAATGGGCATCGTCTGCGGCGACGCAGACGGCGAGTCCTGTTCACAGGAACAAGGACTGTCGTCTGTCTTCGTGCAGTTGGAGCTCCTTCCACAAGAAACCCAACCCTGGGACCCCAGGACGCCCATCGATTTTTGCTGTGGGAAAATCACGATCTCCACAGCCGAACCAAAAGCCAAGAAACCCGGGGCACCCTGGAGGCAAGCAGGGTGTTTCTCTGCATGGAGTTCCACTGCACTCATTCTTTCCGTACCCATTTCGATCGGAGGAGGAGGAGGAGGAGGAGGAGGACGAGGAGCGCCAGCACCGCATCGCAGTCTGGGAGCCGAGGCGGCCAGGTCTACCTGGGCTTCGGCTTCGGCTTCGGGTAGATGCCGAAGTCCTGCGGGGGACACGTCGAGGGCACACCCTGGGAAATGTCCTGCGCATGCCACCAATCGTCGGAGCACCTAGGCCGGCTTGGTGCTGCCCGTGGTCGAGGTGGCGTCCCAGGACGGCCAGATCGACCACAACCACAACCAAACTGTGCATATCGAGGTCGGTGCGTCCTTCCCCAAGGGGCCCTCCCGAAACATCGACTTGGCTGGAGCAATCAAACATTTCGAAACCATGAACTCTCGGAGATCCACGCGGATTCCTTGGATCTGCGCTGAACCCCTCTGCCTGGCACGCGGAACGCGCAAGAGGCAACGCCGGATGCGCCGCCAGAAGGTTCCAGCGCCGATCCGAGAAATTCGCGCGGAGCTCCGAAAGTTCATGTTGATGCCGTCTTTTGTTCTTCGATATTCTTTAAAGGGCCCTCCCGAAAAAATCGACCTACAGTGAAGCTGCTAGCATAACGAACGCTAGATAAGGAACGCAGCCTCTTCTTGTCTCCAAACGCGCCTGCGTGAAGTAGGTGCACTCGAGAAACAGCCAGAAGGACCTACGGAGCATCGAGCCCCTTCAGAAGAAGAAAGACCGACATAAACATAAACTTGTGGAGATCCGCGCGGATTTTTTGGATCTGGACTCGAATCCCCTCCTTGGCGCGAGGAGCGCGCCAGGGGGCCCCAGCGGGGATCCAAGAAATACGCGCGGAGAGCCATTAGTTTATGTTTATGGCGGTTGTTTCTTCTTCGACTTCCGAACCCCAAATTCTTATCATTGTGTGGTGGTGGAGATTCCACCTGCCTGAAACATGTGCCCAAAAGAACCAAGATCTACTGCATTGGGAGGGGGAGGGGGGGTGGCTGCGAGGGCCCGCGCCGATCGGCAAAACAGTGAAGAAGAGAACGATCATCTACGGAACATCGAGCCCCTTCCGAATCCCACATGTCTAGGGGCCCAGGGACACACACACACACACACAAATACATAGACACAAATCCCAGGACTCCCCACATTTTAACACATGTTAAGGGTGTTCGTCTTCCCCCCCACACTTCCCACATTGTCTCAGATTTTCCTAGGAGTCGGCGATTCATCGCGTCTGTGCGTCTTTTTGGGGGCCCACAAGGACGTACGCGCCCAGCCATGTACATGAACGCGGTCCCTTGAAACGCGAGACCGCCCGCGTGACACGAACACTCGCGCAACGCGAACTCTCGAAACCAGCGTGGATTCATGTACGTGTACGTCCTTCTTTCGCTCCTGGTCTCTTCCCCCCCTGAATATGTGCCCAAAACAACCAAGATCTACTGCATTGGGAGGGGGAGGGGGGGGCTGCGAGGGCACACATGTTAAGGGTTTTCGTCTTCCCCCCACTTCCCACATTGTCTCATGTTTTCCTGGGAGTCGGCGACTCATCGTGCATGTGTGTCCCTTCCCCTCTCTGAACATGCCCCTCACTTCAGCGTCCTGGCCGCAGCCGTGCTCCCGTATGGTTCTGTGCTTTGCGCCCGGCAGTCCGCCCACGGGTCCACGCCGCTCGGCGGGGCGTCCCCGCGCTTCTGGGCCCGCCACTCCCGCCACGGGTCCGGCATCTCGCTCACGGGCGCGGCGCCGTAGATCCGCGAGGCCCCCCACCCCCACGGGGGGGGGGGGCGCCGGGCCGTGCAGCAGGCTCCGGCCGTCGACGAGCGTTGAGCCGGGCGTGCCCCTCTGCAGGCGGACTCCGGAGGAACAGTATTGAAGGGGAACTGGAACACACAAATAAATACACACAAATCAAAATATCCCCTATATTTTCCCATATTTTCTGGGTTTTTGTCTTCCCCACCACTTCCCATATTTTTGCATATTTTCCTGGGGGTCGACGATTAATTGTGTCTGTGTGTTTCTTTCCCTCCTGAAGTATTGAAGACAGTCAAGAACTGTTACATAAAGAATGCCCCAAACTTGTCAAAATCGTCCGCATGTGGCTCTTTTCGATGACTTCTGAACATCCCCCCTGGCCATCGCTCGGACGTCCGCTCCCTGTGTTTTTTTGTCGGTTTCGTGCGTGGTTTTTTTCGCCAAATGATCAAGGATGCTCCTCGATGGTCCTCGCCGAAAGAAAAATGCAGTCCGAGCGATGCCAAGCCCCCCTGCAGAGGGTGGAGAGCGCCCGCTCTCGCGGAGAGACCGCCCTCTGGCGAGAGCTGTGGCGGGCCACGCCGCTCGCGCACGGAGCCGCGTGCCGAGGGGGCCTGGGCGGGGCAGCCACTCGACGCAGAGAGAAGCAGCGGAGTGCATCTCGGGCCGGGCGAAAGGGGGGGATAGCAGAGGGGGGGTTGAGAATCAGCTCACGTAGCTGATTTTACCAGCGCCTCCTGGCGCCGGGAGGCGCCCATGTATCGAGGAGTGGGCCCGGCGGCGGGGCCGAAACCAGCTGCATGCAGCAGATTTCGTACCCCCCCCTTTCCCAAACCCAACCCCCCCCTTTCGCCCGACCCGAGCATCCGGCGACGCGAGCGTCGACTCGCGAAGCCACGTCGGGCTGCACTGGCACGCTCGAGTGCCGATGTCCAGCGAACCTCTGCAGATCTCCCCGGCCGCCTCGTCTGGGAGGGCGCTCCCTCGCTGCCCGAGGCCGTTCTGGCGGCGCGCAGAGGGGGGTTATGGGGGATGGGGAAGGCCTCTCAGGAGGCGGCTGCATCTTAGAAGGCGCAGGCCACTACAATCCAGAAGCAAGGCCCGCGCCCTCTCAGAAGCAGGGGTGCTTCTAAGAAGCCTTCCCCCCTTCCCCTAGTTACCCCCCTCTGCGTGTGGCTGACTAGTGATCCTTGTAGACTCTGGGGCCATGGCTCTGGGCACGCGTGGAGTCAAGTCAGGCATGGCCTTCAAGAGCACGAGGAACATTTCGGTCCTCGGTCCCCTGCCCGTGCCCGTCGGCCCAGTCCTCCGCTTCTTGATCCCTCCTGATACATACCCTCGCTTCTTGATCCCTCCTCCTCCTCCTCCTCCTCCTCCTCCTCCTCCTCCTCCTCCTCCTCCTCCTCCTCCTCCTCCTCCCTCCTCCCTCCTGCCTCCTCCCTCCTCCTCCTCCTCCTCCTCCTCCCTCCTCCCTCTCCCTCCTCCTCCCTCCTCCCTCCTCCCTCCTCCCTCCTCCCTCCTCCCTCCCCCTCCTCCCTCCCCTCCTACCTCCTCCTCCTCCCCCTCCTCCTCCTCCTCCCCCTCCTCCTTCCTCCTGCTCCCTCCTCTCCTCCTCCTCCTCCTCCTCCTCCTCCTCCTCCTCCTCCTCCCTCCTCTCTCCTCCCTCCTCCTCCCTCCTCCTCCCTCCTCCTCCTCCTCCCTCCTCCCTCCTCCCTCCTCCCTCCTCCCTCCTCCTCCTCCTCCTCTCCTCCTCCTCCCTCCTCCTCCTCCATTCCCCTAGTCAGGGGCCCGCGCCCGGTACCAGTAATCCTCGTAAGCTCTGGCGCATCGCCCTGCTTTTTCGGCCTCCGGGGCCCGGGCATCGGGCCCTGGGGCCATCAGGAACGGATCCGCTGCGAAGAACTGCCCCCCAGGGAAGGGCAACTGGGGCCCAGGGACACACACACACACACACACACACATCCCAGGAGTCCCAAGATCCTCCCATATCTTCTGGGCTTCCGTCCTGCGCCTCGCCTGCCAAAGTTTCCCATAGCTTCTTGGGAGTCGACGATGACTTGTGTCTGTGTGTTTTTGTCCCCTCCTGGACGGGGTCGGGACCTATGGGGCCGTGCATGGGAAGCGTCAGATCGCCAGATGTCTGAGCCCCGCAGCCTCCTGGCCGCTCTCGGTTGCCGCTACAGTAGGGGCCCGTCCACAAGAAACCTTCCACAAGAAACCCAACCCTGAGACTCCAAGACGTACATGGATTTTTATTGTGGGAACGCCACTCTCTCCATAGCAAGAACCATCGAAACCCAAGAAACCCAGGGCACCCTGGAGGCAAACAGGGAGTTTTTTTTGGCATGGGCCTCCACTGTGTATTCCCTTGACCAGGCGCGCCACTGAACGGCCAAGAGATCCCAGACGGCCTCCGGGATGGCCAGGAAGAGGGCTTCGCGAGCCCAGGACGGGCGAAGGTGGCTCCAAACTACTTCTGAGCTGGCCCCAGACAGCCCCCTATGACGCCCCCCGAGAAGGCAACACACATAAAAAACAACATAATCACTTCGATGTCTCTTTGATGCTCCTTGCCTTGTGTGCGCGTGTGTGTGTGTGTGTGTGCATGTTGTCGTAAACATCGCAACAACGCGTCAAGACGGCCAATGGTGGCCTCAACCGGCCCCACGGCCGGACCTGGGACAAGCGACCATCCCTCAAGAACATGAGGCCCTCGGCCGGCCAAACCGAAGAGCCGTCCAGGGCACCCTCCCCCCCCAGGATGCACAAGAACACCTGACAAACACGCAGAACATCAGGGCACCCTCCCCGCACCAGTCTCGATCTTCTACCACGGTCCGACCGCCAAACCGAAGAGCAGTCGAGGGCACCCTCCCCCCCAGGATGCACAAGAACACCTCACAAACACGAAGAACATCAGGGCACCCTCCCCGCACCAGTCTCGATCTTCTACCTCGGTCCAACTAAAGGAAAGAAAACTATGCACATACACCGATTCTGGCCAGGCCCAACCCTGAGCCCAGGATCGGTGCATACGCCTCCTACCTTGGCCAGGAAGGTATATGCACCGATCCTGGGTCAAGGATGGGCGTTGTCAGGATCGGTGCATGTGCATAGTTCTCTTCGCTTGACCAACCGTACCGCATCAGCAGGTCAAGCTGGCCCGTGGTGGCCTCAGACCGGCCCCGAGATGGGCCCGACTTGCCCCTCTGGGCCCCGGAGGCCCGAAGAGATGCCCCCGACAGACGAGGGAGCATTGCGGCTTGCGATGTCCTTGGCCTTCCATTTGGACACCCGAAATGGGTACCGATGGGTACAATGCCCAACAACAAATGTTGTCCCAAACCAACAGCGGCCGCTGTTGGGAAGGCGGCCTCCTGTCTCGAATGGACACAGGCCGCGGCGGCGTGGACAGCGAATCCTGTTCAGAACGAACAGGAACTGCTGTTGGGCATCGTACCCATTCTTTCCGTGCCCATCTCGGGCGTCCAGATTCCAATTGGGAAACCGACATCATCGGAGAGCTGGGTTCCGTAACCGTTGTAGCTCGAGCCGGCGCTTTTTTTGTTCGTCTGAGCGCGCCCTTGATGATGTCTGTCCCGCGAAGACACGCGGCAAGAATCGAGCGGGTCCGCGGGGGCGCTCGGAGACCTAGCAGAACACTGCCGAGACCTGAGCGGATAGCAGTACGCGCAAGTGAAGATGTTCCAGACGAAACGCATGTGTTCGCGCTTGGTGCCTGAAGAAACGAAAGAGAACGGGAACCGCGGATACCTCAGGAAACCTACAGGAGACCGCCGGGATCCGCTTCAGAAGCCGCTCGCTTTCGAGAACATGCCAGGCAACAGCTGCAACGTTTTGGCCATGCCCTGGGGCCAATCTCTATCACTCAGGGCTCGACCAAAACGGTGTGTGTGTGTGCTGTTTTCGTTTTGTGTTCGTCTTCCCCACGTGTTGTCTTCGTTCCACATGTGCTGCAAAAAAGAATCGAAACGAAAACGGCCCACGAAATCGCCAAAACACGGTTCAGGTCGACCCCCGATATCGCCGAATCGAAGCTGGGGAGCCCATCGCCTCGCATGGGAGCCTGCGCGGACCCCGCCCGCCAGGCCCGAGCATAATCGCAGAATTGCAAAGGGGGTCTTGGAAGAACAAAAGTGAAGGGGCCCCAGGACACACAAATAAATACGCACAAATAAAATGATCCCCCATGTTTCCCCATATTTTTTGGGGTTTTCGTCTTCCCCCCCACTGCCCATATTTTCCCATATTTTCTGGGGAATCGACGATTCATTGTGTCTGTGTGTGTTTCCCCCTCCTGGAATCTTCGAATTGCACAGGGGGTCTTGGAATAACAAAAAAACGAATGAGCCCAAGCTTTTGGGGGTCCGCGCGGATGTCTCGGATCCGCGCCGCGCCAAAAGTTTCTGCTTATGCCGCGGCTTCGTCCTCGAAGCCTGCTCGAGGGCGACCACCGTCGCCGCACGGCTAAACACAACACATCCTCGCAACATGAGTCACAAAAACATCAGAGGATGACGCCTCCCCTGCCCAGAGGGGCACACCTGCCCATTAGTATGCCGAAGCTGCCGCACCACAGTGCAGGGAGGGGGCGCTCCTCTCGGTTCTTGTTCGCATTTCTGCTCCACGCAGCCCTTTGGGGCCTCTCCCATGTCAGAAGGATTTCTCGGCGTCTGGTTTTCTTCAGGGTAGTTTGTTCGTCCCGTATTTCCTGAACATGTTTTTCGTGATCGGCCCTCTTGATTATGCCAGTTCCAGGTTCTAACCTACGGTCGGTTGCTCCTGCTGATCAGGGGGAGGAGGAGGAGGAGGAGGAGGAGGAGGAGGAGGAGGAGGAGGAGGAGGAGGAGGAGGGAGAGGAGGAGGAGGAGGAGGGGAGGAGGGAGGGGGAGGGAGGAGGAGGAGGGAGGAGGAGGAGGAGGAGGAGGAGGAGGAGGAGGAGGAAGGGGGTAGAGGGAGGGAGGAGGGAGGAGGGAGGAGGGAAGAGGGAGGACAAGGAGGAGGATGTTCGACCAGACTTCGCTTCGAGCGGGCGGGCCGTCAAGGCATTGCTTGGCAAACCGCCTCATCTGACCTCCAGTCGTAAACGCAGCACAGACCTGGCAGACACACGCCAAATTACCGTCGCTGAAGTCTACCACGAGGCAGCGATGCTCGAGCTCCCGCAGTCTTGCGGGATCGACCCTTAAACGACGGTCGCAAATTCCTGGAGACGGCTTGGCCGAGGAGCGGGACCCTCTAAAGCAGTGGCATCACTGCCAGAACTTCCCGACCCAACTCCATTCGCGCGGTGGCCTCGGATCCTTGACCGGTGGGGGAGGGGGCCCAACTCGGGAAACCCCCTCAAGATTCGTCAGGGGCCATCTCTCCATGATCTGTGCGGCCAGCTTCGTGACAGCGCGGGCAACAGAGCACAAAACATCAATCCCAGCCATCTCGTCGGCAGACAGTCTGGGGTGTAAAAGGGCGCCTTCATCAGCAGCATTGTTCCCGATGGTGTGCAACCGCTCGGCTATCGGGAAGGACTCATCGTCGTCCTGGTGGGCGCGAACCTTGGACACGTCCTGAAGAGAACCCTGGGGAAAAAAAAAACATCTGCCTGCATCGCCAGCCCACAGTTAGCCCGATTCGGATGGAGACGGTCTCGAGCGCTTTTGGACAACTCGTTGACCACGACTTGGAAGTCAGAGTAGGACGAAGCATTCGCCGCGAGGAGCGAAGCAACACTCGCAGGAGCAGCAAATTCCGCCGCAACGCTCGTCTGCGGGTCAAAACCTCCGAGTGGACCGAACATCCCAGCAAGCATACGGCCCTGTTTGCTGAGCCAAACAACTCCCCAGCCCGACCGAGAGAGGTCTTTGAACGTGGATCTGAAACAGGAAGCGTCGCCTTACAAACGCCCCGAAAGCTCCCTCACCCTTGGGTCTGGCGGAGGGATTCCTTCCTCGGCGAAGGCCTGAGGGAAGTGCTGACACTGAACGGCCCTCATGGCTTCATCCTGGGATGAAGGAGGAGGGGCATCTCTGGCAGGATGCTGAAAAAAGGCCTGTCTCACGCAAGAGCTCATAGCCGGGGGGGGTGTCCGCTAGCTCCGACCTAACCCTGGCCAGCATAACAACTCCGACGATGGCAGTCCTCTTCTTCGCACGCCGGGCCATCCCACAACCCATGGAGCACCGCGTCTCCGTGCTGGACGCGCAGCGGGCGCAAATCTTCATTGAGATGCCCGTTTCGAGACGGCCTTGCCAAGAGACCGTATCACCAGACAAAAAAAGGACTGCCCCTCTCTGCTTTTTCCGACAGCTTTTTGGAGGCGACGGCCCGAAGGGGAACAACGCAGCAACATCAAAACGAAGTCTGTGGCCATCACTGCACTTGGACCCTACTTCAATCTCATGCCAACTCAAAACCGCAGCCTTCAAGAAGCGCTTCACGAGGGCAGGGGAAGTGATGAAGAGGGGAATGCTCTTGCCGCCCTCGTCGGCCATCGTGGAGGGGTCGGCCACGTTCCCATTGATTCTCTGCAGCGACAAATGCATGCCCCCCGCATGGCCTCGGACCGATCTCCAAGACATAGGGGGGGAGTGCCGCGTCGCATTCCAAGCCTGACGAATCTGCTCCCAAGAAAGGGCCCGCGGAGTCGCGCGGGACTGGAGCAGCCACAGTTCTTTGCCATATCTCGTGTCCGGGGCCAAGCTTCCCAAAAGTAGGGTCGTTTTCGGCGCGGATTAAAATCGAAAGGTTCCGACTTCCACTGGGTGGTTTCATAGTCGAGGCACGCGATCTTCTCGCTTTGGCCAGCTCCGCGCCCGCCCCCCCCCCGTGGACCCCCGAGCCGCGCTGCAGACCCGCCAAAGGACCCCCCAAAAAAAAAATAATCAAAAAAACCTTAGCCGCTCAACTGCCAAGGACTGGCCGTTGCTTCGCAAGACGTCGAATCCTGCGGACAGCCGCTGGGGGCCTAGCTTTCGCCGTAGCTGCGCGGCCGCGAACCCTGCGGGGCAAGCCAGCAATCGCATGGATGTCCAGGTTAACCGTGGTTTTTCTCCGAGGCCCCACGAGGGGCCCAAACTCGCCCTGGAGACGGGAAGAGACCACCCTGGAAGACGAAACGACCACAACCATAGCCATAGAGATCTAAGCCTGCATCAGATCAGCGATGGCAACTCGCAAAGCTTCACCAGACTGCGCCAATCTAGAGATGATGTGGCTGATGGTGCCTTCGCAATTTAGACCCGAGTCATTGATATAAGTGTCCAAAGTCGCGCCATGCCCAAGAGGCACCGAGTCGAACGATTCGATCCCGAAAACTTTGATCATAGTGGTCGCCATCGAGTAACCAGCCACAACACCATACTCAGCGTAGAGCGCAGGGGCGACCACTCCGCACAGGACCATGAACCTGGCCGAGCGGCAAGCACAAAGGCAAACTCCCGATAGCACTAAATGTAAATTAAGCTTGCGGCAGCGCTGCTCGAGCAGCACCAAAAGGATCTGCTCGTAGTTGTTCAGCATGTCCCAGTACGAGCCGCCAGAATGCAACTTAGAGACCGTGCGGGTCTCCGCTTTGAGGGCCTGACGCCAAACGGCGCCCGTGGCACTCCGAAATTTTCCCGCGGCCCAGTAGGGCCGATCGTGCTCGATCACCCAGGCCTAAGCCCAGGGTCTCCGACGCCGCCCCCAGAGGCGGTCGGGGCTAGAGAAAGCCCCGGTCGGGCGAAAACCAAGGACAGTTTTACGGATCATGGCCACGATAAACGCACGGAGCTGCTTGGGCAACAAAGCCGCCGACTCAACCGCAAGAAGCTATTGCGCCAGGCTTTCGAGCGGGGCGCCAGAAAGAAACTGGCAGTGGCACGCGTGGAAGCCGTCCAGCCCAACAGCAGATCTCCTGGAAAACGAACGAGAGATCTCCCGAATGCCGTCGGGGGAAACTAGGGGGGGTGGCTCAGAGCGGGCGCGTCTAAGGCGCCCAGGATACTCCTGGGCCCTCCAGAGGGCCCCAAACTTATGTCTTTCCGAACGGAGAAGCTCCTGCGGATCAAACACCAGGAACCCGAATCTGCTCAAGGTGCCGGTGGGGCGCGGGGCCGCGGGGCCCCTTTAGAAATCTGATGGGCGCGACGGGCCCCTTGATCGATGCCGCCCAGGAGCCAGGCAGGCCAGTCCTTGCGAACTTGCCCAGGGAAGGCTTTCACACACTTCTCAAGGTCGTCCTGGATCTTCTGGATCGGGCCAGCGAGGCCACTATCTTAGGATCCTGGGGGGTCTGTCAACCAGGCTCGCAGCGACATGGCCGCCTCTGTGTAGAGCGCCGCAAAGTCACCTTGGTGAGAGGCAACTGCAGGCGGCGGGTCGCACAGGGCACTGACAGCGGAAGTCAGCGCGGCAGAGTGGCCCTCGCAGAGACTGAGAAAAACTTGAAAGCTAGAGTTCGACCATCTCATGCAATGCAGTACTGAAAAGCGAGGCGCTCCTCGATCACGCCCCAAGGCGGGGCGCCATCAAAGCGAAACTCCTTTCCCACGCGCTCCATAGAACGGTAGGGCGACGCCCGTAACATTGCACAACTCTTTCTCAGAAGTGATCGCTCACTGCTTGTGGGCTACAGAAAGAACGTCGTCTAAAACATCGAACTCCCACCGCTGGACTCCCACCAGGGCCTTATCCACCGGGGTCTTACACCGCGCGCACGACGGAGGCTCAGGCACGGGACCGACCGGGGCGCTCATCACGATCGGGGGGGCTTTCGGAATGGCATGCCGCATAGAGCTGAGCCAGGCCCGCAAAAACAACGAACAGGGAGCTGCAGCGCGAACGAGGGCGACCGGGAGTCCACGGACACAGACTGCACAGCCTTCGCGAGGCCGCCCGAAATCACAATGTAGTCGGAGCGCTTCGGGCCGCCCGCGCCGAAACATGTTGGGGGGCCTTTCTCAGCCAGCTGCGCGCGCAAGTTAAGGGCGAACTCGCGCTCGCGCAGGGCTTCAGCGCAGGGCTTCAGGCCCCAGGTTAAAGTCGCCGCCCAGCGCGACTGGCAATCCGCGCGCCGACAGAGACGCTCCCACGCGGCCCAGAATCTCAAAGTTGGAGTCGCCCAACCCCATTGAGTCTCCGAGGTAGAAGAAGGAGAGGATAATGGACTGACCCCCAGGAGGGTGAACAATGCCAGCATTCGCCCTGTGGGCGAAAATACTTACTCCGTCAGGAGGGGCACGCAGGCCTAACCAGGATCTGGCCAAGATAGCCACCCCGCATGGTGGGCCCCCACCAGGCCCACGGGCCCCGGGGATCCAGAGAGACTTCCAGCCATTGTTGTAGCACCACTGAGACGTTAGGTCCAGAGGGCCCCCTTCTTGGAGCATGCGCTCCTGGGCGAGCACAACATGAGTCGAACGCTGAGGCAGTCATTCCTTCGCTGACGACCAAGCGTTACGGCTGATCGCCCCAACCTCCAAGGACAAGTGATCCAGGGGGGGGGGGGCTTCGGGCGTGGCGGCGACAGAATTGGAAGGGCGCCCCGCCCCAGGCAGCGGGGGCAGAAGGCCTGGGGACGCAGCGTGCGCCGGGAGACTGCACGGGCATCGGCGGTCGCGCAGACTGCTGCATCGACCCTGCAACGCACGAGGGGCCCCCAGCGCCTTGACACTGTCATGGGATACTGCAACGGGCTACAGGTGGGGATGAAAAGTTTGGCGCTCGGGCGGCCTCTAAGACCCCGTTGCCACGAAGCCACGGGGTGCCCGACAAGCCACCCGAAATGCCCCTGGACCAAAGGACCATACAAGAAATCGAGCTGGACAAACGCTGTGAAGCTGACGACCCCCCCCCCCAAGACGTAACCACAGGACACGCACCGCCGCGCATTGTGTGTGTGTGTGAGTGTGAGTGTGCGTGTGAGTGTGAGAGAGTGTTTGTGTGTGTGTTTGTGTGTGTGTTTGTGTGTTTTTGCGTGTGTTAATGTGTGTGGTGTGTGGTGTGTGGTGTGTGGTGTGTGGTGTGTGTTGTGTGTGTTGTGTGTGTGTTGTGTTGTGTTGTGTTGTGTTGTGTTGCGTTGCGTTGCGTTGCGTTGCGTTGCGTTGCGTTGCGTTGTGTTGTGTTGTGTTGTGTTGTGTTGTGTTGTGTTGTGTTGTGTTGTGTTGTGTTGTGTTGTGTTGTGTTGTGTTGTGTTGTGGTGTGTTGTGGTGTGGTGTGTTGTGTGTGTAAGTGTGTGTGTGTGTGCGTGTGTGTGTGTGGGGGGGAGGGGTCGCTTGCTCAGAGACATTGGCAGCCTCCGCGCGGACACGTGCGAGCATGTCGTCCGGGTTGCCGCCGCTGTCACCCTCGTGGGCCGCGGCGGACTCGGCGGCCTCGCGCTCAGTAGAGGAAGCAGCGCCTGCCGCAGCGGCTGGAACAGCTTCAGCGACATCAGGAGCACCAGCAACAACCAACGGACCGACAGCAGCTTCACCCACTTCCGTCCTCCTGCGTTTGGCCTCCAAACGAGCTTGGAACATGGAGCGCGCTGCCTTTGCCTCACGAGCATTGGGGGCAGCTTTGGCGAACGAGTCCTTGGCCAGGTCGGCGAGGAACGAAACCAGGGTGTCACGCCTTTTGTCGATCTCCTCGCGGGTCCCTTCGTCGAGCTCGCCATCGCCCGTCGAAAATAAAGAGCCGATGTCCACGCTGATGCCTTCGATCTTGCCGCCGAGCAGATCCTCGAGCTTGATCGCGGGCTGAGCAGCGGGCGCACTGGGTTCGGCACGAGCAGCAGACACCTTCATAGCCAACTCATCGTAGCTCTTGTCCAGCTGCTCCAGCTCGAGGGACATAGACTTGACCAGACTGCGCTGCGATTCCAACTGAAGCCCCAGGGACTTGACACGAGTGATATCCTTCTCCATACGGCGCCCGTGCTTGACCCTGTCCCGTTGTACTCGCGCCGATTGCTCTTCCAGACCAACTTTTGGAGTTTGCTGAGGACGGCAACCAGCGAGTTGGGCACGGCCACGCCCAGCAGTCTCCGTCTTGCCCAGCTTCTCCGACAGCGCAATGAACGACTCGAGCTTGGTATTCGAGAGGGCGGAGAACTGGCTGCCATTCAGCTGGGGACCACTGCCACCTTGGAGGCCCAGCGCACGAGCACCGTCACCAGGCTGAAAAACAGCGAGCCCAGAGGAGCCTGCCCATGCAGAGCCTGACGGATTGGTCGAGGACTGGCTGCGCAGTGAGCCGCAACGCTTGCAGAAGTAGTACGAAGGTTTGTTCTTTCGGAATCCACATGTGCTGCAAACCCATTAGCCTCCACCTCCTTGTTGATGCTGCGCTCCAGCTGGACGAGGGGGCTGAGGGCCAGGCGACAGAGCAGGCCACTGATCACGAGGATGTGAACCACGAAAGTCGCCTGCAGCAACACATTTACCTGAACATTCGAGCGGGGGCTTCGACCATGCCGTATGCCACGGAAGCCAAAACGCCTGAGCCACAACGGCTGGAGAAGGAGGAGGAGGAGGCGGATGAGGAGGAGGAGGGGGAGAGGAGGAGGGAGGGAGGAGAAGGAGGAGGAGGAGGAGGAGGAAGGAGGAGGGAGGGAGGAGGATGGGATGGAGGAGGGAGGAGGGAAGAGAGAGGAGGAGGAGGAGGAGGAGGCAGGAGGAGAAGAGGAGGAGGAGGAGGAGGATGAGGAGGGGGGGGGAGGAGGAGGAGGAGAAGGCGGAGGAGGAGGGAGGGGAGGGAGGAGGGAGGAGGGAAGAGGGAGGAGGGAAGAGGGAGGAGGGAAGAGGGAGGAGGGAAGAGTAGGAGGAGGAGGAGGAGGAAGAGGAGGAGGAGGAGGAGGAGGAGGAGGAGGAGGAGGAAGAGGAGGGGGAGGATGAGGATGAGGATGAGGATGAGGATGAGGAGGAGGAGGAGGAGAAGGAAAAGGAGGAGGAAAGAGAAGGAGGCAATGATCCGCCACAGTGCAGTTCGGGCGGCGAGGTGAGCGGCAGAGGGCGCAGCCCGCCGGATGATCTCGCCGTCCGGGCCCGTCGCCGTCGCCGTGGACTTCCGCTCGAGGGGCGCGCCCTTGCCGATGAGGCCCGGCTGCAGGGGCGTCGGGAGCGCGGCCGAGGGGTCCTCCTGGCGCAGGAGGCACCTACACGCCACCGCCGTGTCTGGCCAGACCCGTCCTTGGCCAGCGCATGGTGTAATTACAGCGGGGGCCCGACCGCAAAGAAGCCAACCACGAGAAACCCCACCCTGAGACCCCAGGGCGTCCGCTGATTCTTGGTGTGGGCACGCCACGCTCTCCGCGTCGACACCGCCGAAACCCGAGAAACCCAGGGCACCCTGGAGGCGAGCAGGGCGCTTCTCGGCATGGGCCGCCACTGTTTACGCCTCTCCTTGCCGAGGCAAGGAGGGCCTACACACCATCCACGGGGCCCAGGATGGCCCTCGCCGGCGGCGGCGGTGAAGAGCTGCCCTCTGCAGACTCCTTCGTCTTCTTGAGGGCTCTGGCCTGGGCCTTCGAGGGGGTGGGGACAGAAACGCCGCACGCGTCGGCTTCCGGCGCTCCGCGCGGACCTCTCGGATCGGCCTCTGGGCCCCCGCTTCCCTGGTGCTCGGAGCGCTCTCCAGGGGCGAAGCGCCAGTCCACGAAATCCGCGCGGAGCTCCGAACATCTAGGCTCATGAGATTGCTTCTCCTTCGACCTTCGGCAGGCCCGTTCCAGGCAGCTTGCCAGGCGGCGCCCTCCATCTGCCCTTGAGGGGCAACGATCGGGGGGACTCGCTCCGCCGAGGAAGCGCCGACCCGGAAATCAGCGATACAGTCGGGGCGTTGACTTAAGGAACCCTGCATCAGGAACGAGGCCCCTTTTTTCCATGAGTTAAACTTCGATTTCCCATCGAAAACCTACGGAAAACAGAAGGCAAATTGTGAAACAATCAAGGAACACGGAGCCCCTCCCAAACGAGAAGGGTTCCTTCTTCGGCGCCCCGACTGTACATCGCTGACAGATCGGCCTTCGGCTCCCGATGGCGAATCTGCACGCTTCTGGGAGGGGTGGCCTTGGGGCCCGGATCGGCAGTGGATGGGCGCTTGGGGGTCGATAGGGCCCTCTCCTGCTGTACACGTCTGCTGTGGTTCTCGGGCCATAATCAAGGGGCACAAGGACACACAAATAAATACACACAAATAACATGATTCCCCATATTTTCCAATATTTTCTGGGCTTTTGTCTTCCCCCCCACTGCCTATAGTTTCCCATATTTTCTGGAAAATCGACGCTTAATTGTGTCTGTGTGTTCTTTCCCCTCCTGACATAACTCGGGCCTCTGGCGGCCGCTCGGGACGGTTTGGGCCACCCCTGGAACGCCCTCGGCGAGGCGCTGGACGGCACCCCCTTCGGCCAGAAAACCGCCGAGAAAGCCGACGAAGACGCAGAAAAAGCTCGAACCTCGAAACTTCTCCCCCTGAGCCTGTCCACCCCTGCCCATCCTCCCCTGAATTGGCGGCGCGCACAGTGGAGTGGGGGGAGGGGGAAGGCATCTTAGAAGGAGGCTGCTTCTTAGAAGGCGCTGGCCCTGATCTGTAGACACGGCCCGCGCCTTCTGAGAAGCAGGGGTGCTTCTAAGAAGCCTTCCCTCCTCCAAAATTAAACAATCTGAACAATACTCTCCTCTCCCCCCTGGTGGCGTCCGGGAAATGGCCGGCCCCACTCCGCGTCCCAATTTTTTACACACAGGAATTCTGGGAAACGGGTTTTCGCATGTTTTTTTTGTCGGAATGCTGCTCTCGCTGTAGCGCTGGCTTCATTTTCGGACTACCGCTCGTTCTGAATCGTGCTCCCACTGCAGCGTTGGCCTCACTTCCGCGCTTCCTTCCATTCGATCCGAATCGTGCTCCCGCCGCAGCGCTGAGGTCATTATTTCCAGCGCCATGCCACGGCATGGTTTTCGATCCTTCCAAATAAGCCCTTAAATCTAGAAAGTGCCCCCCCCCCCCCGAAAAAAAACATCGGAAGTGATTACACATCATTTTGGGGCGTCGCCACGCCATGCTATGTCAGGCTACGCGTCCTCAGTTCCGCGCTTCCGCGCTTGTTTTTTTCACAAAGCTGCTCTCGCTGAAGCGCTGGCCTCATTTCCGAGCTTCCGCTCGTTCCGAATCGTGCTCCCGCCGCAGCGCTTAGGTCATTATTTCCGCGCTTCCGTTCGTTCCGAATCGTGCTCCCGCCGCAGCGCAAGCGTCATTATTTCCAGCGCCATGCCACGGCATGGTTTTCGGTCCTCCCAAGTGGCCCGCAAATCTAAAAAACGGAAATGATAACACATTCCGTGCCGATTCGTTGATTTTTGCGCCGCGAAAGCCACGCCATGCTATGTCAGGCGACGCGTCTTCAGTTCCGCGCTTCCGCGCTTGGGTTTTTTTCACAATGCTGCTCTCGTTGAAGCGCTGGCCTCATTTTCGGGCTACCGCGCGTTCCGAATCGTGCTCCCCCTGCAGCGCTGGCCTCATTTCCGCGCTTCCGTTCGTTCCGAATCGTGCTCCCGCCGCAGCGCTGGCGTCATTATTTCCAGTGCCATGCCACGGCATGGTTTTCGGTCCTTCCAAATAGGCCCGCAAAAATGGCCTCCCAACGATCAGCGGAAGTGGTTACACATTCGGTGTCGAGTCTTCGATTTATTGGGCCGCAGAAGCCTCCCCTCTCATTTGGGGGGCGTCGCCACGCCATGCTATGTCATACTACGCGGAAAATCTTCAACACCATGCTATGCCATGCACTGCTACGCCATGCTACGACATCCGATTGTGCGAACAGGGAGGAGATCTGCGCCATGGTAAAGGATGGGAGGGAGGAGTGCGACGTCAGATATGACGCGAGCGCACCTAGCTTGCCTCAGTTTCCCCCCCTTCTGCGCGCGGCTGACCAACGTTGCCCTTTGCTTTCCCAGACGTCCAGCGCTCAAACTTGCTCGATGCCTGGACCCTCGGAGCCTGGACAATTTCCCTACGGTCGGTCTCTCGTGTCTTTCGAAGGGCTCGGGACCCAGCGAGGGCCCCCAGAGGGCGAACATCGCCTCGCCATCGCTCGAACGTCCATTCCCTGTGTTTTTTTGGTTCCGTGCGTGGTTTCTTCGCCAAATGATCAAGGATGCTCCTCGATGGTCCTCACCGACGGAAAAATGCACACGTCCGAGCGATGCCAAGTCGCCCCAACCTGGCCGCCCCATCTTTCTCGCACCCTGCGCCTGCGGCCACGACGGCGCCTGCGCTGAGCAGGGACCGACCGTCCCAGCATGCCTACAGGCCTACCGCGACATGCCCTCAGAACTTGGAACCCCAAAGTGTTCTCAGCACCAAGACCAGGTTCTTAGACACACAAGCCCGAGGTGTTCAAGCACGACCGTCTCGGCCAGAGACGTTCCAAGACCACCTCTTGCAAACCACCAGGCGGTTCTCAGACCATCCTTTGGCGGGCCTTTCATAGGCAAGCCGGGAGGCTGCGGCACTGCTCGAGCCTGCGGCCACGACTGCGCCTGCGCCTTCGGCCACGACTGCTGCAGCACCGGCACCGGCGCCCGCGCCTTCCGGGGGCGGCCAAGAGGGGGGCGTCCAGGAGGGGGGGCGCAAACCATGGCCGGCGGCATCTGCGCGGCCCTTGCGGGGGGCCAGGGCCGCCATGAACTCAGACGAGGCGCCATGCACTCTGGGGAAATCTCCGGGCCCACGCCATGATATCCCCCCCCCTCGTCATCACCCCCCTCTTGTCGGGGAGACGTAAGACTCGGGTACGGGGGACGCGGGTTGGCCTGACGGGGTCGATCATAAAAATGACGAGACACCATCTGAAATTTGACGCGAGCTCCCACTGCAAACATCCCACGAAAACTGGACCGTCAAAATCCAGGACGCGCTCGTCAAAAAAACGTCGGCAAACCCGAGTTCCGGCTTACCGAGTCTTGCGTTCCCCCGATCTTGGCCGCCCCCGACCTTCGGCCTGCCCCGACTCAGGAGGAAAAGAAGTACACAGACACAATTAATTCTCGATCCCCCAGAAAATATAGGAAACTATGGGAAGTGGGGGGGAAGCCGGAGACCCAGAACATAGGGGAAAAATCGGGAATCTATTTTGTTTTTCTGTGTATTTATTTGTGTGTCCTGGGGCCCCTTCACCGACCTTCGGCCTGCCCATGGGGCCCACCGGCGCAGGCCCGGGAGCCTAGGGAGCCCACAAAGGACGTACGCGCCCAGCTATGTACATGAACACGGCCCCTTGACCCGCGAGACCTGCCGCGCGATACGAACATTCGCGCAATGCGCACTCTCGAAACCAGCGTGGATTCATGTACATGTACGTCCTTCTTTCGCTCCTGAATTCCCCCGATCTTGGCCGCCCCCCGACCTTCGGCCTGCCCATGGGGCCCACCGGAGCAGGCCCGGGCGCGCCGGGCTCGTCGCCGCCGGCGTTGAGCCAGCCCTCGGCGGGCACCTCCGCCGCGCACTGGCCGCAGAAGCCCGCGGCCCGCTGCACCGGGGAGGCGCAGGCGTGGCAGAAGAACTGCGAGGCGGCCAGCGGGTCCACCACCTGATTTGGACGCCCGAAATGGGTACGGAAAGAATGGGTACAATGCCCAACAACAAATGTTGTCCCAAGCCAACAGCGGCCGCTGTTGGGCAGGCGGCCTTCTGTCGCGAATGGACACAGGCCGCGGCGGCGTGGACAGCGAATCCTGTTCAGAATGAACAAGAACTGCTGTTGGGCATCGTACCCATTCTTTCCGTGCCCATCTCGGGCGTCCAGACTGAAGGCGGCGCGCAGAAGCCCCTGAGATCCGGCGTAGCGTAAAGATTGCAACACCGTGAAAAGCCGCGCCCAGAGCCCCGGACCCTGTCTTTCTGCGTCATTTTTCGAGCCTGATCGATCTATGAGGGCCCCGAACCCGAAAAAAGGCGAAAACGCCCGGCTCGAAAAAATTGAGTCGCCAGGATCTCATGGGCCAGCCCAACTACTGCAGTCTATGGTCGACACGAAGTCGGGCCCGCCCCTACAGGAGGAGTATTCAAAACTGGTAAAAAAAATAATCGGGGGGGATTTTTGTTTAACAATTGTTGCATATATGTTTAGTGCATTTTCCGTGTATTTGTTCGCCCAAAATCCGCCTGTAGGGGAACATGCCCGACCTAAGGTTAATACATGTAGAATAAGATAAAACGGGTTTAAATAACAACGATGTGCTATGTATATTGCATGTATTTGCGGGATGGTTTATTTCTTGCGCAAAAAGTCTCCCAGTTAAGACATTGGCACTGGGTTGAACATTGTACTTAAGATGTCAGAGAAAAGATCGCTGGACGCTCTCCCCGGACCCCTGACGTGGTGATTTTTTCACGACGTCGACCCCCAGAGGTCTCGACCGTTCCCCCCAGGACCGGTTTTTCATCCCGAGTCGTTCTTGGACGGTTCCAAGGCCCGGTAAGGGCCCCCTGGAAGCCGAAGACAATGAGAAACCTCCCGTCGCGAATTTTTCAGAACGCGACAGGGTCTGCGCCTGGCCACTGAGAGCCTTCGCCGGGCCCCGGGACTGCCAACGAAACGACCGGGATGAAAAACAAGTCCCGGGGCATGGGTCCAGACCGCTGCAGGGGGTCCATCCACGTCGTGACAGAAATATCATAGCGTCGGGGGTCTTATCCAAAGAGGTGGCGCGAGGGGGGTCTTCTGAGAAGCCCGTGGGCCTCTGCGAAGCCCTCCCGCCTTCGAAGCTCAGAAAGTCCAGGCTTCGCTAAGGGCTGCTTTCCTTTCAGGACAGCCCCGGCCCTCCCGAAGCCTCGGAAACCCTCCAGCAAGGGCTCCCGGAGGGTTTTCGGAGGGTTTCGGGGGGGGGATCTGGGAAGGGTTTTCGTCGCTTTCTGGGGGTAGCCAATCCCTAGTGAACCATGGGCTTTGTAATTCTATTTTGGCGGCGCGCAGAAGGGGGTATGGGGAGGGGGGAAGGCTCCTTAGAAGCAGGGGTGCTTGGCGAACAGCCCAGGGGAGAGCAGCACAAGGTTATCCAGGGGCGCAGATGGTCCATGCCTTCGGCGAGCCTCCCCCCCCCCGGGCGAGCACGTGCAATGCCAGTCCCTGGGCTATTCGCCTCTGGCGTCCCCGTCGATTCTTGGATGGACGCTGGACTCCCCCCGGGCGGCGGCGCTCATGGCGCGCTCCGCGCGCCAGGCAGGGGGGTGTTGTGCCGATGCAGGAGCCCTCCCTCTTCCTCCTCCTCCGCCTCCTCCTCCTCCTCCTCTTCCCCCTGCTCTTCCCCCTGCTCCTCCTCCTCCTCCTCCTCCGCCTCCTCCTCCTCCTCCTCCTCCTCCTCCTCCTCCTCCTCCTCCTCCTCCTCCTCCTCCTCCTCCTCCTCCTCCTCTCCTCCTCCTCCTCCTCCTCCTCCTCCTCCTCCTCCTCCTCGTCCTCGCTCTCCTCCCTCCTCCTCCTCCTCCTCCTCCTCCTCCTCCTCCTTCTCCTCCTCCTCCTCCTCCTCCTCCTCCTCCTCCGTCGTTTCTTCTTCTTCGAGCCTCGGCCTCCACGTTCTCCACGTCGTCGTCTGGGGGGAGGATGCCGGTCGACGCCATCCGCGCCCTCAGCACCATCTGCTGCTGCCTCGCCTCGATGTGGGCCCTCGAGGGCTTCCCCTTCACCCAGTCGGTGATCGGGGTCCAATCGGAGACGTCCCGGGACGCCAAAGAGACCATCCACTTGTTCATCTGCTCGTCCAACACGATGCTGAAGTTGTCGGGGAAGATCCGGCACAGGTCCACGAACTTGGTGCTCTTGACGCCCTCCAGGCCCTTCCGAGCCTGCTGCACGGCGGGGTCCTGGCCCAGGATGCCGACCTCTGACAGCCCGTTGTGCCGGTGCAGCGCGTGGATGACAAAAGAAGCAGAAGTTGTGCAAGCACAAACTTTCGGAGGTTCGCGCGGACTTCTTGGATCGGCGCCGGAGGCGCCGCGAGGCGGTTCCAGCGCAGTTCCAGGAAATCTGCACGCAGCGCCGACCGCCTGTGCCTGTGCAGCTTCTCGTCCTTCGAGCTGATCTCGATGCGCAGAGCCTGTGCGTTCTCGAGCCTGTTCCTCGGGCGTATCCTGTCCGGGAGCCTCCCCTGATCCGGGCTGGGAAGCGCGTCCCCGCTGCCGGCGGCGGAGCAGTCCCCGGCGGACCGCTGCGGCAGCGCCACCTATCAGTGGCGACGTCAGGATGGGCTCAGGGGAGGGTGCATCGACCCCCAAGTAATCATTCATCGCCGATATGAGCCCGATGGCCCACCCCGCCCAGGAACGTGCGGATCGCCATCCTGGGCATATTGCCGATCTATCGGAGATGTTTCCCCCACTGAGCTGGGCCCCCCTCTTGTACACTGAGCTGGGCCCCCCTCTTGTAGTTGCCCCCTAACCTCTGCGTCTTCGGTCAGGCTCACCATGATAGCACCGTCGCGCATCTCGAGGTAAAAGACCTCGGGGTACTCTCTGAGCATGTCCTCTATCTTCCGCTTCTTCTTCCCAACCCCGAACCACTTGTCGTTGCGTAGGTTTCTGACGGTGACATCCGAACCGATCGTTGAGACGTGCGCAAACGTGCCCTTGGGGCCAACCATGGTCATCGCGTTGTAGAGCGCTCGGGCCATGTCATCGAGCTTACCCCTGGGGTTCTCCGCGACAACTTTGCGCTTCTTCGTCGGAGGCTCAGGGACTTTTTCTCTGATGAGCATTTGTCTACTGAGGTCCGTGAGCGCCACGACGCCCCAGCCTTCCTCATCCTCGAGGTGCGCGAATTGGCCTGGAGCCTCCTGCAGGCAGTCGTACATCTGGGGCGGGTTGGGATACGTCGCCCGGAGGGCTACCCACGCCTGCCACATCCTAGACCAAATGCTGAACGGCTTGTTCAGTTCTTGCTGCGCCACCGTCTCCGAGGCCAGCGTGGCGATCGCGATGGACTCCTCTGTCTGGTTCCATAACAGCTTGCGGAGCTCCGAGAAGAATCTTTCCTTGAGCGGCTTCCTCAAGACTTCCACCTCGTCCAACTCTATTTTACCACCTAATGGGGTCAAATTCGTCCGCTTCACCGCCATCACCTTACCGCTCTTCTCGACCCGCACCTGGAAGCGGTCCGGGTCAACGCCGTCCTGGCCGAGCACGACGGCCGCCTCGCCATGCATTGCGAGGTCGACGGAATTCAAGATCGACACCTGTAGAACTCAAGAAACTGCACACGGTAGCTTCGCGCGGCGTGGGCACGCGCAAAGGTTCTTGACACCGCGTCGATCCTTAACCTTGAATCGATCGCGACCCCAATCGTTCAAGGTTGAATCCCGTCGGGTCTACTGGCGTTACCGTGTCCATCGGTGCTGCCGCGTCGCGGACTTCAACCTTGAACGCATTCGCAGGGGTCGCTCGCGCGCCAACGCCGCATGAACCTACCGTAGACATGAGCTCGCGAAGGTCCGCGCGGATCTCTGGCGCCGGCGCCAGGCTCCCCTGCTCCACACCCCTCTCGAGGGCAACGCCAGGGGGGCACCGCCCCCGGGAGGGGGGGAGGTCGACCTGGATTCGGCGACACGTCATCGACGGATCGGCGACAGGCCCCTGAGATTAGGTCGGGCACGTCCTCCTGCAGTTGGGTCGAGAGTCCCCCTACAGGCGGATCTTGGACGCAAGATCAACAAATAGTCAAGCACTGCCTAAAAAGAGGATCCAAGAAGACTTGAAACAAAAATCGTCCCCAGACTTTTTAAACTGTTTTTGAATATTCCTCCTGCAAAGGGACAGGCCCGACTGAATCTTACAGGCGGATTTTCGAGACGAAAAACAAAAATGATAGCCACAAATGCTAAGACATAGCCAAACGTGGTCAAAACATCGCCCGAGAACTATGTTTTAAATATGTTTGAAGATGCCTCCTGTCAAGGGACAGGCACGACTTAATCCTTCAGGCTGATGTTCGAAACGAAAAACTTCAGAATGGCCAACAAAATCTAAGAAATAGCCAAACGTAGGCAAAATTTGGCCCCCAGACGATTTTTGTCACTATTCTCGAATATCGGGGGCGCGCAAACATAGATTAGCGATCCATGGATTTGGCGCGCGGTCGCCAACTCCATGGATCGGGGGAGGCGCCCTCCTCAAAAATGCGGCCGCGGCCGCCTCGATCGGCGGCGGAAATCCGCGAGTTCCCAAGGAAACGGGACCCGTCGCTAATCCACGCCCCCTTGATCCATGTTTGCGATCGCCTGATCCTTCTCGTCCTCCTCATAATCCTCCTTCTTATGTCTTCTCCCTCTCCTCAACAGTTCTCCTCCCCCAAGGCGTTCCACGACGGCCGGGGGAACACACAGCCCAAAGCTTGGCCAGACTTCAGCCCAATGCCTGGCTTAGGTCGGGCATGTCCCCCTACAGGCGGATGTTCGACGAAACATAAAAAACATTGAGACATACTCCAAACTGACTACCTACCAGACCACCCCAACCCAACCCGAAGACCCCAATTTCGGGTGGGGGGGGGGGGGTACGGGTTCCATATGTGTTTTTCCAATGTTCCCCGACCCCACCCCCAACTGGAAGCGGAGGGCAAATCTGAGGCCTTCGGGTTGGGTCGGGGTGGTTTGGTGGGTGGTGACAGAGTGGCCCAAGGCAGTCAAAAACTCGTCCCCAGACCACTTTCCTGACCATTTCTGAACACTCCTCCCGCAGAGGTTCGTGCCCGACTCCAGGCCTGGCGGCACGGGGCCCTGCGCCCTCGGCGACCTCCCAGCGTGAAGGGGCCCCGGGAAATACTCCCAAATGGCCCAGAACAGTTTAAAAAAACTCGTCCCCAGACCACTCTTCCGACCGTTTCTGACCACTCCTCCCGCAGAGGGACGTGCCCGACACCAGGCCAGGGCTGCACGGGGCCCTGCGCCCGCCCGAGAGCAGTCCTATATGACATCGGTTCCGGGAGATCTTTTGATCGATACTGACTACCTACCAGACCACCCCAACCCAACCCGAAGACCCGAATTTGACCCGAATTTCGGGTTGGGGGGGGTACGGATACCATGTGTTTTTTCAACGTTCCCCGACCCCCCCCCCACTGGAAATCGAGGATAAATTTGGGCCTTCGGGTTGGGTTGGGGTGGTTTGGTGGGTGGTGAGATACACTGCACCTGCAGCCCCGAGAATGGCACCATCGAGCGCGCAAGGATCGACTGCAGAGCTCAAAACATCTGGATTCTCAAAACAAACTTTCAAATCTCTCACAAGGTTCAAAAAAACGACCCCAGGATGTCACATTGTCTCCGGAAAGGGGGGGGGCGCGCCCGACGCGGCCCCCGAGAGCGCGGCCGCGCGCGCCCCGGGCGGAGGGCGGGGGGCGGGCTCCCTCGGGCCGCCCTCGGCGACCTCCCAAAGTTTGGACGCCCGAGTTATCCGGGGTAACTCGGGTCCGGGGTAACTCCGGTTCGAATTCCCGAAAAACGAGCCCGAGTTAGCCCTGACCCGAGTTACCCCTGATGATTCGGGGCTCTGGACGCGCGAAATATCCGGGGTAACTCGGGTCCGGGGTAACTCGGGTTCGAATTCCCGAAAAACGAGCCCGAGTTAGCCCTGACCCGAGTTACCCCTGATGATTCGGGGCTCTGACCCTCGGCGACCTCCCAGTGTTTGGACGCCCGAAATGGGCACGGAAACAATGGGCACAGTGCCCAACAACAAATGCTGTCCCGAAGCAAGAGCGGCCGCTGTGGGGCAGGCGGCCTCCTGACTCAAATGCTCAAATGGACACAGGCCGCGGCGGCGTGGACAGCGAGTCCTGCCCAAAATGAACAGGAACTGCTGTTGGGCATTGTACCCATTCTTTCCGTACCCATTTCGGGCGTCCAGATCCCAGTGAGCGCCTGGGGGGGGCCCTGACAGGCCCGGGCGAGCGCGTGCCGCTGCCCGCCGAGGAGCCCACCTACCAGGCGCATGGGCGCGACGGCCGGCGTTCAGAGCATGCGAAAACGTGCTTTGGACCGCTCTCACAACATCAGACACAAGTAAGACGGAAACAAATGGGAAGAAGTAGGAAAACAGTGTTTAGGTTCAGCCCTGCAACCCGATGACCCGCATCTCGGGTTCGTGAGCGTTTTCTTGCTCGGCGTTTCGGCATTATTCGGAGGCTGACAGACCTCCTGCCCTGACGCGTCGATTCGCGGATTGGCCGTTTTCGGTTCGCGAGAGGGCGTCGCGGTCGTCATTTTTGTGAGTCCAGGCCTGTCGGTTTCCGTCCTAGACCGTTTTCACTTGATAGAGGTTTACCAGAGGGAGGTTTGTCAACCGCCGAACATTGGGCGGCAAGGGGGGGGAGGGAGGGGTCTGGCTCCAGATCTCTGCTTAGTACGCCTATTTGAAGGAGTGCGGCCTCTGAGGGAAACTCCACCCGCTCGAAACAGGCGCCAAAGAACAGCCAAGATTTACTCCATGGGGGGGAGGGGGGGTTTGGGAGCCCGTGCCGATCGGCAAAACAATGAAGAACAAAAACGATCACTGGATGGGGGACGGGCTCCACATGTGTTTTCGCAAGGTTCCCTGACCCCCCCCCCCGCTGGAAATGGAGGGCAGGTTGAGGCCTTGGGGCTGGGTTGGGGTGGTTTGGTGGGTGGTGAGCCAAGTAACGGCGGGGCGTTGACCCAAGGAACCCTAAATAAGGAACGAGGCCCCTTTTTCCCGTCTGTTAACGTTCGATTTCGTATCGAAAACCTAAGGAAAATCTAAGGCAAGCTGCGAAACAATTAAGGAACACGGAGCCCCTCCCCAACGAAAAGGGTTCCTTCTTCAGGGCCCCGACTGTAACTGCTCGCGAATGGCATGGATCCGTCATGGGGTGGATCTGCGATACCTTGCACCGAGGCAGACATGTGTGTTCGTTTGCCGACGTTTGCGAGCAGGCGCTCTGCGAGTAGCGGCACCCGCTCGGTGAGATGCATCTGCCCCGGAGCCGATCCCCCCACCCTGTAGAAGAAGAAGAAGAAGAAGAAAAAGCGCCATAAACATGAACTGTTGGCGCTCCGCGCGGATTTCTTGGATCCGCGCTGGACCCCCCTCCCCGGCGCGCTCCGCGCGCCAGGGGCGGCGCCGGAGTCGCCGCCAGGGGGGCCCAGCGCGGATCCAAAAAATCCGCGTGGAGCTCAAAACGTTTATGTCTATGGCGTTTTTTCTTCTTCGACCCTGGGCCCTAATGTTACCCCCGACCCTTCCCTGGCGCGCGGAGCACGCCGGAGGGCGGCTTAAGTTTGGCCTGTCCCTCTACAGGAGACATGTTCAAAAATAGTTTGAAAATAATGAGGGGACGATTTCGTTGTAGTAATTGTTTGGGCATGTGTTTGGCATATTTGGAGTAATATGTTTTATTCTCTTGCACAACTGTGCTCTAGAGCTCGGACATCTTTATTTTCGTCGTTCGTCGTGTCGTTCGTCCCCCTCGCCCCCCCCCCCCTGTCCACGCTTCCCAGGGTAGCCCCCCTGGGCCACGGAACCCTTTATTTTCGTCGTTCGTCGTGTCGTTCGTCCCCCTCGCCCCCCCCCGTCCCCCTCGCCCCCCCCCTGTCCACGCTTCCCAGGGTACCCCTCGCCCCCCCCCCCTGTCCACGCTTCCCAGGGTAGCCCCCCTGGGCCACGGAACCCTTTATTTTCGTCGTTCGTCGTGTCGTTCGTCCCCTCGCCCCCCTCCCGCCCCCCTCGCCCCCCCTGTCCACGCTTCCCAGGGTACCCCTCGCCCCCCCCCTGTCCACGCTTCCCAGGGTAGCCCGCCTGGGCACGGAACCCTTTATTTTCGTCGTTCGTCGTGTCGTTCGTCCCCCTCGCCCCCCCCCTGTCCACGCTTCCCAGGGTAGCCCCCCTGGGCCACGGAACCCTTTATTCTCTTGCACAGCTGTGCTCTAGAGCTCGGACATCTTTATTTTCGTCGTTCGTCGTGTCGTTCGTCCCCCTCGCCCCCCCCCTGTCCACGCTTCCCAGGGTAGCCCCCCTGGGCCACGGAACCCTTTATTTTCGTCGTTCGTCGTGTCGTTCGTCCCCCTCGCCCCCCCCCCGCCCCCCCCCCCTGTCCACGCTTCCCAGGGTACCCCTCGCCCCCCCCCCTGTCCACGCTTCCCAGGGTAGCCCCCCTGGGCCACGGAACCCTTTATTTTCGTCGTTCGTCGTGTCGTTCGTCCCCCTCGCCCCCCTCCCGCCCCCCTCGCCCCCCCCCCCTGTCCACGCTTCCCAGGGTCGCCCCCACCTGTCACGCTTCCCTGGGTAGCCCGCCTGGGCCACGGAACCCTTTATTTTCGTCGTTCGTCGTGTCGTTCGTCCCCTCGCCCCCCCCCTGTCCACGCTTCCCACGGTAGCCCCCCTGGGCCACGGAACCCTTTATCATCATACCTACCGGTGTGATCTCGCACTGCTTTATTTCGACCGACCGTGTGCCCATAATGCGGCCGTGCTGGTGGTTGTGCTGGCGGCCGTGCTGGTGGTCGTGGTTGGTGGACGTGCTGGTGGTCGTGCTGGTGGTCGTGCTGCTGGCCGTTCTGGTGGAGGTGCTGGCAGTCGTGCTGGTGGTCGTGCTGGTACTTGTGCTGGTGGTCGTGCTGGGAAGTGCTGGTGGTCGAGCTGGTGGTCGTGCTGCTGGCTGGTCGTGCTGGTGGTCGTGCTGGTGGTCGTGCTGGGCTGGTGGTCGTGCTGGTGGTCGTGCTGGCGGTTGTGCTGGTGGTCGTGCTGGTGGCTGGTCGCGTTGGTGGTTGTGCTGGTGATCGTGCTGGCGGTCGTGTTGGTGGCCGTTCTGGTGGAGGTGCTGGTGATCGTGCTGGTGGTCGTGCTGGTGGTCGTGCTGGTGGTTGTGCTGGTGGTCGTGCTGGTGGCTGGCCGTGCTGGAGGTGCTGGTGGTCGTGTTGGTGGTCGTGCTTGGTCGTGCTGGTGGCTGGCCGTGCTGGAGGTGCTGGTGGCTGGTCGTGCTGGTGGTCGTGCTGGTGGTCGTGCTGGTGGTCGTGCTGGTGCTTGTGCTGGTGGTCGTGCTGGCGGTCGTGTTGGTGGCCGTTCTGGTGGAGGTGCTGGTGGTCGTGCTGGTGTCGTGCTGGTGGTCGTGCTGGTGGTTGTGCTGGTGGTCGTGCTGGTGGCTGGGCGTGCCGGTGCTTGTGCTGGTGGTCGTGCTGGCGGTCGTGTTGGTGGCCGTTCTGGTGGAGGTGCTGGTGGTCGTGCTGGTGGTCGTGCTGGTGGTTCTGCTGGTGGTCGTGCTGGTGGCTGGCCGTGCTGGAGGTGCTGGTGGTCGTGTTGGTGGTCGTGCTGGTGGTCGTGCTCGCGGTCGTGTTGCTGGCCGTTGTGCTGGTGATCGTGCTGGTGGTCGTGCTGGCCCCTCCCCCTCCCCCCCTGCGCCCCCCTCCCCTTATTCCGACCGACCGTGGGCCACCCCCCCCGCTTCTCCCCTGCGCCCCCTTCCCATTATTCCGACCGACCGTGGGCCACCCCCCCCGCTCCCTCCCTGCGCCCCCCTCCCCTTATTCCGACCGACCGTGGGCCACCCCCTCCGCTCCCCCCTTGCGCCCCCCTCCGCTTATTCCGACCGACCGTGGGCCCCCCCCCGCTCCCCCCTTGCGCCCCCGTCCCCTTCTTCCGGCCGACCGTGGGCCACTCCCCCCGCTCCTCTTCTGCGCCCCTCTCCCCTTATTCTGACCGACCGTGGCCCCCCCACCGCTCCCCCCCTGCGCCCCCGTCCCCTTATTCCGACCGACCGTGGGCCACCCCCCCCGCTCCTCCCCTGCGCCCCCCTCCCCTTATTCCGACCGACCGTGGGCCCCCGCTCCTCCCCCCCCCTCTCCTTATTCCGATGACCGTGGGCCCCCCCCCGCTCCTCCCTTGCGCCCCCGTCCCCTTATTCCGACCGACCGTGGGCCACCCCCCCCGCTCTTCCCCTGCGCCCCCCTATTCTTATTCCGACCGACCGTGGGCCACCCCCCGTTCCCCCCTTGCGCCCCCTCCCCTTATTCCGACCGACCGTGGGCCCTCCCCCCCCGCTCCTCCCCTGCGCCCCCCTCCCCTTATTCCGACCGATCATGGGCCCATCCCCGTTCCCTCCCTGCGCCCCCTTCCCCTTGTTCCGACCGACCGCGCCCCCCCCCCCCCGCTCCCCCCCTGCGCCCCCCTCCCTTATTCCGACCAACCGTGCCCTCCCTCCCTTCCCCCCTGCGCCCCCCTCCCCTTATTCCGACCGACCGTGGGCCGCTCCCCCCTTGCGCCCCCTTCCCTTATTCCGACCGACCGTGTGCTCCCCCCCCACCCTGCGCCCCCCTCCCCTTATTCCGACCGACCGTGGGCACCCCCCCCCCCGCTTCCCCCTGCCCCCCCCCCTTGTTCCGACCGACCGTGCCCCCCCCCCCCCCGCTCCCCCCCCCTGCGCCCCCTCCCATTATTCCGACCGCCGTGCGCTCCCCCCGCTCCCCCCTGCACTCCTCTCCTTATTCCGACCGACTGTGCCCCCCCCCGCTCCCCCCCCCTGCGCCCCCGTCCCCTTATTCCGACCGACCGTGCTCTTAGGTGGCCCTGAGGGCGGCGCCCAGGAGGAACACCATCTCTGACCCGATTCGCCCAGGGCTGGCTCGGAGTACTTTTCGTCTGGGGACCCCCAGGGACCCCCCCGCGCGCGCGCGAACTAGAAATATTCGGAAGCAGTTCCCGGAGATCTTAGCACGCCCGTGGCCCATGGGGCCGGCGACTTTCTTCGCAGGATGCGACAGGGCCCAACGCACCCTTACCTCTGCAAGCGCCGTGGGGGGTTCCATAGCCGTGGCGATTCTTTCTGTAGCCGTTTTGGCTCCACCATGCCGCCTTCCGTCGTGAGGAAGCGGCCGGCCGCGGGCTCCGCGCTCCCTCCGCGGCCTGCCCGCAGTGTGGCGCGACGTCGTCCCGCTGCCGCCCCCACTGCAGCCCTCTTATCCAAGCCAGACGTTGCCCCACGCAAGCGGCGCCGCAACGCTGCGTACGCCGCCAAAGAAGCAGCCCGAGAGAAGGCGCGCCGCGCTGCTGCCACCGCCGCGCAAGCCGCGGCAGCTACTGCAGGCGCCCCCGCACCCCACCCGGAGGCTGCCCGAAGCGCCAAGAGGCGAGCTGCTATCACCGCCGCGCAAGCCGCGGCAGCTACTGCAGGCGCCCCTGCATCCCACCCGGAGGCTGTCCGAAGCGCCACGAGGCGAGCAGCTGCTCCTGCAACGACCACTGCCGGCGACGCCACGCCGCTGGACTTCATTGAACGACTACATTCTGAATCTGGATACCAGGTGTCACGACATTCCAGACAGCTCCGCCATCGGGACGCCGCGACGGCGCCACCTTCTGACGACGCCCTCTTCGACCAGATAACCAACGACGTTCGCACTTTCTGTACCGTTACGGCCGACGACCAACGCAGAATGGTCCGAGCTTACTCCGCGAAGATGGATCATGCCGCTCCTCTCCCTGGATGCGGTTCCTGCGGTCGCCGCGACCCTGCGTTCCCTGCCACGGAGCGCGTTCGGCTCGAAGACTTGCCTCCCGACCATTGGCTCTTCCTCACGCCTGACGAATGCAGAGACCTGGACGCCATGCCTGCGGTGACTTTCTGCGAGGCCGACGGCTCCACGCGCACCGTCGAGACCAAAAGCATCCGCAGCTATGTCTCCATCGGCGCCTCCGCGAGGCTGCACCTGCACCCGGAGCTCACGCGCACCATGCCGGACGGTGGCCACGAGACGTTTCTATGCGAGAGTTGCGCGCGGCCGCTGTCGGATCCGGCGGCCGCTCCGCCTTCGCGACCCTTGGCTTCGGGACGGGATTTCGGGCTGCTTTCTCGAATCGGGCTCGAAACTCCTTCCGAGGCTGAAGCCCTTGCCCTCGCAGACGTGCGCCTCTACAGCCTCGTGGCCAAAATATATGTCCCTGGACAGCGCTCCAGCGCAGCATCTAGGTCTGTCCTCAAGGGCCACATGATCGCATTCGTCCACGACGGGCCCACCGCCATCGAAGCCCAGTTCAACGCCGCCCGACTCCGCAACGTACTGGAGCACATCCAGGTGGTCTACGTCGGCAACACCGACCGAGTCACCAACCTCGAACGCCACGCTCTTTCCATGAAGAGCGTGCAGATGCGACCCCATGTACTCTACAACCACCTCTCGCTACGCCGCGCCCTCGGACACGTGGCCTCCACAGACGCATCCCCTCCGATTGCGCACGTCGCAGCCTTGCTGGCTGACTGGTCTGCTTCTCTGTCAGCTCGCTCCCGTCACGCGGACACAGACGACGTAGAAGAGGCCAGCCGGCCATCGGATATCGCCAACGTCAGGGACGTCGCCATGGACGACCTCCACCAGGACGCCTCCACTCTTCCACCGAACCTGCGCGTTCATGCTTCGTTGGCCGCCCGAGCCCCCCCCCCTGGGGGCGGCGAACAACACTGCGCTCTCCTGCTCCCTGCTTCCTCGAGCTCCCCCCGACTTCGCAACCTTTCCCTTTTACCACGTCGCCACCTCCGCCCAGTTTCTGCCCCTGGCCCTGCACAATGGGCCCCGAAGCGTGCAGGCGCAGATTCAGTGGAATCGCGATCCACAGGATACCGTCCTCGGACAACCTACCGAGCCCCAGGGCGACATTCACGCAGAGCCCACGCTGTCCTTGGACCCAGTTGGCGTCTTCTTGCAATCCAGCGACGCCGTGGCTGGCAGTATCTTTGATGGTCTCGTAGACACCCTTCGAGCGTCCAGCCGCGCCGACCCCGAAGACATCCACGACGAACGCCAAGAGCAACTGGATGCCACCCCTGCTGGCCCACCCTTTCACGCCTCCGCCTGTGGCCCGCCACCCGCGAAGTGCCGACGACTGAAGCGCCCCATGAACGAGTTCACCAACAACGCCGACTTGCTGTACGGCGCCTTCTGGTTCCTCTTTCCGTTGCGGGCCGGCTTGGTTTCCCAGGGCCCCTTGAGCATACACGAGTCCAGACACATACTCACCCAGTTCCACAACGGCTTCGCCCATTGCCACAATTTCATATTCCTGCTTGCGAACCAAATACAACGCCACGCTGCTGCCAGGGGGGTCGCTCTGCGCGTGAAGACGGACCCTTTCAGCTTCAAAGCCTTCGCAGACATGGTCGCCGACAAAGATGTCTACCTCGACCGACTGGACCGCGCGAAGGCAGATCCCACCAGCACAGAGGCCCGGGCGCTACAAAAGCAAGTGCTCCGGTTCGTGACGTCATCTGGTAAGACCATCCCCTGGAGCGGTGAGGAAAGAGCTTCTGAAACCACCAAGCTCTACGATTTACAGAGGAGGTTCGGCCCCTTCAGCTCCTTCCTGACCGTGGCCCCGGACGACGTGCACCAGCCTACCTCTATCCGCTTGTCTTATCGGCACGCGGGAGACCCGAAAGGAGCTACCACACTCTTGACCTCTCTCCCCCTGCCCCCTCAGGGAACCCTCCCCCCGCGACTTCTTGCCTGGGCCCTCGGGCCTCGAGCCCTCGCTCCGATTCCTGAGTTTGGTTCCGAAATTTGATTTTTCAAAGAAAACTCAGATACCAGCCTTCTCTGGTCCCCCCAGCATCTCCTGTAAGAAGATAATCCAAAGAAAAACATTGTGTTTTCTCCAGGCGGACGCTCCCGGACGCTCAAAACCCCGAGGGCTTTTAAACATTTTATTCGTCATCGCGGTTGAGAACCGCGCGTCTCTGGCTTCAAACGCGTGCGCTGGAACAGAAAATCTTTCAAACACCATTGGTTTTCGACGCATCAGGGGCGTCCGGCTCGGGAAAACAGACGTTTCTGAAACGGTTTCAGCCGAAGGAGCGCGCAGCCTCCACAGGATTCCACAGGAGTCCGCGGGGCCCCCCAGGAGCCCCCAGGATTCCCCGGCAACCCCCGGGCTGGACATATCATCAGGTGCGAGTCATGCATCTAAGTGTGAGTCGTCTTCCACGACCCCTTCAGGTGCGGCCAGCCGCACCAATGGCCCGCCGACGAAGCTGGCCTACTGCGCGTCCTTCGCAAACAGGGCAACGAGGAGGACGTCTCCGCGTTCTCCGAGAAGTCCGCGCCGCACTGCGCGGACGAGTCGTACACGTTCTCCATGGGCGAGGCATTCCTGCAGCGCTTGGCGACTCTGAATCCCGTGGCAACCACGTTGCTGTGGGAACAGATGGCGGAGGCTATCTTCACGGAGCTCGTGGGCATGCCGCAGCACCACAAACGGAGGAAGTCGCAGCTCATCGACGAGAACATCCCCCACCGTGGCATCTTCGGAACCCCATGGGCCTGGCATTTCGTGACCGAAACAAACGGCCGCAAGTCCTTCCACTTCCACTCCGGTGTCATCGCAGGGGCCTCTCCTACATTGTTGGCCGACGTGGCTGGGTACCCACGCTTGGAGGCCGCTGTGCACGCAGCCCTGGACTCGATGTATACGGCCCACGTGCCAGCCGACTTGCACGCCATCGACGTGGCCCGCCGGACGTTGCGTATACCAGCGGAGCGTCAGGCTTTCTTCCAGACCACCGACACGCCCACCCCAGAAGCCGTCCGAGAGTTTCACATAGATGCCGCCATCACAGCTCTTACCACTGGACTACATACACACGCGGCCACCTGCCACAAAGGCAAAAATGGCAAGCTCGGGTGCCGCATGGCGAAACCCTCTGGACACCCCGTCCCCCAGTCTCGCGTCCTCGCAATCCTGCCCGACGAACCCGCGCAGGGCACCGTGGACTGGTCTTGCAAGTACTGCACCCCAGGATACGACCCGAAACAACGACCAGCGACTGCACTTTGGGCTCGCAGGCCTCGCCCTGGTGATGGGGCTGCCAACGTCGTCCTCTCCTACGAGCACGCTCGCCCACACGTGGAACCCGATTCAGGCCGGTTGCGCGACATCATGAACATGCCCCGCGCCGATTTGGAGTCACTGGATCCCTCTGCAGCGCACGGGATGTTCCGAGACGTGTGCCGCGAACTCAGCAGCCTTTTGTCCAGACCTACTCAAGGCCGCAACCTGAACGACTGCCTGAATTCATGTAGTCAAAACGACGCTCGTGCCATCCTTCTCGCTTGGCACGGCATGCGATGCCGAAATGCGGCCCTCGTGGAGTTCAGCCCCACCCTCTCGGGATGCATCCGGAGCAACACCGCACCTCTGCACCTCGGTGCCGGGGAGGCTGCGAAGGGAGCCGGCATGTACATGGTGAAGTACCTCGTTAAAGAGGCTTACGATCTGGCAGCCTCGTTATCCGTATTGGCGGACGCTCGTCGTCACATTGACCTCTACCCGTCCTCGGCTGACGACGCAGGCACCGCAGCACGGTGCACTCGCCACTTCCTACAACGAGTTCTCAATTCCAGTGCCGCCGTGCTTGCCCCGACACAGGCGGCTGCGATCGCTCTCGGCGTCGCGTCAAGCGGACATTCTCACACATGCGTCAATGCCTACGTGTGGGACGCCGTCCACCTCAGACGTCTATTGCCCACCGGGGTCTCCCTGCTGTCATCTTCGTCCTCCGACAACCCTCCGCCCGCCCCCGATCCGCCCGACAGCGAGGATTCGCCCTTGGGCCAACGCGATGCCGACGCATGCACTGGCGACCCTGACGACGTCGACGCGGCAGACGAATGCGACCATCCACGCCGAGGCACCTGCAGCATCTACACCACTTCAGACGGAACGCCGATTGCATTATCGCAGGCTGACCACTACGCGCACCGGTCCCAACAACTCGCCGACCTCACTTTCGACGAGCTCGTCATGGGGATGCGCATCTAGAAAGTCTCCGCGGAACAGAGGGCAAAGATAGCCGCCGAATCGGGCAAGAGGGGCCGCCCTACGAACCCGAGCTTCGAACTCGAACCGCCGCACCCTTTGGCGGGCCAGTGCGTCATCAGGGAAAAATCCGAATTCGACGTGCCGGTGTTTGTCGGAGCTCCTCCGCCCCGTCTGCCCCCCGATTCCGCTCCGCGCAACAAGGCGCGCCAGCGTATGGAGGTGGCCCACGCCGAGTACTTCACCGCGCTCTTCGTACCTTGGTCCGCGGCCCAACTGGAGACCGCGACCCCGACCACTTGGAGCGCTTATCAGCGCCGCCTGGAGGACGCGGCCCACGGCTCCGCGCCTCCTGCATCCGACTCCGTGCGGCACGGGAAGAGTCAGAGAATCGCGGAGGGCCGCTTGTTCCGCATCCACCATGTGGCGACAGCCCTCACGTCGAATACCCGGAAGACAGATATTATGAGCAAATGGCGCATGCGAGATCGCACTCTGTGGTCCGAAACGACCTCCTGTCCAGACGTAGCCCTTCCCCCTGGCCGCAGCAAGGATCAAGAGACCGACGCCGCCGCAGACATCCGCAACTTACGCGACGCTGCCAGCGCCGACGTCAACTCCAGAGCCATGAAACGAGCTGCTGCAATGGAATCATGGGCGGACGACATTACCGACAGACTACCACCACTACCCGACGTACCATCCACGCCGGATCCTCGGTCACACTGGCCACGGGGGGCTCCGACCAAGGACGGTCATCCCGTCCACCATTTCCCAAGTGGCTCCACCGACATCGCCTCCTTCCTGGCAGACCTCAAGCAGCCTCGACGCAGGCCTTCCGACGACGCCAACACACCGAGCCACGTGGGCCATCCCGTCGCAGACGCCGCCCCGGAGGACGGCGACCCACCAGAGTTCGACCCTATCGACGACGAGACCTTCATGCGTCTCGCACGCAACTGGGAATCAGACCTCCGTAACACGCCACCCGGAGGCTGCCCCCCCCGCCTCCTCTCAACCCCCAACAGCGTGCTTTCGCAAGACAGCATTTGGCACTACAGCGCCACCTCGCTGCCGGCCGCCAACGAGGTGACGACCCCCACGACACACTCGCTTCTCTCCGACAGCAAGGGCTCCGGCAAGTGCATCTGCTCCAGGGAGCTGGGGGCGTCGGAAAGAGCGTGCTCTTGAAGGCGATGCACGCCGTCTTACGACGCCTGCACTTGGGACACATGGCCATCACAGCCTGGGCGGGAGTCGCATCTGCGCCTTTTGGGGCGCCGACGCTGTGTTCTTTACTGAAAATTGACTTCACTTGCCTGGCTGAAGACCGCCCCGCGGACGCTGACACGTTGCAGCTCCTCCGCAAGGACTTCGCCGACGCCATGTGCGACCCGGCCGACCTGCTCGTCTTCGTCGTCGACGAGGCCAGTTTTCTCGTCCCGGCAGCCTTACACCACATCGACCTTCAACTACAACGATTACGCGGTGTCCACGGCGTCCCTTTTGGAGGCGTCGCCCTCATCCTGGCAGGGGACTTTTGGCAGAAACCGCCTCCGAGCTCCACGACGCTCGCAGAACTCCTCGCCAGCGCTGACGTGCCTGGCCTATCGAGGCCAGTCCGGCACTCCCCCATGAGCACATCAGATAAGGGCCTCGAGATATTCCGACGGGCTCGCCGCACTGTTCTGACGCAGCAGATGCAAGCTGCCGACGACCCTGGTTTCCAGACGGATCTGCTGCAGCTCTGGGACACGACCCCTGGCGCCCCGGTTCCAGCGAGGTTGACAGACTCGCTCCGCGAGGTTTCCACCCACGACATCCAGACACATCCTGCGTGGTCTTTCGCTCCCATCTGCGTCCTGTCCAACTTCGAGCGGTACCTTCTCAACAGGATCCAGGCCGAGCGCTTTGCCAGGGCGCACTCTCTACCCTTAATCCGATGGCGATACCCCTTGCACGGACGCCACTGCTCTATGCTACCAGCTGATGTCCTAGACGGCCTTTACGAGAACGAGCCAGGCATGTGGGGATGCTTCGTGCGCGGGGCCCCGGCCATGCTGCTCGCCAACATCCAGCCAGCCAAGTTCTGCGTCAACGGGGCCATGGGTTCCCTGCACTCCCTCAGCTTCGACGGCGATGCACCGGGAGTGTTCTTGGACGCTGTTGCATCTAGCGGCTTCCGGGAGATTATCCTCGAGGAGCCCCCTGCCTCTATCAACGTCCAGATTTCCTTGCCCGCTGGCGAAGACGGCGCTGGGATCGAGACCCTCGTTCCTGGGTCCGTGGTCGTTCCCATCGCATACACCTCCCACGTCGAGGACTACGACGCCACCTCGTCGTTCAGCATCCTCAAGCGCGCGCCCAAGCGCATCCGCATACGGTGTCACGCGGTTACGCTGGCGTTCGCTTGCACGGATGAAAAGCTACAGGGCAAGACGTGCGACGAGTTGGTGCTCAGCGTGGCCAGGCGACCTTGGCCGCCCCATTTGGACAGAAAAGGCTTCTACGTCGCTGTCAGCAGGGCACGCGCCAAGGCTCGCCTGCGGGTGCTTCACCGACCGTCTTCGGAAGCCGGGGGACTGCACCATTTGCGCAACTTGCCGCCTGCCCGAGAACTTCACGCTTGGAACGCTGGGTACGATGCAGATGGACATTGGCAACCCTCCCTCGCCCATGCGGCGGCGTCTGGCGCACCATCTACCCGACAGCGTCCACCGCGCACCCCTGCGCGGGCACCGCGTCCACGACCAATGGCGGGAGGGGCATAATTGGTACGAGTACCCGCACGCCGGTGAAGAGCCCTCCACGCGAGGGCCGCCACCTTGACGCACGCCAGCAGTGTCGCCGCATTGTCCTTGCATTACTTGCGAGCGACAACTGTGCTGCCAATTCGACGCCTTCTACCTTAGCAGATCAGAGTCAGCGCGCTTCCCCAGCATTGCGCGAAAAACAGTGCTCACCCATGCCAAATATTGCCCCGGATTTTTGTTCGATCTCTTAGCGTGGCAGCATCCCCGCAAGCTCCCTGGCCCCAAGGATACCCGGGCGCACCAGACGCCATAATTAGTGATTCAGAGGCCGCCGCCTGCCTACCAGACTTTCGCTTAGAAATTTGATTTTTCGGACCCGAAGTCAGCTTCTGTGCTCGCCCCGCCCCATCGCTGCCCCACCACATTTCAATCTTGCCGCCCTTTCTTTGAGGGCCTCGCGCGCAGTGCACCAGCCCAACAGGTGCTTCGCGGCCCCCCTTGCCTCAGCATCAGACTTCTTACGAGAGCTTTGATTGCCCCTCAACCGTCGATCTCGCCCAGCACTCGCTCTTAGATTGAGCCTGCCATGGCGGACAAGCTCGAGACTGTGAACGAGCGCAACTGCGGCGCCAAGACCACGCACGTGCGAGTGCTGGACCCGATGGTGCGCAAGACCAAGAAGGACTGCGAGGTCTTCACCTGCAAGCTGATCAGCGAGAGTGGCCTCTATTGCACAGCCGAACATATGATCTTCGGGGACTCGCCGGCGGCGCGCACGAGAGTCAGCAAAGCATTGACGACCAAGTGGACCGCGAAATCCGCGTGGTCTCTCTCAAAGCTGAAGCTTGTGCGCAAGAAAGAGGCCTTCCACGGGAGCCCGCACTCATGCGCACTTCAGCTGAACAACAAGGCCATGACCACGAAAGCATTGGACGCGCCGGAGGCCAACAAGCTGCCGGACGAGCTGGAGCCCCCCGTGGGAGTCCAGGATGTCCTCGACCTCTCGCAGGACCAGGCGATCGACCTCCACGGGTTCGTCTCGGATGTTTCTCCCGAAGCCCAATTCAAAGGCAAGAACTTGGTGGAGGCCACGGTCTGCAACGAGGCCGGAAGCAGCATCACCTTAAAATTCTGGGAGGAGAACGCCCCCCGCGCAGAGCAACTGCAGAAGAAAGAGCCCATCTACATCCACGGAGCGTACTTGGTCCACCCCGACAGTGGCGGCGTGCACCTGTCAGTCCGGGAGTCCACGTCCTTCGCCGCGCCTACAGGCACGCGCCCCAAGATAGCGGCCATGCTCGTCGAAACCCCATTGGTGCCCCCCTTCCAGAGTTTGATCCTGAAACCAACCATTTCTCAACGAAAATCTGGCTGGCCCCAGCCGGCCGCCCGTCCGGAGCCGTTCTCCGCCCCAAAGTTTCGCTGAGACATGGCGCTCTCGCCGAGCGCACCCCCCCCCCCGATGCGCCCCCCAAGGTCGGGCCCGCCACCAGCTCCAACGCGGCCGTCCTGGACGCGCTCCTCCAGAGCAAGACGACGCCCCCGGACACCCTGTTCGAGATCCCGGCAGCGTCATTCTCCCTCAGCGACACGGAGACGCTCTTGACAAAAGATGGGACCCGCGTCTGGGCATCCGTGCGCACGGTCGACCACGCTGGGTCCGTGGAGGCCAAGGTGACGGAGAAGGTCGCCCTCGCGCTGACTGGCTGCGCGGACAAGGCGGAATTCCAGGCCGACGTTGAACAGGGGTCCGCGACGTGGACCCGGGCGCGCGTTCGGGCCACGCTGCGCGCCCCGAAGAGCGTTGATGGCGACAGGACGAGCACGGACCCCCGCCTGATCATCGTGCGCGCGGACCCCCGGAACTTCGACGCCGTCGCCCCGCTGCCCGCCCCGCACAGCGACAGCCGCGTCGTTCCCACGAACGCCCGCAGCATTTCCTTGAGCACCACCGGGAAGCTGACCATCACCATCGGCTCCGCGCGCTTCCGCGCGAGCGGCGCGCTCCCCCTGGTAGAGGCCACGAAAGACCCCGAGACCGTGCCGCGCGAGGGCGGCTTCGCGATCACCAACTACATCGCGGACGCGGCGGAGAGCGACTCCGACCAGAAAGCCGTCTTCCACGCCGTGACTGCCTGCGCGACGAAACGCTTGGGCCGCTACGCGCTCGCGAAGAAAGACCAGGCGCTCATCGTGGTCACCCACTTCGACGCCGCGACGTCCGAGTTCACCGTGAGCGACATGTGGAAGTTGCCGCCCAGCATCACGCCCGACGCGCTCAGGGCCGAAATTGCTGCTGCAGGTGAGACTCTGACCAGTCGCCTCACGCGCGCCAAGCGCAAGGCCGACCCCAAGGCCGAGGACAACTTCGACGAGTTCCTCGGGCCCGCGGTCAAGCGCATCCACGAGGCGTTCGGCGACCCGGCCGCGCCCGCGGAGTGAGGCGACCTCCAGCGCAGCTTTCCTGCGCGCGCGCGCGTGGCGTCGAGGCCCCCGACCCCTCGGATTCGATGCCGAGCTTCCATGCTGCCCCATGAGGCCCCGTCATCTGTCTACCGCCGGACCAGTGGCCCCCGTCCTGCGCCCGCCCCGCGGCGCAATGTTTTGATCCGAAAACTTGAATTTTCCCCCCAAAGTCCGGTCCCAGCTCGCTGGCCGTCTGAGCCCGCCTGCTACCCCCCCACCCCACACCGCAGATTTCCATTGGGAGACGGCCATCTCATCAAATACATCTGGCACCCGCAACTGCCCCCCCCCTCGCCACCCAGATCCCGGTCTCCTTCCTCCTTGCCAGGCCGACCCACGCATTGAAACCTCCATGTCGCCCGTGGTCCCCCACGTCTCAAAGCATCTCCCAACGCCGTTCGCCCCGGCATCGAAGCGCGGCGTCCGCGCCGCATCTTCCCAAGCATGGCCGCGAGGATTGCTTGAGATATAAAACGCATCTTTCAGCGCGTTCCCGCTCGGACGCCGCGGCGTCGAGCTGGTGGGATTCGCAGCGCCCTACCCGCCAGGCCGCTGTTCGGGCAAAACTCAAGCCCCACTTTCCTTTTCTCCCTGCTCTGCCTCCCCCCTCGCCCTCCTCCCTCCTCCTCCTCCTCCCTCCTGATCCCCGCCCGCTCCCCTTTCCCAGCCCCGGACAAAAGGGGAAAGGGGGCAATCCTGGAAGCACGCTGGGCCAACAGAGCCCGGGCAGGGACAGCCCGCGGCGAGACCAAGTGCCAAAAACCAGCCCCACTGCACAGTAAATTACGAGCGAGGCCCCCGCCTCCTCGCAGCAGCAGCAGGAGAAGGAAGGAGAGGCCATCTTGGAGGCCTCGTGGGAGCCGTTTGGGCCCACCTAAGGCCGTCTCGGGTGCATCTTGGGCCGTCTTGGAGGCATTTTGGTACCATGTTGGCCGTCTTGGAGGCCATCTTGGCTGTGCTGGCTGCTCTTATCTGGCTGGTCTGGTCTGGCTGGCACGTCTGGTCCCAGCTGTTGTGGCTGGACTGGTCAGTCTGGCTGGTGTTGCTGGTCTGGCTGGTCTGGCTGGCACATCTGATTCTGGCTGTTTGGGCTGCGCTGCTCAGTCTGGCTGGTTTCGTTGGTCTGGCTGGTCTGGTTGGTCTGGCTGGTCTGGCTGGTCTGGTTGGTCCAGAATCTGCAACGGCAGCGCCCTTGTCCGCAGGCGCGCAGCCTCGTTTCACTTGGAAAAACACGGGAGGAATCGACAAAGCCCCGCCGGAAAAAAAACAGCTAAACCGGTGTTTTTTTTCAAGCACGGTTTTGCGCGACAGCGCTGCGTTTTACCACTGCCCGCGCGTTGCCGCGGCCGCGGGCGGGGGCATTGCCGTCGCAGAGTGTTGGCCGCCGTCCAGACGGCCAGCCCGACGTCATGTCTCGCCGTGTCTCCCTGTTTCTTATTTTTCCATTCAGACCCCACTCCCTTTCTCTCCCCTCTCCCCATTCCCTTCTATATGCGTGCATTTTTTCGTTGACGTCTCCCGTTCGGCAGACAAGGTTATCTTCAGCAACGCTCGGCTACAGGATGTCGGAGGCTGTCTAGAGCCATGCTCGGCTATCTTGGGCCGTCTTGAGACTGTCTTGAGACATCTTCGAGGTCCGCCTCTCTCTGCACATAGTTCCCGCATCGTTTTCACTGCTATCCGAAGAGGAATGGGCGCCGGAATCTGCGACGGCAACGCCCTTGTCCGCAGGCGCCCGGCCTCGTTTCACTTGGAAAAAAACATATGAGGAATCGACAAAGCCCCGCTGGAAAAAAAACAAAAAAAAAAGAAGAAAAAAAAAAACGGTGTTTTTTTTCAAGCACGGTTTTGCGCGACAGCGCTGCGTTTTACCACTGTCCGCGCGTTGCCGCGGCCGCGGGCGGGGGCATTGCCGTCGCAGAGTTTTGGCCGCCGTCCAGACGGCCAGCCCGACGTCATGTCTCGCCGTGTCTCCCTGTTTCTTATTTTTCCATTCAGACCCCACTCCCTTTCTCTCCCCTCTCCCCATTCCCTTCTATATGCGTGCATTTTTCCGTTGACGTTCCCGTTCGGCAGACAAGGTTATCTTCAACAACGCTCGGCTACAGGACGTCGGAGGCTGTCTAGAGCCATGCTCGGCTATCTTGGGCCGTCTTGAGACTGTCTTGAGACATCTTCGAGGTCCGCCTCTCTCTGCCCGTAGTTCCCGTATCGTTTCCCCTGCTATCCGAAAAAGAATGGGCGCCGGAATCTGCGACGGCAACGCCCTTGCCCGCAGGCGCCCAGCCTCGTTTCACTTGGAAAAACATATGAGGAATCGACAAAACCCCGCCGGGGGGGAAAAAAAACAGCTAAACCGGTGTTTTTTTCAAGCACGGTTTTGCGCGACAGCGCTGCGTTTTACCGCTGCCCGCGCGTTGCCGCGGCCGCGGGCGGGGGCATTGCCGTCACACAGTGTTGGCCGCCGTCCAGACGGCCAGCCCGACGTCATGTCTCGCCGTGTCTCCCTGTTTCTACGCTTCCCCACTCAGACTCCACCCCCTTCTCCTCTCCCCATTCCCTTCATCATGCGTGCATTTTTCCTTCGACGTTTCCCATTCGGCAGACAAGCGTGTGAGCGTTATGCCGTATGTCATACTTGGGTCAGGTTTTGTTGGTCGATCAGCTCGCGGGAATCGCGATGCTGGAAGACGCTGAGCGACAATCGATACATCGGGCAAGCACGGAAGGCATTGGCGGCGTGAAATGCGACGCGCGCGTCCTGAAGATGTGGCATCTGCTCGTGGCTTTTCGGAATGTTCTTACTTTCATGCACGTTGCCGGCGTGGCTAAATTTCCTGTGTGCTTCCTGCACGAGCGTGGATGCCATACGAAAAAGCACGACAAGGCAATGCTTAACAAAGCCGTAGCTTCTTTCAAAAAATCTGGTGAGACACGTAATCATGAATGGGTTGATGTTGAAGGGCTGGCAAAACATTTTCGTTTGGCAGAGCTTGCGGATCAGATCGCTCCAGGAGTCAATCACGACCCACTTGTGCGCAAATTGAACAACTTTAAGTCTTCTTGTGATATCACCTCAGCGACCAAAACGAAGATATTGCTTGCCCACCCGAGTGCGCCTCTTACCGCGGTTGCCCATTTTTGTATATTTTGTTGTTTGTATTGCAATGAAAGCCACTACGTGATGTCGTTCTACGTCGTTTTAGAGCTGGTGTATCGGAAAGCAGCCATTCTTCGCGATACCGACAAATTACGCAAGCATCTGCTGACGCACCGGGAGCGATTGAAAACCGACGGGTCTTCCCCCACACTGCCAGACATCAGCGCATATGACGTTCAGAAATGGCACGAGGCTGCAAACATATGCGTTGATCTATACGGCCGACAGCCGAGGATGGGCTACCACGCCCCGGCGCTGTCGGGCTACGACGACGCAGCCCTCCTGCCAGAGGGCGCGGGCACCCGTCCTCACCGCATCGCCGTCCGCATGAGGGCGATTGCGGTGAGCCTGCAGGAGCACCGGCACATATTGGACAATTCTGCCCTGCTCACGATTGAGTGTACCAAGTCGCTCTTGCAGACGGATTGCGATTGGGTCCCTTACCAAGGCCAGGTCATGCTCAAGCGGTACCTGCGCGCCCGCCACGGGGACAGGTACGAGGGGCACCACGCTTCGACCGTGCCGTACATGGAGCTGCCGGGGGACGGCACGTCATTGTTTCTCCAGAAGCTAGCGCCGGAAGCCCACGACCTCATCCTATCATGCTCTACGGGCAGCGCCGTGGACGAGTCGGCGGGCAGCACGGTGGTGAAGACGACCAAGCCCATCAATTCCCCGAACCACAAGCTGCTGTGGCTCCTGCGGCGCCGTCAGAGTTCCATGCCGCTCCACTCCCGCGTGCTGTCTCTGACTGGCCTCTCGGAGCTGGAGTTCGACGACGCGGAGTACGGCGTCTGCGAGGCCCGGACTTATGTCTGGGGGCACACGTGCCGAAAGCGCTATCCGCCAGGTTTTTCTGCGGACATGGCGGCGGCTCACAAGCAGTGGTACCACGCCGTGGCGCTGCCCGCGGCGTGGGCCCAGGAACAGGGCCCTGCCGACGACGCTCCTGATCCCAAGAAGCGCAGGTTGAGCTGAGAAAAACGTCGCCGGCTTGTCCGGTTGGCCTGGCTGGTCTTGTCTGGCGGTCTGGTTTGTCTGGTTGGTCTGGCTGGTTTGTCTGGTTTGTCTGGTCTGGCTGGTCTGGTTGGTCTGGCTAGTCCGGTTGGTCTGGCTGGTCTGGTCTGACTGGTCTGGTTGGTCTGGCTGGCACGTGTGGTCCCATGAGTTGTGGCTGGACTTGTCAGTCTGGCTGATCTTGTCGGTCTGGCTAGTCTGGTTGGTCTGGCTGGTCTGGCTGGTTTTGTCTAGTTGGTCTGGTCTGCCTGGTCTTGTTGGTCTGGCTAGTCCGGTAGGTCTGGCTGGTCTTCTTGGTCTGGCTGGTCTGGTTGGTCTGCCTGCTCTAGTCTGCTCTGGCTGCTCTGGTTGGTTTGGTTGGTCTGCATGATATTGTTGGGCTGGCTGTTCTGATTGGTCCAGCTTCGTTTTTGAGCGGAAGTTGAAATCTTAACTCATCTTGATGCTCTGGCCAACGACGATCGCCGACCGGCGCGCGGTGCAGTGCGACCAGGCCACGCGCCCCGTCAGGCCGCGCCGCGTGGCCGCGCCCGACTGGCGTGGCGGCGAGCCGGGGGATTGAGGATCGAGGTTACCGGAAGATTTTCTTGGTTCTTGGCGGCTTTCTCAGCCGGCATGGTTTCCAGCGGCTGAGCCTCGCCGAGGGCGTTCCGAGAGTGCCCGTGTCGTCCCGAACGGCCGCCGGAGGCCGATGCCAGCTTCTTGGGCCGTTTTGGGCTATCTTGAGAGCTGAAAAGAACAACATGCCCAAGTCCTTGAAGCACAACGGAAAATCATTAATTTTGCCCCTTTCGGGCTTTCCCAGAGGACGTTTTGGAGGGCTCTCGGGCCGTTTTGGAAGAATCCTGCGAGCCTTTTGGGCCGTCTTAAGCCATCTTGAGGCCATCTTGGCCCGTCTTGGGGGCGTCCTGGGGCTATCTGAGCCGTCTTGAACGCCATCTTAGCCATCGTGGAGGCATCTTGAGGGCCATCTTGGGCCATCTTGGCCGTTTTGGAGGCCTCTTGGGCCGTCTTGGGGCCCTCTTGGGGCCGTCTTGGGGGCTTCTTGGGCCGTCATGGGGCCATCTTAGAGGCCTCTTGACGATCTTGGGGCGACCTTGGGGACCTCTTGGGCCGTCTTGGACCGTCGGAAAGCCGAAAAGGCGCGAATGCACGAATCCTTCAAAAACTTAAAGAAAATACATAAATATTGCCCTTTCGGGCCTTCATGGAGGACCTCTTGGAGGCCTGTTGGGCCATCTTGGACGCCTCGTGGGAGCCGTTTGGGCCCATCCAGGGCCGTCTTGGGTGCATTTTGGGCCGTCTTGGAGGCATTTTGGTGCCATGTTGGCCGTCTTGGAAGCCATCTTGGAGGTACTTGGAGGCCATCTTGGCCGTTTTGGAGGCAATCTTAGCCATCTTGGAGGCCTCTTGGCCCGTGTTGAGGCCCTCTTGGGACCGTCTTGGAGGCCTCCTGGGCCGTCATGGGGCCATCTTGGGGGCCTCTTGGGCAATTCTGGGGCGATCTTGGGGGCCTCTTGGGCCGTCTTGGACCGTCGGAAAGCCGAAAAGGCGCAAATGACCAAATCCTTCCCAAACCCAGAGAAAATCAATGATTGTGGCCTCTTCGGGCCCTCCTAGACGACCTCTTGAAGGCCTCTTGGGCTGTCTTGGAGGCCTCTTTGGAGCCTCTTGGACCGTCTTGGGCCTCTGGGACCCTTCCGAGGCGACCCCGGCGGACAGGCCAGGCGGCCGGGAAGCTCGCCGCCGCCCGCCGCTCGGTGAGCGAGCCTCGGGCCCGAGGCGAGGATGAGTGGCCTGGGCCAGCCTCGGGTCGGAGGCGAGGACGGTGAGGCGGAGGAGGAAGCGGAGGGGGAGGGGGAGGAGGCGGAGGTGGAGGGGGAGGAGGAGGACGAGAAGGAGGAGGACGAGGACGCAGCGTGCCCGGCCGCATGCCGACGGCGAGGGCGACTCCGCCGCCACGCGCCGCACCGCCCCAGAAGGTGGAGAGAGGGGGAGGACAAGGAGGAGGTCGAGAACCAGGAGGAGGAAGAGAGGCGGGACAGGAGAAAGTGGAGGTGAGGAGGGGGAGAAGGAGGACGAGACAGAGGACAAGCGACCTTCCTCCATACCCAAACTGACATGCTTCTAGCCGCCCCTTCCCGTCTTCGAATCTGTCCCTTGCCAACGTGTCGCAGCAATTGCGGCACGCTTCCCGGCGCCTGCCAAGGACTGCCTCCCTCGCGATCCCTGGTTTTCTCCATTTCCCATGGACCCACATCGTCATTGTATGATCCTTGGCACGCGTGCCCCTTGTTGTTTTCGTCGTTCGTCGTGTCGTTCGTCCCCCTCGCCCCCCCCCCGTCCCCCTCGCACCCCCCCCCCTGTCCACGCTTCCCAGGGTACCCCTCGCGCCCCCCCCCTGCCCACGCTTCCCAGGGTAGCCCCCCTGGGCCACGGCACCCTTTATTTTCGTCGTTCGTCGTGTCGTTCGTCCCCCTCGCCCCCCCCCTGTCCACGCTTCCCAGGGTAGCCCCCCTGGGCCACGGAACCCTTTATTCTCTTGCACAGCTGTGCTCTAGAGCTCGGACATCTTTATTTTCGTGTCGTGTCGTGTCGTGTCGTTCGTCCCCCTGCCCCCCCCCCTGCCCCCCCCCGTCCAGGCTCCCCAGGGCAGCCCCCCTGGGCCTCGGACACTTTATTTTCGTGTCGTGTCGTGTCGTTCGTCCCCCTGCCCCCCCCCCTGCCCCCCCCCCCGTCCAGGCTCCCCAGGGCTCCCCCCCCCCTGGGCCTCGGACATCTTTATTTTCGTGTCGTGTCGTGTCGTTCGTCCCCCTGCCCCCCCCCTGCCCCCCCCGCCCAGGCTTCCCAGGGCAGCCCCCCTGAGCCTCGGACACCTTTGTGCAAGAGCCAGGGCACGCGTGCCACTTGTTTTCGTCGTTCGTCGTGTCGTTCGTCCCCCCCCCCCTGTCCACGCTTCCCAGGGTAGCCCCCCTGGGCCACTTTTATTTTCGTGTCGTGTCGTGTCGTGTCGTTTGTCCCCCTGCCCCCCCCCCTCTGCCCCCCCCCGCCCAGGCTTCCCAGGGCAGCCCCCCTGAGCCTCGGACACCTTTGTGCAAGAGCCAGGGCACGCGTGCCACTTGTTTTTCGTCGAACAGCCGCCTGAAGGGGGACATGCCCGACCTGAGGGGCGGCGCCGCACGCGCCGCCATGCCTATGGAGAGAGGGCTCCGGCGTTGGCCCGAGCAGTCCGCGCAGGCCTGCGCGGGCCGCGCGCTCGTGGCGCTGCTCGGCTCCACATTGAGGGATGCTCGGGAGCGGCCAAACGGGGGGGAGGTCCAAGAGGGGGTGTGCAAATCATGACCGGCGGCACGTGCGCGGCCCAGCGGGGGGTCCAGGGAGGCAATGAGATGAGAAGAGGCGCCATGAAATCTGGGGAGATTTCATGGCCCCCGCCATGATATCCCCCCCCCCCTAGTCATCACCCCCTTCTTTTCCGCCCCCGAGGGATGCAGAAACGCCCCTACCTCCCCGCGTCGACGCCACCGAGAGCGCCATCGCCAAGGCTCGGCGGCGCGCCGGAGGGAGGAGGAGGGAGAGGGAGGAGGAGGAGGAGGAGGAGGAGGAGGAGGAGGAGGAGAATGCAGATGCAAGTGCGTGGTATGTAAACCTCCCGGGAGCTCCCAGAGGCCAGAGAGCCGCCAGGCCGCGCGGCACGCGCGAACTGCAGGGTTTACCCTGTCAGCCCACAGGAGGTTCAGCGCACAGCGCCACGTAGACCAGGGTATGGGGCGTTGTTTGCGCCCTTGGCCACAGGGCCTTCGTGCCGATCTCGTAGGCCTTGTCGAACTGGGGCCCTGCCTGGAGGAACCACAACTGCACGCATCGCCCCGCAGTGGCGGATCAGAGTCGGGGGGAACGAAAGGGGGGAATAGCAAAGGGCAGGGTAGAGAATCAGCTCACGTAGCTGATTTTCCCAGCGCCTCCCAGCGCCGGGAGGCGCCCATGCATCGAGGAATGGGCCCGGCGGCGGGGCCGAAACCAGCTGCATGCAGCAGATTTCGTACCCCCTCCCTTTCCCTATCCCCTCCCTTTTGTTCGGCCCGAAGAAAGTGTACGTAGCACCCCGCAGTTGCGGATAAGAGTGAGGACTGACGGGGGCGGCGAAGACGTCGGCAGTCTGCGAGGCTCTGGAGAAACCCACCGCAGGCGCCCAGCGTGCACAGATTATGCAGCGGGCCCGCCGCAGGCGCCGATTTTTTCGTCAAAGCAATGTGGGGTGGGTGTGCCGCAGGGTGGGTCGCGGGTGGGTCGCGGGCCGGGTCGCAAGTGGGTCGCTGTGGGTGCGGGCGAGCTGCCAAACTTGCATAAATCTGGTTTCTCGGAGGTCCGCGCGGATGTCTTGAGTCGGTGCTGTTATGCCTTGTCGAACTGAAGCCCTGCCTAGAGGAACAAAACGACTGCATAGTATATGACTTCTCGGAGGTTCGCGCGGAAGTCTTGGATCGGCGCTGGGCCCTCCTCTCTGGCACGCGGAGCGCGCCTGGGGCGGCGCCAGAGGCGCCTCCAGGCGGGCCCGGCGCCGATCCAAGAAATTCGCGCGAAGCGCTGTTTTTTTGTTGGGGGGAGGGGGATCGTTGACGTTCAGGCAGAATAGACGAAGAAATTCGCTGCTCCTCCAGAGCGCTATCCCGAATGCGCAACCCGAACCAAGTCGACCGCAGGGCAGTGAAAACAAAAACTTGCAATAGCCCCAGGCTCGGGTAACTCGCGAAGCATCCGCGCATATGACGGGGTTGTCCTGCAAGCTCGTGCAGAAGAGGAGGGGGAACAGGAGGGGGAGAGTGGAAAGGGAGGAGAGGGGAGACAGAGTACCCACCGAAAACTGCAACGCCTCCGCCCGCGGTCTATGACGTCCAGTGGTGGTTTACCTACCCAAGGGTCCGATTCAGCCGCAAACCATAAACCAACATTACACTATACAATGTACTGTTGCGCTGAAAAATCATATTTGTGTTGTTTTGTTGTTTTTCGACTGCTTTCGCCGGCGAAACGCGCGTCGATTCGTGGAACCGACTGGGGACTACACCGGTACACTCGGACACCAATGTCGAGTGAACCGCTGCAGATTTCCTGAGTCAACTTGTCTGGGCAGGAGAGCCTGGAATCGAATCGATAAATGGGATCGGCGATCGAAATGAATCGGATCGGAGGAGATCGGCAGCCGAGTCGGGAGAAGTCGCATCGGCGGAAGTCGGCAGAGTAGCAGGGCCTCGTTGAGAAATCGCAAGCCGAATCGGAATCCTCAGCCGCACTGGCTCGGAATCGGGAGCCATCGAAACCGAATCGCATCGGAGGTCGGAGGAATCGAAACGAGCCCTGCTTGGATGGGCGTGTCCTCTCCATGCCCCGGCTGCCTTCGCCAGAGCTGGCCCCACCTAGAAGAACTAAGAAAAACAACATGAACATGAATTTCTGGCGCTCCGCACGGATTTCTTGGATCCGCGCACCCCCTGTCCCTGGCGCGCGGAGCACGCCACGGGCGGCGCCGGAGGCGCCGCCAGAAGGGCCCGGCGCGGATCCAAGGAATCCGCGCGGAGCGCCACAAGTTTTGGTTTGTGTGTTTGTGTTTTCTTCTTTGATGGATGGGCTTAGGTCGGGCCAGTCCCCCGACAGAGGGATTTTGAACGAAAAATAAAAAATAGGAAAACAAATCCTCAAATGGTCATGAAAATAATCAAAAAAGCGTCCCCGGACTATCTTTTTACTATCTTTGAATTTTCGAGGGACGTGCCCGACTTAAGGATGGGCGTGCTCTCTCCATGCCGCTTCTGCCGGTACTTCGCCACCGGGTTCCTGGAAAAAGGCGCGCCTTTGCAAGTACGTCGACTTCGGCACCGCCTGATCCCGAGGCTCCGCCTCCTCCCGGCCTCGCTCTGAGGCTGCGCCCTCCCCCTTTCCTCCCCCTCAATGTTTGATTCAAGCTTCGCGCGGCCCGCTCAGCTTCGACCGGAAGAGGCGCGCTCTCGACCCGCGAATCAAAAAAGTGTGCTCTCCAGTGAAGGGGCCCCAGGACACAAATAAACACACACACACATAAAACTATTCCCCATGCTTCCCCACATTCTCTGGGCTTCTGCCTTCCCCCCCCCCCCACTTCCCGTATTTTCCTATATTTTTTCTGGGGAATCGACGATTCATTGTGTCTGTGTGTTTTTTCCCCTCCCGATCCATGCCCGGCTGCCTTCGCTGGCACTGGCCCCACTGGCGCCGGCGCCGCCGCCGCCGCCGCCGCCTGCGGGGCGGCGGCCGGGGCAGGCCCGCCGGCCACCTGCTGGAGAGGACATCGCTCGTGGCCGGTCCCCGGCCCCGGCGGCGTGGCCTGGGCCCCGCTGGCCGATTCCCCCCCACCCCCCCCCCTCGATGATTTGTGGATGCCACGACAGAGGACACCCGAACAGTCCTATCATTGAATTTACCATGTGGTTTAAACATGTTTTTTTAAAGGTTTGGCACATGTTGTAGACGTCTGGGAATGATTCGGCGACGTGCTTCCTCTCCAGGGATCGTCCTACGCAGCCCTAGATGGGGAAATAGGTCCTTCCCTCCGGGTTTCGAGAGGTGCATCCCCTTACTGGGGTGGTAGTCTGGTGGCGGTCTCGAAGGGGATGTTAGAGGCCTGGAAATGGGCAACAACACCAACACAGGGGGTTGCCTCCACAGGGGAAAGATGATCGTAGATTTCGGTGTTGGTGGTAATATTTCGGCCACCTTGGATCCCAGAATATTGCCACCATCACCGAGATCGGGACCTTCTTCCCTCGGTGGAGAGACGTCGCCGATATTGGTGTTGGTGTCAACCTCTAGGCCTGCGAGGGTGGGGAGGGGGAGGGGGATTGGTGGCCTCAACGGACACCGAGATCCAGGGCCCCGGGGCCCGCCCGCCCTCCACGCTCTGACTTCTCTGGCCGCGGCCCCCCGGGAGATCCCGACCGCCGCGCCCCACGGGGAGTGCATGGCTCCCTCCCGGGCCCCCTTTTTCGGGAGCGGCCAGGAGAGGGGGGGTGTCCAAGAGGGGGGGGGGTGCAAATCATGACCGACGGCACGTGCGCGGCCCAGCGGGGGGGCCGGGGACGTGATGAAGTAAGAAGCGGCGCCATGAAGTCTGGGGAGATATTATGGCCCCCGCCATGATATCCCCCCCCCCTAGTCATCACCCCCCTCTTTTCCGCCCCCGACCTCTTGGGGGCCCTGTGGCCCAAGAGGCGAGCCGCAGAGGGCCGACATCGGGGGGACAACCGCCGGGACTGCACAAGTCATGCCGTCGGAGATCGGAGGCCTGGAGGTGGGCCCCGACCAGGGCTGGGTGGCGGCGTGTACACCCTGCGAAATGCTTGAGAAATCATGGGTTAAGAAATTCAGAGTCTCAGATTTTGAAGAAAAGCCCAGAACTTGTATTCAAAGGACTTACATTGAAACATTAAGAACAATCGAGACTCTGGCCGAAAACGCAAGCTTTCTTAAGTATCGCCTAGGGTGTACGGTCAGGATCCTTCTTTCTTAGCGTGCCGCGGCGGCCGCCCCCCGCGACACGCCGTGCCGTGCGAGCGGTCAGCGCGTCGCTCCGCGGGGCGGGAGGCGGGGAGATGCTCGGGACACTGACGCTCGGGAGCGGGAACGCGTATATAGCGTGTCGCGCCGCAGCGTGGTGGGCCAGAGCCAGCAGAGCGACGCGCTGTCCAACAGAAGTTTCAAGGGGGCGGGTGGGGCCGCGGAGCACCTTCCTCACCAGCACAATGTTCTCGAACTTGATGGCCTTCACTCCGCCGCTGTCCAAGTTGATGAGGGCGCGGCCGGGGGAGTGAACCTGGCCGGCCTCAAAGGCTTGCCCCCGCCCAGGTGGGAATCAACCACCAAACATTACAGTGAAAACGTGTACTAAGGACGCGGGGTAAGGACCTGCGAAAATTGCCAGGGACGGGCCGCAGAGGCTGAGGCAGGCAAGGACCCAAGGGAGGGTACCCTTGAAAAAGTCGTTTGCCCTTACTGTGCGCGTTGACTGTAGGAGAAAGCGTGCCAGGCAGCCGGAGACACATCTGGCTGGAATCACACGCGGAAGAGCTGGAGACCACGCACCGGATACACATGCGGAAGAGCGGCGTGCCCGGCCGCAGGAGGGCTGAGCGCTCGACACACACACACACACACACGCACGCACACGCACGCACGCACGCACACACACACACACACACACGCACACGCACACGCACACGCACACGCACACGCACACGCACACGCACACGCACACGCACACGCACACGCACACGCACACGCACACGCACACGCACACGCACACGCACACGCACACGCACACGCACACGCACACGCACACGCACACGCACACGCACACGCACACGCACACGCACACGCACACGCACACGCACACGCACACACACACACCTCGCCAAACGTGGGCGCCAAAAACTCAAACGGGTCTTGCGCGATAAGGCGCAGCGACGTGACGCCGCGGCTCGCGCGGGCCGCCAGCTCGGCACGGGAGCATCGGAGACGAGGACGCCCACGCGCGGCCTGGCGCGGGAAGCTGGCGCGCACGTGTCCGCACAATCGACCTCGCTTTCTTCCGGCTTCCGCTCTCGCCCACCTGGCGGCCTCGGGGGCCCCCATCCGCGCGGCGGGCGTGGGCGGGGAGGGGGGCGGCTGGGAAGTGATGCTGGTCGCCGCGACGGAGGGGGAGGAGGAGGAGGAGAAAGCGGAGGAGGAGGAGGAGGAGGAGGAGGAGGAGGAGGAGGAGGAGGAGGAGGAGGAGGAGGAGGAGGGAGGGAGGGAGGGAGGGAGGGAGGGAGGGAGGGAGGGAGGAGGAGGAGGAGGAGGAGGAGGAGAACCCGCCGCGCCGTGTGCACACCCAACTCCCTGGAAAGAGAAACAGCCTCTGCCTCGAGCCGGGAGCGGGGGCCGCACGCCTTGAGACCCCCTGAGAGCTGGCTCGCCCACGCAGCCCTCCTGGCCGTTGAGGCCCGCGGCCTTCAGGCCCGCCAGCGTCACGCGCCAGCCGGCCTCGAGGCGCCCGTCCTCGACTATGGCCTCGGGGCGGCTTTCGACGCCCGATATGGGTACGGAAATAATGGGTACTGTGCCCAACAGCAAATGTTGTCCAAAACCAACAGCGGCCGCTGTTGGGCTGGCGGCCTTCTGTCTCGAATTGATACAGACCGCGGCGGCGTGGACAGCGAGTCCTGTTCAAAATGAACAGGAACTGCTGTTGGGCATTGTACCCATTCTTTCCATACCCATTTCGGGCGTCCAGAGCGGCGGCTGCTCTTTCCGCTCCCCCATCCCACTCCTGCCGCGACCGACTCGCCTCCTCTTCCTCCTCCTGTGCCCCTCCCCGTGCTCCGCAGTTCCTGTCCATACGAATGACTCCTCCCTGTCGCACCCCGAGGCGGGTCGAAAGGGCGGGTCGGGCGTTTCGCATGAGGCGTCCTCACCATGTATGGCCCTGTAGCTTAAACCTTGGCAACCCTTTCGCAGCTGGAGGGCGGGCGGTTTTCAAAATGTTGCCCTCGCCTTGTCGCACATTCGTTTTAAATGTGGTTCTCGCCTTAGCGCCGCGCACACTCGACGCAAACCTTTGCAAGAGTTTCACAATTTGAAGGCGGCTTGATTTCAAAAGGTGGCTCTTGCCTAGGCGCCGCGCGCAATCGTCCTACCAGAAATTTAAAGTGTTCACGGGTTGAGGGCGGCTCGCATTCAAAATGTGGTTTTCGCCTTAGCACCGCGCGCATTCGTCTTAAACCGTTGAGGAGTTTCACGGCTTCTCATGGTCAACGCACCAGAAATTGCGTTTTGGAAAAATTCCAGATTGTGAGGGCGCGACATTTACGTTGATTCGCGGTGTTGACGTCCCACGAACGGCGTTCTGGTACCATTCAGGATAATCAGAACGCAACAATCAGGTTGATCAGTGGCGTTGGGGTCCCGAAAGTGGTGTTTTTGGCACGTTCAGGGTCTTCAAACAGTTCTCTCCCAAAGGGGCAGTTCCTGTGGAAATGAACCCTTGTAGGGGCCTATGAAGAGGGATCTTGAAGGGACGGTTTATTCCAACATCGGCGGCGCGCGCATGGGCGATCCAACGGCGAGCCCACCCTGGGCAGCACGGCGGCGGAGGCGGAGGCGATCGCGTCCGACTCGCAGTCGCCCAGGGCGCCGGACGAGGAGAGCCACTACAAGGCTCAGCGGCAGCTCGACGCCGGAGTGAGCGCGTTTCACGGGCGCTTGCCTTGGGAACGTTCGGCGACGCGTTTGAGCCGGGGGGCCCCCCGGGACATTCGGCGCCGTCGAACAAAACCAATGGCACTCCCATCCACCCTCCCCCCCACCTCCCCGAACCCCCCCCTCTCCAAGGAGACGGGGGGGGGGGTCGAAAACCCCGTTTTCCAGCGCAAGGGGCGGGAGGGTCGAACCCCGCAACCCCCTCTGGCGCAAGCGCCGGCGCGCCAGCGCGCGCGGCGGCGGCGGCGGCGGCTGGCAGCACCGACGGCGGCGACGCGGCGACGAAGCCAGCACCAAGACGGGGGCGACGACAAGGTCCCTTGTAATCCTCCGCCCTCGGCCCTGAACGTCGGAATACTGACGGGCCCAGACCCCAAATATAAATATCATTCGCGATGCGTCGCGGGCCTCCAGCGTTTTCCGTCGTCGTTCGCCGTCGCCGTCGCCGTCGCCGTCGCCGTCGTCGTCGTCGTCGTCGTCGTCGTCATCGTCGTCGTCGTCGTCGCCATCGTCGTCATCGTCGTCGTCGTCGCCGCCGTCGTCGTCGTCGTCGTCGTCGTCGCCGCCGTCGTCGTCGTCGACATCGTCGTCATGCTCGTGGCGGTGGTCGTCGTCGTCGTCGCCGTCGTCGTCGTCGTCGTCGTCGCGCTGGTCGTCGTAGTCGTCGTCGTCGTCGTGTTCGAAGCCGCTGTGGTCGGCATCGCCGTCATCGCCGTCGTCGCCGTCGTCGTCGTCGTCGTCGTGGTCGTCGTCGCCGTCGTCGTCGTCGTCGGCGTCGTCATGGCCGTCGTTGCCATCCTCGTCGTCGACGTCGTCTTCATCGTCGCCGTCGTTGACGTCGTCGTCGTCACCGTCGCCACCGTCGTCGACGTCATCGTCGCCGTCGCCGTCGCAGTCGTCGTCGTCGCCGTCGTCGTCGAAGTCGAAGTCGCCGTCGTCGTAGTCGCGGTCGTCGCCGTAGCCGTCGCCGTCGCCGTCGTCGTCGTCGTCGTCGTCGTGGTCGTCTTCCCCGTCGTCGTCGTCGTTGTCGTCGTCATCACCCTCGTCGTCGTTGTCGTCGTCGTCGCCGTCGCCGTAGTCGTCGCCGTCGTCGTCGCCGTCGACGCCCCCGTCGTCGTCGTAGTCGTCGTCTTTATCGTCGTCGTCGTCGTGGTCGTCGTCGTCGTCGTCGCCGTCTTCTTAGTCGCTGTCGTCGTCGTCTCTATCGTCGTCACCCTCGTCGTGGATTCTTCGTCGTCATCGTCGTTATCGTCGTCGCCGTCTTCGTCGTCGTCGACGTCGCCGTCGTCGTCGTCGACGTCGTTGTCGTCGTCGCCGTCGCCGTCGTCGTCGCCGTCGTCGTCACAATCGTCGTCGTCGCTGTCGTCGTCGTCGTCGTGCTCGTCGTCATCGCCGTCATCGCCGTCGTCGTGGTCCTCGTCGTCGTCTTCGTCGTCGTCATCCCTATCGTTTGCGTCGTCGCGGTCGGTCTCGTCGTCGTCGTCGCCGTGGTAATCCTCGTCGTCGTCGTCGTCGTCGCCGTCGTCGTCGTCGTCGCCGTCGTCGTCGCCGACGTCGTCGTCGCCGTCGTCGTCGCCGTCGCCAGGGCCGCCAGCTGGCACCGCAGCCGGCGCCAGCCGAGAGGGAGGAGGGGAGTCGAATCGTCGACGCCGTCGTCGCCGTTTCGGCGTCGTCGCCGTCGCCATGGTCGCCGTCGTCGTCGTCGTCGTCGTCGTCGTCGTCGTCGTCGAAGTCGCCGTCGACGTCGCCGTCGTCGTCGTCGTCGCCGTCGTCGTCGTCGCCATCGTAGTCGCCGTGGTTTTTCGTCGTCGTCGTGTCGTCATGCTCGTCGGCGTCGTAGTTACCGTCGTCGTTGTTGCCGTCGCCGTCGTCGTCGTCGTCGTCGTCGTCGTCGTCGTCGTCGTCGTCGCAGACGTCGCCGTCGTCGCCGTTGTTGTCGCCGTCGTCGTCGTCGTCGTCGCAGACGTCGCCGTCGTCGCCGTCGTCGTCGCCGTCGACATCGTCGCCGTCGTCGTCGTCGCCGTTGTCGTCGTCGTCGCCGTCGTGCACGTCGTCGTCGTCGTCGCCATCGGTCGTCGTCGTCGTCGTCGTTGCCGTCGTCGTCGTCGCCTTCGCCGTCGTCGTCGTATCCGTTCTTGTCGTCGTCGACGTCATTTTCAACATCGCCGTCGTCGTCGTAGTCGTCGTTGTCGTCACCGTCATATTCGTCTTCGTCGCCGTCGTTGTCGTCGTTGCAATCCTCGTCGTCTGCGCCATCGTCACGGTCGTCGTCATCCCGTCGTCACCGTCGTTGTCATCGTCGTGGTTGTCGTCGTCGTCGTCGTCGTCAACGTCTTCGCCGCCGTCGTCACCTTCGTCATCGTCGCCGCCGTCGCCGTCATTGCCGCCGTCGTCGTCGTCGTCGTCGTCGTCGTCGTCGTCGTCGTCTCTTCGTCGTCGTCGCCGTCGTGCACGTCGTCGTCGCCGCCGTCGCCATCATCGTCGTCGTCGTGCTGCTCGGTGTCGTCGTCATCGTTGTGTTCATCGTCGTCGTCGCCATTGTCGCCGTCGTCGCCGTCGTAGTCGTCGTTGCCGTCAGAGCATCGTCGCCATCGTCGTCGACGTCGTTGTCGTCGCCGTGCTCGTCGACGTCATTCTCGTCGAACACGCAGTCGTCGTCGTCGTCGTGTTTGTCGCCGTCGTGGTCGTTGCCGTCGTCGACTTCGTCGTCATGGCCAGCGTCGTCGCCGTCGTCGTCGTCGTCGTCGTCGTCGCCGTCGTCCCCACCGTCGTCTGCGTCGTCGCCGTCGTCGTCTGCGCCGACGTCGTCGTCGTCGCCGCCGTCGTCGTCGTGCTCGTCGTCGTCGCCGCCGTCGTCGTGGTCGTCGTGGCCGGCGTCGCCGTCCTCGTCGTCGTCGTCGTCGCCGTCGTCGTTGTCCTCGTTGGCGTCGTCGTCGTCGTCGACGTCGTCGTCGTCGTCGTCGTCGCCGTCGTCGTCGCCGTGCTCGTCGATGTTGTCGTCGTCGTCTGCGTCGAAAACGTCGTCATCGGGATCGTCTTCCCCACCGAGATGAAGGCGTATGAGGGATCTGGCGATGGTGCGAAGCTCGGGGCCAATGTTAAGTCGGGCGTGTCCCCCTACAGGGGGGTTTTGGAGAACAAATGCAAAATACTCCAAAGATACTCCCAAATAGCCAAAACAAATGAAACAGATCGTCCCCAGACTATGTTTTGACTCTTTTTGAATCTTCCTCCTGTAGAGGGACACGCCCGACTTAAACGAAGCTCGGGACCAATGCCGAGTCCCGTCCGTCGATGGCAAGCCCGAAGGCATCCACGAGCTCAGGGACCAGGTCGAAGCGCGGGGCCCGCGAGCCACAGACGTGGTCGTGGCCGTCAGGCCGTGGGCGGCCTTCGCATGCCCGGCCACCGCGGCGAAGCGCTGCTGCCTGGGCGTTGTGTGACACCGCCTGCACGCGGTGTTGGCCCGATGAAGTCTACTTGGGCGCCCTCTGGCTGCACCTGTAGAAGAAGAAACAAAGCATATAAACATAAATGTGTGGAGTTCCGTGCGGATGTCTTGGATCTGCGCTGGGCCCCCCTCCCTAGCGCGCGGAGCGCACCAGGGGCGGCGTCAGAGGCGCCGCCGGGGGGTTCTCAGGCGCGGATCCGAGAAATCCGCGCGGAGCGCCAAAAGTTCATCTTTATGGTTTTTTCTTCTACGATCATTGGACGCCCTCTGCCTGCACCTGTTCGTGATGTTCTCCAGGGCGGCGACGTCTAACAACCTCCTCATCATCCGCGCCCCAGGTGTGGAAATCTTGTCCGGGGGGGTGCTGGCGGATGTGGCAGCGCATTCGCGCTGCCTGGGGGTAGGCCCTGCCTGCCCTGACTCCGGATCCGCCTTACTTTGGGGAAGTTCGTAAGACGGGCTTGGAATTTCCGCCTTACTTTTCAGGCCCCGCTGATGCAAATTTCCGCCCTACTTTTGTGTTGCTGTTTCCGCCCTGCTTCTGTGGATTTCCGCCCTATTTTGTGTTGGGTGCAGAAATTTCCGCCCTACATGTTCGGCTTCTTATACGTCGATTTCCGACGCAATTTTAAGTTGGAAAAAAAACCAAAGTAGGGCGGATCTGGAGTCAGGGTGGGGTGGTGGAGCGGCTGGCCCAGGAGGGCGGGCCTCCTCTTTGCGGCGTGGCCGCGGCCCCATTCGGGGACGTGGCCGTGCTCGCAAATGGGCCCTCGTCCCCCTGCCGCCTCGGCTTTTCAGGACCCCTCAGCCTGGGGTGCGGTGTCGTGGGCTGGAATCCTCTCCCCCGCTCCTCCCTTCCTCCCTCCCTTCCTCCCTTCCGCCCTCCCTCCCTCCCTCCTTCCCTCCCTCGCTCCCCCCTCGTCCCCCTCCCCCTCCCGCTCCCCCTCCCTCGCGACCGGTTGTTACTGTGGCCCGTTGGGTGTTAGTGTGGCCCGTTGGGTGTTAGTGTGGCTCGTCGCGCGGTGGGATGGGAGTTACTGTGGCCCGCGCAGGCCGCTCAATGAAAAGTAATATGTAAAGGTATCTCATGTTAGATCTGGAGAGATTCGCAACCCTTACGGGAATGCACTCCCGCGCAGGCAAAAGTGGCCACAGTAACTCCCACCTGGAACCAACGCGGTAGTAGTGCTGTGTTAGTGGTGTGGTGGTCGCTGTGCTGTGTTAGTGGTGTGGTGTTGGTAATGTTGTGTTAGTGGTGTGTTGGTAGTGGCTGGTTGTGCTGTATGCTGTGTTAGTGGTGTGGTGTTGGTAGTGGTGTGCTGTGTTAGTGGTGTGGTGTTGGTAGTTTTGTGTTAGTGGTGTGGTGTTGGTAGTGTTGTTGAGTTGTTAGTAGGTAGTAGTGTTGTGGTAGTGGCAGTGGTGCTGTGGTAGTGGTGTTGTGGTAGCGGTGTTGTGGTTGTGGTATTGTGGTAGCGGTGTAGTGGTGTTGTGGTAGCGGTGTTGTGGTGTTGTGGTACTGGTATTGTGGTAGTAGTGCTGTAGTGTGGTAGTACTATGGTGCTGTAGTGTTGGTGTTAGGTAAGATCGTCCATAGGGAGTACTAGACCTACGGAGTACTAGTCGCAGGGAGTGCTAGCCCCAGGTAGTACCAGACCTAGGAATTACTACCCCTAGGGCGTACTCGTCCAAGGGAGTACTCGTTCTATGGAGTACTCGCACTACGGAGTACCAGCCCTAAGGAATACTACTCCTAGGGAGTGCTAGTCCGAGGGAGTGCCAGGAAATACTGTCGCTGGGGAGTGCTAGCCCTAGAAAGTACTGGCGCTAGGGAGTGCTAGCCCTAGGGCGCTAGGGACGACGAGAAGTAGTCGTTAGTAGTAGTAGTAGTAGTAGTAGTAGTAGTAGTAGTAGTAGTAGTAGTAGTAGTAGTAGTAGTAGTAGTAGTAGTAGTAATAGTAGTAGTAGTAGTAGTAGTAGTAGTAGTAGTAGTAGTAGTAGTAATAGTAGTATTAGTAGTAGTCGTAGTAGTAGTAGTAATAGTAATAGTAGTA